>QJSC01018439.1:341049-419866 GCA_003697955.1 Calidris pygmaea | reverse complement strand
AGACCCGGAGTAACGATGTAACCTCAATATGAGTAAGATCGTTCTCCCTTTATTCAAGTTTTTACAAAGTATATATAGACAGGCAAGCAGAGCACTCGTTAGCGGTAGCTATACGATTGCCTTACAATCTCTGTTCACGCGACTAGAGCGCTCACACAATTGGTGTAGACCCCTTGTCCACGCGCAGCAACATTCTCTCATCTTCTGGATGCGGTCCTGTTTATCTTATCTACCAAATAGCTACTTCTTCATACTTCTGCTTTTCCCAGGAGAGTTCATGGTCATTTCCAGGCCTTTATCTACATCAAAGACTGGGCTGCTCATCGCAATTAAATCGTGCCCCTTTTCACACAGCCATTCCTCCACAGTATTTCTAAATCCTACTATCTTTTTTTACATTATTTTTAAAGTACCTTTGATTTAAAACCTGAAACAAAGAATATCTGGAGGAGGAAGAATAAAAGAAAAACCTTGTGATAATATGAGAATCAACAAAAACAAATAAGATAAGATTCCAGTTGCAGTACTTTTGTTGGCAGGCAATTACTGCCAGATATCATCAATACTTAAGAGAAAAAAATGATGACTTTAAAAGAAAATTTTGCCTGCTTCATTTCCTGCTTTTCACATAATGACTGATTCTCCTCTTCCCTTTAGTTTCTTCTAATTACTACATATGCAGTAGGAAAGAGTAAAATATCTTTTTATTTCATTCGCTTTTATGACATTTGAGGTCAAATCCGACAAAACCTCAGAGTCTGTCCTAGACTAAAATTAAACATACAAATGCCTTGGAGAATCTGTGCCTCAAAGGCAGGTCTCTCTTTAGCGTTGCTATTGCCTGAATTCTTCTGTTCTTGAATAAAACTATATATATCCAAACTGAAATGCAAGAAAGAATAACTTTCCTCTTGTTATTCAATTCAGAGCGTGAGATTCAGACCTGACCTACCCAATTCCCTGTAAATTCAAAACCAACTAGAAACAGCTCTCAGATTTTTGCTTGTCTCCATATTGGAGAAAATCAGAAATAAAACTAATTTAATTAAAACCTGCAACTAAACTAAAAAAACATTCTAGCTTGAAGTCTACCTGTATCTTCTTTTTCTTTATATTCACAATTTTTATATTTGTGAAAACTCTAAGAATTTCCTAAGTATATCTGTTTCCAAGTGACTAATAATTGTAAGTAGTAAAAGAAAAAGTATTAATACAGCTTGTCAACTGAACATACAAGAAAGAGTTAGTGTATTTTTAAACATTTACAATCTGTGTGCTGCAATATATTTCAACTTCTACAATAACAGCTCTTTGGTTTAATGTGTGCTGCATGAATTAAAAAAGATGGCATGCAGCACTGGGATATCAACTGCCTACTTGGAGAATGATTAATTTAAGATAAATGGATGCTGGCTTCAGTTGTGCTGATTGTGTTTCCTATCCCAAGCTGCAGAATCAGTGTTTCCACTCAGAGGTTGTAAAACATATGCAGGAATCATTTTTTTTCACTCACAAACCACAGTGCACCACAGATTTAATCTTGCTCTTCTGTACTCTGTGGCTGAATTTAATTTTACTTCTGCCATCAGCCTAATAGACAAAAAAATGTTTCCCATTTATTTTAATACATAAACTTTAAACTCATTTTATTCTGATTTCACCCCACTTCAATGTCTTGGTTTTATAGCAAATAACATAGAGTTTAATTCGGTCTACAAATACATAGCGGGTATCACTTGGAAGAATTTTAAAACATAAAGAAATTACAACATACCTAAAAAGAAGAATCTCGTATTATTATTTTTTTTCAGCGCTACAAAATAAGACCATGAATTTGTTCCATGGTAAAATACATTTTTTAAAAACACACCTTCTAGAAAAGCTAATGGCTCAGTCTTACGCGGTTGCAAACAGCATCTCCCACTCCACAACTAAGTATCCCTGGCGGACCTTGTATCTGCATTCCTCTGTCTGTGGGAACTGTCCGATTCACCATGAACAATTCACTCACTCAGCAAACCAGGGTGGACGTGGAAGAGAAGAGAGGAAAGGAAGATGGGATCAGGCAAAGCTAGGACTTAATTCACCACACAAATACTTTTGAGATCTAGCAAAAAAGGGAGGAGCTTCTTAAGAAAAATCCAAAACAACAAAAAGCAACAAAACCCACTGTGGTTTTGGAAAAAATGTGGGTACAATGAATTTACCAAGCAAAGAAATTAAAGAAAAATTCTCAAATCTGCTTTATTTTATTCCATGGAAAAAATCAATTTATAGCACCCAAACAGATTCCAAGTACTCCGGCCTCAACAAGACACATTTGCCTCCCAAGCCCCTTGCAACAGTCCAGGTGTGGTTTTTTGTTTTCCCTTAAATCAAGCTGCCAGACGCTGCAATAGCCGTGCCTTATGCAAGGGAAGGAATGGGAAGTGCAGTACGGACCTAAAAATACAGTTTATTTCTGCAAGATACTTATTTAAGAAGGGATTTGATGTATGTCACTGTACCGGGCATAAATGGCAGGGTTTAATTAGCAGGGGGCTGCAGTGGTGATGTGTGAGAGGAGGCCATGAACTGCCATGTGCCAGGGAAAACCAACTGCAGACACTCAATTCCCCCCACACAGCAGTCAGGGGAGCACACAGCATCTCTGCTCAGGCAGCAGCTGCTGGAGGCAGGACACACACTGCAGAGAGGACCCACAAGGGCACAGCTGGAGATGCGGTCTTGGAAGGAGACTCTCCATGACGAAGGAGCAGAGACACCCCCGAGGAACCATGACCCTGGGCTCCTCACTACAGGAAGGACATTGAGATGCTGGAGCGTGTCCAGAGGAGAGCCACCAAGGTGGTGAGGGGTTTGGAGAACAAGTCATCCGACGAGAGGCTGAGGGAACTGGGCATGTTTAGTTTGGAGAAGAGGAGGCTGAGGGGAGACCTCATTGCCTTCTCCAACTCCCTGAAAGGAGGCTGTAGAGAGGTGGGGGTTGGCCTCTTCTCCCAGGGGAATAATGACAGGAGCAGAGGAAATGGTCTGAAGTTCTACAGGTACGTTAACCAGAAAAGGAAGGTTAAAGAAAATGTACCCCCCCTTGATGTGCAACAGTGGGGAACTTGTATCAACAGATGAGGAGAAGGCAGAAGTTCTCAATGACTTCTTTGCCTCAGTCTTCACTGGCAACCCCTTTCCTCCTAGCTCTCATGTTGATGGCACAAAAGTTGGAGACCAGGGTGACAAAGTCCCTCCCACTGTAAGTGAAGACAAGGTACGTGATCAACTCAGGAGCCTGAAGATATACAAATCCATGGGACCTGATGAGATACATCCCAGAGTCCTGAAGGAACTAGCTGATGTAGTTGCCAAACCACTTTCCATGATATTTGAAAAATCATGGCAGTCAGGTGAAGTCCCTGCAGACTGGAAGAAGGGGAACATCACACCCATTTTTAAAAAGGGTAGAAAGGAGGACCCTGGGAACTACCGACCCGTCAGTCTCACCTCTGTGCCTGGGAAGATCATGGAACATATCTTCCTAGATGCCATGCTTGGGCACATGAAGGACAGGGAGGTGATCCAGGACAGCCAACATGGCTTTACTAGGGGCAGGTCCTGCCTGACTAACCTAGTGGCCTTCTATGGTAAAGTGACTAGGTCAGTAGATAAGGGGCAACCTATGGATGTGATCTATCTGGACTTCTGTAAGGCCTTTGACACGGTCCCCCACAACATCCTGATTGCCAAATTGGAGGGGTACGGATTTGATGGGTGGACTGTTCAGTGGATAAGGAACTGGCTGGATGGTTGCATCCAGAGGGTGGTACTCAATGGCTCAAAGTCCAGATGGAGACCAGTCACAAGTGGTGTTCCTCAAGGATCCGTGATGGGGCCAATACTGTTTAACATTTTTATCAATGATATAGACAGGGGGATTAAAGGCACCATCAGCAAGTTTGCGGACGACACCAAGCTGTGTGGTGTTGTCGACACACCAGAGGGACGGGATGTCATCCAAAAGGACCTGGACAGGCTGGAGAGGTGGTCCCAGGTGAACCTCATGAGGTTCAACAAGAGCAAATGCAAGGTTCTGCACCTGGGCCGGAACAATCCTCGCCACCAATACAAACTAGAGGGTGAGGTACTAGAAAGCAGCCCTGAGGAAAGGGACTTGGGGGTGCTGGTGGATGAGAAGCTGGACATGAGCAGGCAGTGTGCAGTTGCAGCCCAGAAGGCCAATCGCATCCTGGGCTGCATCAAAAGATGCGTTGCCAGCAGGTCCAGAGAGGTAATTCTTCCACTTTGCTCTGGTGAGACCTCACCTGGAGTATTGTGTGCAGGTCTGGAGCCCTCAATATAAGAAGGACATGGACCTGATGGAGTGGGTCCAGAGGAGGGCCACGAGGATGATCAGGGGGATGGAGCAACTCTGCTACAAGGACAGGCTGAGGGAGCTGGGGTTGTTCAGCCTGAAGAAGAGGAGGCTCCGGGGAGACCTAATAGCGGCCTTCCAGTACCTGAAGGGAGCCTACAGGAAGGCTGGGGAGAACCTGTTTGCAAAGGCCTGCAGTGACAGGATGAGGGGCAACGGCTTCAAGCTGGAGGGGAACAGATTTAGACTGGAGATCAGGAGAGGGTTCTTCACTGTGAGGGTGGTGGAGCACTGGAACAGGTTGCCCAGGGAGGTGGTTGAGGCCCCTTCCCTAGAGATATTCAAGGAGAGGCTCAACGAGGCCCTGGGAAACCTGGTCTAGTTGGGGGTGTCCCTGCTGACTGCGGGGAGGTCGGACTAGATGACCTTTGGAGGTCCCTTCCGGCCTGCTGTGACTCTATGACTCTATGAAGTTGGGGCAGGGGAGGTTTAGATTAGATCTCAGGAAGAATGACTTTTCTGAGAGGGTGGTCAGGCAGTGGAACAGCCTGCCCAGGGTGGTGGTGGAATCACCATCCCTGGAGGGATTTAAGAAACGTGTAGACGTGGTACTTCAGGGCGTGCTCTAGTGCCAGGATTGTTGGGTTGTGTCTGTTTATGGGTGGGTGTGGTGTGGGGTTTTTTTGGTTTGCTTTTGAGTTATTTGTGTTTGGTTTGTTGGATTTTTTTGTGGTTGGGCTCGATGATCTCAAAGGTCCCTTCCAACCATGAATATTCTGTGATGACACAACCCACGGGCAACTCACACAAGGGCAGGGTCACCCTCAAAGGACTGTGGCCTGCAGATCACTCAGCGGGGCAGAGGACCACCAACAAGAAGGGGAAAAATCAGTTGGCAGAGACTTTTATGCACATGACCCCAACCTTTCTCATGTGCCATCCATTGTCTGTCCGGAGGAATTGGGATGGATGGAGTGTAATAACCCACAGTGTACATAAGGAAAGTGGAGACTAGGAAGGAGTGCAGGATGAGTGTTAGGCTTATACTCAGCATGGGGGAGAGGAAGGACACGTGCTCACCTAAAAGTTTGATTGCTAATGACTCTAAGCATGCCTTGGAGTAGGTTCCTAAAAACCTGGCTGGTAATCTTGTTCTCAACCATGTAAGTAGACATAGATTTTGAACACTTAGAGATGAGTCACAGAAGTAAAACAAAACATAATCAGACCGACCTTAAGTTGGCGCAACTTCTACAGCTTTTCATATCAGTCAATATGCAATAAGTCAGATAAGCATCCCTTGAATTGGATAAAAAGAAAAAAGAAGAAGGAAAAAAAGATCTATGTGCATTTTAATATTACATTGCTTTGTATTAGGCATATGGATTCTTATAACTAATGTCAACATTTTTCTTTCACCTGTGTAAGCATTTAAAGCAGATGTAAATGATTCCCGTGAACAGCCTGGAAATTTGCCTACCTCATCACAGAAAAGACAGCAATAAAGATGTGTTAGGAACCACCTATAGAGATGAGAGATGATTTTACTCCTCTTTCCCATTTATTTTCTTCCCAACAGTATTCCAGCCAGGGGACCAATTAGTGCTGCACAGCGATTTAGAGTTTTAAGCATTTGTCCACAAGAATCAACCTGCAATTACTATACCATTTTATGTAAACTACCCAGCATCTAGCAGATGATGACAAACTCAGCTGAAACTGCGTCTTCTAATGGAACAACATATTTAATACACACAGTAATTTTTAATTACATGCATGACTTTATTGCCTCTAGTACTTTTTTCTTTTTTTTAAAATAGTGGAAGCTGCATCTTGAAAACACCGATAAATTATGTTTGTATCTGTTGTAAATCCTTGACAATAAATAGTATGAGGAGCAGCTCTTACCTCTACCAGGCAAAATTCTCTGGCTGAATCACTCAGAAAGATTCCTGGTATGTTAACCTGTCTTAAAAGCTTGGATATTCTTCCATTATCTCATGCCTTACAAAGAATCAATAAAAGGACATTGTACAGTTCTCAAATTATGTCCGCAGGCAGAAACAGGCTCCTTTCCCAGCTCCAGAGCAATTTAAATCCTTTAAAGCACCTCCTTATTGCTCTTCTCCTGCCTGTTACCTGCTTGCTAACAGTTACAGACAGTGCACAGGAGATTTATATGCATCCACAGGAAATTCAGCTACAGCCAGGAGTGCTTTGTGTATATGGATGTAACTAGTTGATATAAACTCATTATGTGATACATAAGTCCTGGAGAGCTTTGTGACTACTACCACATTTTCAGGGTTCTAAGAACCCTGGTATTTTACCCTGGTATTCTTTGCCATGGGTAAAAAAAAATTCGGCATCTTAATGGAATTCCTGATTGTCGTTACAAGCATAACCACAGCTGGACAAAGCTACAGAACACATGGACTACTCTTCAGGTAAGCCAAATGTAGACCCCAGAAATCACCTATTTAAGATAATTAAACAAGTTTTAAAACCTCTTTTGTGGCCTCAGGAAAACATCAAAAAAAATTTTATCTAGTTTAATGACACACATTGACATTACGTGTCCATATATACAGGAAACTGTAAAATCCCTTATTCTACAATCTTGAAAGTGAAATTTCATTTAAGTTAGAACACTTGCATGCTACTTTATAACTCAGATAATTTTTATCTATAAGCAAAAAAAGATGTTTTAAAGTTTGTTTAAAACATATTTCTGCATATACTCGATTTAAAGACAGGGAATAAATTGTCCAAAAAGACATAATGGAGAACGTTAAAAGTAGAAACGGGGATTATATCAAAAGTAATGATTTCTTTCATTGACTATATGCTTTTAAGTAATGCTTAGCCTTCTGTTCGTGCAGATAATCCTATTGATTCAGTTAATGCTTGCAAGATTCAATCTTATTTTCAACAGGCGCAATAAGATATTCAGATAGTAACTAGGGATAGACAGTGTATGAAAATCACCTCCTACAGAAATATCCTTCTCTGAAGCAGAAAGTAAAATCCTGTGGCAGTGCAAGTGGATGGACCTGGTCTGCTGGCGAGCTACAGCAAGGAAGCAGGAGGATGCTGAGCAGGCATGGGGCACAAGACGTTCTTGCTATTGAGGCCTTGGTTGATGACTATGTTATTATTTCTGTGGATAATACTTCATTAATTCTTCCTTCTGCTAAGGGAGGCAGCGGGACCCTGTAACTGCCAGTCTGCAGAAAGCAAAAAGACTGTCTCAATACAGAACCCAAGCCTGCCTGTTGCACATTTAACCAGCTCTGTAATTAGTCATTTTCCAGCTTTTCACCATCTTGAGCAATGCTGAGGTCTCTAGACAGCTCACCTCTCAGGCAAGCCTGAAGCATGTGTCTGCACTGAATTTCAAATTCAGTCTGTTTTTACCCATTACTGTTTTCATGAAAAGCGTTCTTACCATTTAAGCTGACTTCAGCAGCCTGCTGCTATTGATAACCGTTAATGTCTAGAACACAAAGAAGAAACCTTTCCTTACAGATTTCCAAGGCTCCCATTAGTGATGGCCTGGGAATGTGACACGTAACAAAACAAGATGTCTCTGGGTATCTGCTTCTCATCACAAAAACCTGAGTCACATTTTGCTCTCATTTTCATATGTACTACATAAATGATTCATTGAGATTGTCTGAATATAAACAATGGCTGAACTTCTGTTTTCAAAGACAAGTCTTCCCCACTCCCCAAACCGCACATATCCCAAATACATGATTCTGAACTATAACCGGTCTCCTGGGCTCCAGTAGCCATAAAGGAGTTTCCTTGACAAATCTGATTTCAGCTTTTGATTGCACAAAAACCCCCACCTGAAAGCTGTTTGCAAGGAAAACTATTTATACTTCATTCTGTTCCAAGGAGAAGTCTTCTGGGGGGTGTCCAGAGGGTGGAACATTCAGTGTCATCCTCAGAGGCAAACTGTGGGGTAAGGCTTTAAGCTGCAGCTCGTGGTGACAATGCAGCTCTCATCCTGTGAAGCCTTCGGTGAAGGCTTTCGAGCAACACATCACATGTCCTCATTCTCTGCTTAAAAGGATCTCTGCACAGACCAGAATACCTTAGCACCCCGTAACAGCGTATTGCTATAATCATGCTATATCCACAGAAGCTGAACAGGGTTTATGTCTGATTATGGTTATATCTTAAGTGCATTAAAATTGTGGCTTGCTGCTTGAGTTCACACCACTCACTCATATCATCCCTGCCTTTGTGTGCAGCAACAGATACGTGTCATTTCCAGTAAGTGATGTTTAGACACCTGCTGAACTCGTGAAGAATGTCAGAGCTTTGGAGCCCATTGCTGCTGTGAATCAAAGACATTTAGCCATCTTGAAAATTAGCTGTTTTTGAAGAGAGAACCTCCAGGCGCGATGACATCTGCTGCTGTTGAGCCCACTCCAAATGCAGCAATGGAACCCTGGGTAAATAGTATTCATTTCTTACTATGGAATTTGGTCCGAAATAGATGGGTGAGCAATCCAGAGTTCCAGTTTAGCAAGATATCACAGATTAAAGAAATGTGTGCAGACAAAAGACAAATTTAAAATCTCACATTATTATTCCAAGACACATTTAGTGAAGTTAAAACAAAACAAAAAACCCAAACCCCTATAGAAACTCTTAAGCACCTAAACCAGAATTTAGAAGATTTTAAGCCTTTCAACAAAAATGCCATCTAAAACCTCCCGATCAACCTAAGCCTGGAGATATCAAAAAAACATATAAAACTGTGTTTTAACTGAAAGATGGTCTAAGAGCAGTGCCAAGAGTTCTGACATACCCAGGACTCCCCGTTAGCCAGCACTGACCTCTCTGCCGAGCTCCCAGCTTTCCCAAAACCAGGTACAATTGCTGAGAAGTGTTTGGAAGAACAGGTCAGAGCCTAATAAACACACAGCAACATCGTTAGGCTTCTGCATTCAGAAACACAGCTGGAGGAGCAAGGCTTTTACAGAGTTCAGCTGTAAAAAAACTTGTCCAGAAATGGTGACCACCATATTCTGTGTCCCTCTAAATGTGAACAAACTCCAAACCTAATCTAATCTGCAAGCTCCCATGAGTGCTCCAACCATCACACAGATGTTTGGACTTTAGGATTTTTTTCACTCTCTCTTTTTTTTTTTTAAAAAAAATCTTGCAACCACCGTGAAAATGGAAGAGCTAGATGATTGTTGAATTTCTTCAACTCTAAAAGTACACATGTACCTACTTCACAGAGGCACTGCAGAAACACATTAGATAATGTTAAAGTATTGTGAACAGGCACAGGCAGTATAAATGCCAAGTACTGGTACTACCACTAGTAGCAATAATGATAATCCTTGACATTTGCACAGTGCCTTACATCTGAGAAACACAAAGCACTTTACAAAAATCAATTATTAAGATGCTGTGAGGTGGGTAAATATTATCTACCTTTTACAGATGATGTAACACAGGCTCGTATTGGTTAATTGAATCACTAAAGTTATCCAGGAGGGAGGCACAGAGCCACAACAGTGCACATAAGACCTCCTCTGTCATCTCTAACCACCAGGAATTCTTCTTCCCGATGTGTCACCTATTTGCCCTCACTTATCATTTTTGTGAGCTGTCTTCAACAAGTAGTTTTCATTACCTTTTCTATCATTATAAATGACAGAATTAAGGACACCATGCTAGCAAATATACCTGTCCCTTCACTCCCAGGACAGGTGTCATGTAGCATTACATGAATAATCCATTTACATGTAGTAATACCCACTAAAATTTCTTCTCCTTATTCTTTTTTACTGTTTTGGTGGAGAAATAAAGCCTAGCCTATCACAACAAAAAAAAATTATTTTGGTATGTTTCAAAAAGCCAGAAACCATAAATATAGCAACCTGCATTCTTTGCGGTCCAAGAAGCCAACATCCAGATTTCATTGTTCTTACATATGCTTATAAGCAATGTTTCTTGAGAGAAATAATTCTGATAAGAGGGAGTTTCCTTACTGCAATTTTCTCATTTATTCTCATGCAAACACCGCACAATCTAATTACTTTCTCTTTTGCCCTTTAAGAGACAAAAAATTTTAATAATTTACTTTTGTAAATAACATAAAATTATGCCTACAATATAAGGAATAATCACATGCCACCCCTCTGTACTATCTCAGCTGGCAAGCTGCTCAAAGATGCTTGCTAATAAATCATAGAGTCATAGAATGGTTAGAGTTGGAAGGGACCTTAAAGATCATCGAGTCCCAACCCCCCTGCCCTGGGCAGGGACACCTCCCACCAGAGCAGGTTGCTCCAAGCCCCATCCAGCCTGGCCTTGAACCCCTCCAGGGATGGGGCAGCCACAGCTTCTCTGGGCAACCTGGGCCAGTGCCTCACCACCCTCACAGTGAAGAATTTCTTTCTGGTATCTAATATCAATCTCCCCTCTTTCAGTTTAAAACCATTCCACCTCATCCTATCATTGCACTACCTGATAAAGAGTCCGTCACCATCTCTCCTGTAGCCACCTTTTAAGTACTGGGAGGCTGCTATAAGGTCTCCCCGGAGCCTTCTCTCCAGGCTGAACAACCCCAGCTCTCTCAGCCTCTCTTCATAGCAGAGGTGCTCCAGCCTCTGATCATCTTTGTGGCCCTCCGCTGGACCCGTTCCAACAGGTCCATGTCCTTCTTCTGTTGAGGACTCCAAAGCTGGACACAGAGCTCCAGGTGGGGTCTCACCAGAGCAGAGTAAAGGGGTAGAATCACCTCCCTTGACCTGCTGGCCACACTTCTCTTGATGCAGCCCAGGATGCAGTTGGCTTTCTGGGCTGCCAGTGCACATTGCCAGCTCACGTTGAGCTTCTCATCAACCAACACCCCCAAGTCCTTCTCCTCAGGGCTGCTCTCCAGCCACTCTCTGCCCAACCTGTATTTGTGCCTGGGATTGCCATGTCCCAGGGGCAGACCTTGCACTTGGCTTGGTTGAACGTCATGAGGTTTGCACAAGCCCACCTCTCCAGACTGTCCAGGTCCCTCTGGATGGCATCCCTTCCCTCCAGTGTGCTGACTGTGCCACCGAGCTTGGTGTTGTCAGCAAACTTGCTGCGGCTGCACTCAATCCCACTGTCCGTGTCACCAACAAAGATGTTGAACAGCACCTGTACAAGAGAGTCCCACATGGGGCTCCACGTTCAAGTGCAGACTTGTGCTGGGGGCGTTTTATGGCCCCAGCCTGGGACTGTGCCTCACCTTGTAAACTCAAAGACTGACTGCTTGCACTAATTTTTTTTTTAATAATACATAAAGATATCAGCGTTACCTGCCATTTTTAGACTATCCTGAGCTTGATACAAATGACTACCACCTAACTTCTGCTAGAATTTTCTTCTTCATTAACAAGGTCAATGTATTATTATTTTTTTCTAAAGTCAGGTATCAGCTAGACATTTAGGCACATAGAGAGCTTCACAGATTGGAAAAGGAAGAAATCTCATTAAAATTTTCAGAGCCGAGGTATGTCAAGTGAAGTATATAGGTATGCTGCCACTGGACGCAGGCAAGAATTACTGACACTAGTCTCATATATTAATGTGAGAAATTATTAGTCTTGTTAACATTAACATAAAATGAATTTATAGAAATGAAATACACATTTTTAACTTACACATTTATTTCCTGGCACACATTCCTTCCCTCTCCAACAACAGTACCACATTTTATCAGGAGAATACTAGATCCCATCTTTAGCTTTAGTAAAAATGGACTTCCCTTTCCCAATTTATGCATCTTGTAAAGATGCCAGCAATACTACTAGATCATGTAAAGATTTAACACACACATATGCATTATGTGTGACTCTTTGTCAGGAAATGTAGTGACAGGACAAGGGGTAATGGTTTTAAATTGGAAGAGGGGAGATTTAGATTAGATACCAGGAAGAAATTCTTCGCTGTGAGGGCGGTGAGACACTGGAACAGGTTGCCCAGAGAAGCTGTGGCTGCCCCATCCCTGGAGGGGTTCAAGGCCAGGCTGGATGGGGCTTGGAGCAACCTGCTCTGGTGGGAGGTGTCCCTGCCCAGGGCAGGGGGTTGGGACTCGATGATCTTTAAGGTCCCTTCCAACTCTAACCATTCTATGATTCTATGATTCTAAGATTCTAATCTCCCCTGACTTCATGAGTGTCCCTTTCCTTTCTGCAACCAGTTAATAACGAGGAAGTAAACTACCCTCTGCTGCCTCAATTTACCTCTTCCTTGCACCACTTCCCCTCAAGATCAATGGAGGGAACTCACAGCTCTTGCTGCTGCTGCAGTTACACAGCCCTGTCTGCCCAGGGTGCTTCTTGGAGGAAGGGGCCGCAGTCCTCCTTGCCTCCTTGTACCTCCCTCTCCCCATCTTCTGTTCTTTGCCCTTCCCCATTTAACCAGCTCTTCCTGTGTGTAAACTCTGCACCGAGCTGTCACCCAGCAGTCAGAGCAAAGCGCGTCAAAGCTTTCTAGAAACAACCAGGGAGACAGGATGGAAGCGAGGAAATCGTTCCTTCCTTCATACAGCGTTCATTGGTATCTTCCCTTTCTTCCGCCCTTCCCTTCTCCAGGCTTGCTGGATGTATTTTTACCAAATTAATGCACGAAACAGAGGGAAAGGGAGACGGTCGGATGTCCACAAGATTTCCAGCATTCTGTGGAAACACTACATGTTCCTGCTCCTGTCCTCAGGCTGCAGCGAGGAGGGCTAAAATCAAATTTAGGTTCAAAGCTCTTTCTGCCATAGAATATTCAGCAACTAATTCAAGCTGATTTAGCATGGCAAGTCATTGTGCATATGAAAAAGACATTGTTTTTCCTTCAAGAGAGAACACAGTAACACTGTATTTCTAAAACAGCCCAAAGATGCTGGCCTAAATTTTGAACTAGCACTGCCATATTTTTCATCCTTTCTTGAGAGTAAAAAAAAAAAAATCAGTTGCAAAAATCTCTCTATTAAAGGGAAAAAAAAACAGTCAATTATGTGTCACAAAAACTCCAAATAAATTAATTAACCAGCCACTGCAATGTGTTAAGCTTGTCCAATTTTGAGAAATGACAAAATATTAACAAATGGATGGCAGTCTTTAAGAGCACTATAGTAGGTGCTCTTAAAGTAGGTAGTGTCGGGTATCCTCAGTCTTACACACAGTCCTCCTCCCTAATAAATTTCTCTACATATTTATTTTTAATATATAATGAAACCAAGTGCTCAAATTCACATTCTTTAACAGCCCCACCACCCAGAGTATGAACTCACATTATTTACAATATCCAGCATAACACAAAATTTTCTTTGCTTAAAATCCAGTGTCTTCCATGCCGACATCATTACATGCATATCAATCTTTAAAATCAGCTTACATTAAGTTTTATACATATTTAAAATTGCACATTTCTGCCATTGATTCTGAACATTGGATTACAGCTTCTAAACTTTCCATAGAAGAAACCTAATTATACATCAGATCACACTCCAGACATAAGCAACATTTAGCTTACTTTAAAGGCATCTCAACCTCAACATCTCAACCGTAAAGATCATTTAAAATGAGCTGAGGTGTATGACCACTTAATGTTACCCTTGTTTGGTGCCAAGCCAAACCTCATAGAAACTGTCACTAATTCCCAATCACAACTTTCTAGCACAGACGATGTAATGATCTGAAAGTAACCTGACTGACTTTTTGCTTCAGCAAATAATTCTAGGGCTGCAAAGGTGTTTGTTCTTCATGAAAAACAAAAATGTTGGTAGAAAACTGGTGTTATATTCCTTATGGAGGAAACTAATATATACTCCTCCTTTTTTTTTTGCCATTACTTGTTTTTAATATGCTATGACTATATTTATTTTAAAACATGATTTTTATACAATAGAAAAAAAAAAGACCTTTGTGCCAATCAAAAAGCAAAATAACACCAAGAAATCTTCTCAACTTCAGCATATGCAAGATCAAGCCCTGAACTGACATTATCTACCATTGTGTTTGTATAACACAAGATTAATTTGATGTGTTAATTTTGTACTCTATAGAAGTATTTATTCTTAAATCCCCCTGGGAGCATAAAATGTTCAAAGAATGAGTAATATGTGCCACTGCATATGGCAGAGTAATTTCATGGGAGACAGGATTTCCTATAAACATTTTCACAGGAGATTTTGCTGAAAATCATGAAAGCCAAGCTCAGTAAAACTCCTTGAAAGTACGAGAAGCACAGATTAATTCCTGCACTAGTTACAGGGGAAAATAATGTACCTTTCCTGCCTCTCGCTGTGTACAAATGCCAGCCCTGGGTGCCGGGAGGAAGCAACATCCTGCGGCTGCATTCCTCTCCCCAGCTGCCACCAGCACTCAGAGCACCCATGACGCTTTGCCAATATGAACAAATGGCTCAGACATAAATTATTGCACCTGCCTGCCTAAAAACTACGCTTCCTAAGGATGTAGCTAACATGGAGAGTTGTGCTCCTGCAACTGAAAAAGCTATTGATTCATTCCCTCCTTTACGCAAAAGCAATCTCAACGCCATACCTGAAGAGGGGAGCTCTTCATTTTTTTCCCAGCAAAAGCTGAATTTTCTCAGGCTTTTAGTTTGTGATAAATACACTCAGTGTGCCAACAAAGCAACAGCTTACAGTTTACAGATGCTCATAAAAACACTGGAATTACAGTCATGCAAGGGAGGCAGTTCCAGCATTAAGACTCACCTGCGTACAAAACCCAACCCTTCTGCCATTACCTTGCCTGTGACCCACACATACACACAGACTAATTGCACACCAAGTGACCCAAATCCTACAGAACGTGTATCTGTTTCTGGTTTGGGGCAGAGTGGCTGGAGCTGCCTGGCAGAAAAGGCCCTGGGGGTGTTGGTGGACTGTCGGCTGAACATGAGCCAGCAGTGTGCCCAGGTGGCCAAGAAGGCCAATGGTATCCTGGCCTGCGTCAGGAACAGCGAAGGGAGTAGGACTCGGGAGGTGACCGTCCCCCTGTACTGGGCACTGGTGGGGCCCCATCTCGAGTGCTGTGTTCAGTTTTGGGCCCCTAACCAGAAAAAAAAAGACATTGAGGGGCTGGAGCAGATCCAGAGAACGGCAATGAAGCTGGTGAGGGGTCTGGAGAATAAGTGTCATCAGGAGAGGCTGAGGGAGCTGGGGGTGTCCAGCCCAGACAAAAGGAGGCTGAAGGGAGACCTTCTTGCTCTCTCCAACTCCCTGAAAGGAGGGTGTAGCCAGGGGGGGTCGGTCTCTTCTCCCAAGTCACAGGCGATGGGACAAGAGGAAACGGCCTCAAGTTGCACCAGGGGAGGTTCAGATTGAACATCAGGAAAAATGTTTACACTGACAGGGTTATTAAGCTTTGGAATGGGCTGTCCAGGGAAGTGGTTGAGGCACCATCCCTGGAGGTTTTCAAAAGATGGGTTGATATAGTGCTCAGTAACATGGTTTAGTGATGGGTTGTTGTTTTTTCTTTTGTTTTGTTTTGGTTTTTTTTATCAGAGTTAGGTTGATGGTTGCTCTAGGTGATCTTAAAGGTCCCTTCCAACCTAGATGATTCTATGAAACACTCACACCTATAATTTTCCATCAGCTCAGAATGATGATCAATTACGTTGATCTAGAGAAGCCATGATTGTGAAGCTGGTGCTCCCAAGGACACTGTTTGCCTCATGCCTGCACACAAAAGGACAAGAGCTTTTGGAAATTCTGTTATTTTGAATGTCATCTGGGTCCAGGGGGGCACTGTATGCTTTGCTTTTGCTTTTTTTTTTTATCAGAGTTAGGTTGACGGTTGGAATAGATGATCCTGAAGGTCCCTTCCAACCTAGACAATTCTATGATTCTATGATTCTCAGTTGTTTTGGGAGTCAGAGTAAACCAGTGCCAGCAGGCTAAATGTCACAGTGGGAAAGCTGAGTTCATTTCCAGCTGCACTTGCAGTTCATTAACCAGCTACAGAGAGGGTAAAAATATCCTCACGTGCAATTGCCAAAACTCTGTTTTCCAAATATTTTGTTTGTTTGTGTCAATTATTTTGGATCTACTGTAACATTGCAGACCTTTGACTGAGTGATGAATACTTTTTCTCTAGCATGCTATCAGTATGAAAATAAAAACAATGGAAAAAAACATGTATCTTCCCATATTTAGCTTCCCCTTTTTTCTGCCCCTTTCAGCTTCCCAAGTCAGTTCTCCACATCAGCCCCAGCTATTGAACCAGCAATGACTCCAAGCTCCATCTGAACAATCCAGCCCTTCACAGCTCCATCTTCCATGTTCTCTTACAAGTTTCCTCCTGAACTTTGGGATAGAGACCAAGAGAGTAGTGACCAGTAGGTACCGCAGCAAACATAGTGGAGCGCTGCCAGTATGAAGAGGGTGGCCAACAGAGAGTTATCATATATATCGACCCCAGAAAGAGAAAGTGAAGCAGCCTCACAAAATCTCTAGCATTCCCACAGCTGTAATTTTTCCTGACAATTTTCTAGTATTAATTTTCCAGACTCATCAGATCATCCCTTAGTGTCACGATTTATCCTCCCCCTCTACTCTGCCCTGGGGAGGTCCCATCTGGAGCACTGGGACCAGTTCTGGGCTCCCCAGTTCCAGAAGGACAGAGAACTGCTGGAGAGGGGACAGCAGAGGACCACCAAGATGATAAGGGGCCTGGAGCATCTCTCTTATGAGGAGAGGCTGAGGGACTTGGGTCTTTTCAGTCTGGAAAGAGAAGACTGGGGGGGGATCTGATCAATGCTTATAAATACTTAAAGGGAGGGTGTCAAGAGGATGGGGCTGGTCTTTTTTCAGTGGTGCCCAGGGACAGGACAAGAGGAAATGGGCACAAACTTGAACATAAGAAGTTCCACCCAAACATGAGGAGGAACTTCTTTCCTGTGAGGGTGGCAGAGCCTGGAACAGGCTGCCCAGGGAGGTGGTGGTGTCTCCTTCTCTGGAGACATTCAAACCTGCCTGGACACGTTCCTGTGCAACCTGCTCTGGGTGGACCTGCTTTGGCAGGGTGTTGGACTAGATGATCTCCAGAGGTCCCTTCCAACCCCATGTGATTCTGTGATTCTGTGATGGAAGTATTTACTACCTCCAGATAACAAAGCAAAAATCTCTCCAGCCCACACTTGACTAATCGTGGCATCGACAACATGAAGGAATAAGACTACCCAAAGGCGAATCCCTCATGCCCACAAAGCACCAAGATCAAAAATTTCCCAACCTTAAGTTATCTGCTGTCACCCAGATGCCCACAGCATTCCTGGTGTGCACTCACTGTGGAACTGAAACACCAAAGTGACTCTCTGCTCTTATGAAGAGAGGGTATCTTCTGTGGATATCCTATTTCATCTAAGGGCAGGGCCCCATTGAAGTCATTAAAGAGCAGGATTCCTCCTTGAGCAGCCTTACAGATAATGATTCTTGGCAAGTTTCTGGTAGGTATTATGTTAGAGGAAATTACCAGCATGGCAACAACTGTGATCTAAGAGGAAAAGAGACAAACAGAAGTCCCCACAGAGCAGCTAAACATACAAATCCAGAAAATCCATCTTATATTGTGCATTAGATTCCAAATGAAACCTGAAAATGACACTCGTCCTCCATAGCAAATATACAACTTCACTATGTCAACAGCTGGTGTTAATTGGCCTAGTCACTCATTTATCCACAAATATTGCAACAGCAGAGAACAGGATATTAGCTTAATGTTAAGATAGTAATAGGAGAGTGGGTTTTAATTGGGGTATTCAGTCTGATCACAAATTCACATTTCAAAAGCACACTGCTCTGCATTTCTAATCCAGCAAAATTTGCGACTGACTTCTGTGGAGCTTCTTCTCTGCTGGGAAGATAAAAAGTGCTTTATATGTGTCTTTTACTTAGATCTGATTTATTTCAACCAGAAATCTAGATCCTGAAAGCAAGTGGCACTGATGTTACTGTGACAGCGTCTAAATTCTATAGTATAACACCATCCCACAGTAAATAACCCCAGATTGTCCTTCTTAATGAACATCTATCTGCTATGAGGATAAGGAACGTGGAAGCAAGTTCCGAGTCAGACGGAGTGCTTTCAGGGAAGTATGCATACTGTATGAACATATACACTATAGCAGCATCGCTTGTAATTAACCAGCATTGTTTGTGTTTCAGTAGTAGAGAAATGACACTGTAGAGAGTCCAGCAAAAATAGACAAGGTTTCATTTTTGGAGCACAGTTGCATTTCCCTTCTAACTAAAATTCTGCAATAATCACAGAGATGTCTCAACCCTGGAGTACCCTAGTAACAAGCATTTACTAACTTTAGCAGGATTACTTACTAAATAAAATCTAAATAAAATCTGAGTACCAGATCCATGCTGGCATAAATCCGCCTTGCAAAACGCAATCAATTATATATATTGATTTACATAAGCTAAAATCTTGCCCTGAACAGAATGTCACCGGGTACTTCTCCTCCCTGTGAATTTTAAGGATGCTTGAAGAAACTATAGCAAGCACTACAAGAAGCTCATTATGATTCACCAATATCCTCTCACCTGTTCTTTGTCTTTGAAGTTCATTGCCCGAGTGGTGAAGCTGAGCTTTCTCTTACTCAGTCTGCATATGCATATCACATTTACTGGGAGCATAACAGCATGAGACAGATTTGTAATGCTATCTGTGAGGAAGTCCAGCAGCTCCATCTGATCCACCCTGTCAGGATTTTACCCTGTCAGGATTGCTTTCAGGAGATCCAGTCACTACCCTTCAACCTCCGGACATCCCAACACGCCCCAATATACAGTCCTGACTTCTGCACACCCTTAATGGAGCTGGAGCCCAGGCTATACTCATTCTAGCGATCAAACAGACCAGGACACAAGCTCAAGCACTAGCACACAACTGTCAACACCACTTTGTTTTTACAATGCTTCCCAGCACAATTTTGACTTATGGCACCCACCATTCCCTCAAGGCCCAGTTATAGTTTGGGGAACAACTGAGGATGGGAAATGTTCCCAGCAGGTGGGTTGGAGAAGGCCACCTTGTTTCAGGGTTGGAGAGAGAGCTTTGCTGCATGGGCAAGCCCTGCGAGCGGCTGCCTCATACCTGCAAGGCTCCGCTGCTCCTCCCTTCACAGGGAGGACATACCTTCACAATCCCAGTGCCCACGGTCCAAAACTAACTCTGCAGGCTCCCACTATTGCTTAGATATCAATCATAGTCTACAGAGAAGTTACAATCAGCAGTAAATGCCTAAGCTGGAGGGCCACAAAAATGATCAGAGGGCTGGAGCACCTCTCATGAAGACAGGCTGGGAGAGCTGGGGTTGTTCAGCCTGGAGAAGAGAAGGCTCTGGGGAGACCTTATAGTGGCCTTCCAATATCTGAAGGGAGCCTACAGGAGAGCTGGGGAGGGACTCTGTCAGGAAGTGCAGTGACAGGACAAGGAGAAATGGTTTTAAATTGAAAGAGGGGAGATTGATATTAGATATTGGGAAGAAATTCTTTCCTGTGAGGGTGGTGAGACACTGGAACAGATTGCCCAGAGAAGTTGTGGCTGCCCCATCCCTGGAAGTATTCAAGGCGAGGCAGGATGGGGCTTGGAGCAACCTGGTCTGGTGGGAGGTGTCCCTGCCCAGGGCAGGGGGCTTGGAACTTGATGATCTTTAAGGTCCCTTCCAACTCTAACCATTCTATGATTCTATGATTCATCGATTCTAAGTCTTATTAGGCCTTAACTGCTCCTTCTAGAAACCGTAGCCCAAGATGGGGTGCAAAGAGTAGGAAAGCAGAGGACAGTCCTCCACGAGCTCAGACATACAGAAAGCTTATAATTTCAGGGAGAATCCATAGCAGGTTCCCCACCTGGCACTGAATGTAGTCATTCATCAGTACCTCAGAGGCCTGGGTGGATGAAGACACACAGATATGTAAACTGTAATTTTTGAGCAATTTCTCTTTCGAGAGTACCTTTGCATTCTTTGACAGCCTTTAAACATCATTGCTGAGCAATCCCATATCCCAAGATACATTTAATACCCTAATGCCCTCAAAAAACACCCGCTGCCCCATTCTGGCATGTCTTTGAGTTTGTTTCCTTCCACGGGCAGCTATGCTTTACAAAGTTTTCCTCTGTATTACCTGCTGTTTTCTGAAAGAGGAAAGATGGCCTGAATATTGCACAGACTTAATTTCCAGCAGTAGGATGACTCTGATGCACCCAGAACCTGAGCAAGGTTCAATACCAAGAAACAAAGAAGATCAAGGAACAGTTAGATGGAGCAAATACGCCTACAGATAGTGAATGGTGCTGCCCAAAAAAGACAAACAGAAGATACCTGGTGACTACAGGAAAGACAAAGAGGAGCAAAAGTAGGTTGAGGACATAATGTTCTGAGAATTCCTGATTTCATCGAGTTACTCCAGATTTACACAACAAAGATGGTAGTTGTTTGAACAAGATTTCAGTCAGTCAGCGATGGTCCATGCACATAAGCATTCAGAACCAGCTGTGCGGGGCAGCAGAACCCAAGAAGCAGCAATCCTCTCCCTAATAGAGAGGAGGGATTTCAGGCCCTGATAAAGAAAAGAAGAGAGGTTTTTACCTGCCTTTCCTGAGCAGCCCTTGTCAGTGCTGTTAAACCCTCTTGGAATGGAAACCACATGCTGGTAACTGTCCCTGCCCTATACGAGGGAACTGGGCATGTTTAGTTTGGAGAAGAGGAGGCTGAGGGGAGACCTCCTTGCCCCCTCCAACTCCCTGAAAAGAGGGTGTAGAGAGGTGGGGGTTGGCCTCTTCTGCCAAGGGAATAATGACAGGAGCAGAGGAAATGGTGTGAAGTTGGGGCAGGGGAGGTTTAGATGAGATCTGAGGAAGAATGACTTTCCTGAGAGGGTGGTCAGGCCCTGGAAGGGCCTGCCCAGGGAGGTGGTGGAGTCACCATCCCTGGAGGTATTTAAGAAACGCGTAGACGTGGCACTTCAGGGCACGCTCTAGCGCCGGGGATTGTTGGGTTGTGTCTGGGTGCTGGCTTTTTTTTTTCTTTTTTTTTGTGGTTGGGCTCGATGATCTCAAAGGTCCCTTCCAACCATGAATATTCTGTGATTCTAGTTCCTATAGCCTCCCCAGGAAGTGTTTGGGACAGTGCTACTGTCACACCACAACCATGCCGGAAAAAATGTTCACAATTTCATAGTTTAGCTGATTGAACTCCAGTGCCTGACACATTACCTGATGTTTCTTACTAACATATACACAGCCTTCAAGGATCTGAGGCTCAGTGCTTTCTGTAGCAAACTCGTTCACTTTGCAATTAACCTCCGTGTTCACATCTGCTGTCCCCCTCCCTTTCCTCTTTCCAGGCCTTTCTGAAAACCAAGTCCTCTCCATACCCAGAAGCTGTAAAGCCTACACGTCTTTGTTCACTGTCCTTCACAGCAGAGGCAAGGATGCACGTTTTTATTGTTTATTCTACTCACAGTGAAGTACAGCATACAATTGTGGTACTAAATCACTCTACTTGAGGGCTCATTCTTAATATGCAGATCTTATCAAAATATATTAGTACCACCAAATAGAAAATGGACAGCTCCATGATTCTTCAGATACCACCTACCCTTTTTAACTCTATAAGAAATTTGAACCCTACAATTTATCCTTTAGTATGCTGCAATCAAAAGCATCAATCTTTTTAAGACTGTTTAATGCCTACAGTCGTCATCCTTATTAGCCAGAGGTTAGAAGTATAAACATAGCTAAGTAAGCACACAACAATGACAGAAAAGAATAGAGTTTCTTTTACAACATATAACATGGGCCTTCTGTTGTAAGGAGACAGCTCAGAACGCTTTATGCATTTAAAACTCTTCAGTGTAAGGTGCTAAAATTACTTAATCAGTTACTATTCTTAACAGGCAATCAAGAAGCCAATTAGGACTATCTATAATGGCTCCCAGGCAAATGGAAGGTTAATATCTGAACTTCACCCAAGAGGACATAGAAAGAAAGGGTGCCAGTGATTCATCATATTTATGGTGATCTCACCTGCTAACTCTGATTATTTTGCTATGTTTGGGGCCAGGGTTTGGGATGGTTTGGAGTGTTGGTGGGTTTGGGATATTATTTTTTTTTAATTACCGAAGGATATAGTATTGCTTGGTACAATGTTAAATCACAGTAGTTAAAATAGTTTCTAAAAATAAATACTTCAAGTACCTTTTTAATCATAATTTTATTCTTCAGACAGTACTAGTCTGAGCGTCAGGAAGACAATATTACTGCAATTATGCATATTTTGGAAAAAGCTTGGGATAAGCTACTGTATTTGGGTAGAGGCAAGAGGAAAAAGGCATTCAAGGTCCTTATTACTTAAGTTTACAGATGAACTCCAGTTTTAAAAGTCTTGAAAACTGGTTTTCTACTGGAACATTCCTAAGTGTACGTACCTAATAAGCCTCATTTGGTATAGCTTAAAGGGTGAGTCTATTCTTGAAGAATAGGCAGTGGAAACAAAACATTTTTGCTGTGGATTTTAAGCACGTTTCTCTCCCTTTGGTTTTATTGACTGTGAAGATTATGCAGGCTCTGTTAAGTCATTCTGTAAACTTGTCTAAACCCCTTTCAAGGAAACAATTTTTTTAACTTCTTCCAATTTGCTTTTTATAATGATCTCTTCCAGTGAAAGTTGTCATGTATGCAAATCAACGTAAACATTTAAATCCCATAACCCCCGGATTTCAAATTCAATCACCTACAACATCAGTGATTCTTTAAGGTGAAGAAATAATATTATCGACAGATACCCTTGCTAGTAGACAGCTGTCAAAAAATAAACTAAAAAAAAACCAACCAACAAACACAAGAAAAACAAATTTATTTGCTCTATTTTTCTTTTCCCATTAGAAGTCATAACAGGGCATACGGATATAACCCTCTATTTCAGCCATCACATCTTCTTTATATAATAAAAAGCCCAATGCTGTCAATACTCTTTGTTTTTAATTTTCACAGAATGAAGACTTGTTTCCCAATAATAAGAGAGCTTTAAGCTCGCACAGATTTATTAACCTAGCCAAAATGAAAGGCATATCTTTCTCCACCAAGTGTTATCATTTTCAAATAAGACGTGTCCTCTAGGGAATAAATTTAGAGGCCATTTTTTGTTTATGTTGAGGGGAAGGTTAACTGTTGAGATAAATAACCACAATGTTGCATCTGCATTTTTTGAAGTTTAACTTCGAAAATACGCTTATTATAATGCTAAGCAATAAAACACATACATTGTACAGTATAAACCAAATAAAAAACTCCTTTTCCACATGGTATACAATACGCTGGTGATAAATAAGTCCTCAGCAGAAGAGATGAACAAAATACAAAGCCAGCAAGTTTACATATTCAGCACATTTCAATGTCATTTGGGGTTTATAGGATACAAATACATTGTCTGCATCAAAAAGCATACATCTGTGATTTTTCTGTTGATTATTAGTAACCACCAAAATTTACCACTCACTCACAGAAACAGAACTTCTTAAAGTGCCGTTTACTTTGTGAGTAAATCAGTCTCCAATATTGCTCAGCCTTCCATTGCTTCTTTGCCACACTGAATAGCAAAGGACATATTAATCATTCCAACGAAAATTTGAAATCTCTGTATAGAGTTCCAACCTAATCTTTCTTCATTTGTCTCACTAAACTACTTTTTTCACATAGGTTTTGCTATCTTTTCTTTAAAGTCAGGTAAGTGTATACTGAAACATTAAAGAAGGGAAACGTTAGCGTCCATTCACGTAGATGCATGCAAAGTAATAACCTTAGACTTGTCTCAAGGAAGAGCAGTGGTACGGCTTTATGAGGCCTGCAATTAAGCATTCAGACAGCTCAGAGAAGCTGCCCATGAATTCAGTGACATTTACGGGATGTGTATTTATTATTTGGCACCCACAAACTACTTGCATAGACATCGCATTGTCTTTTGCTCTCTGGGGACCTACATGACAGCACTTTTTAATTTTATTTTCTAAACAAGTTCTCAATAGCTGTGTGACAATTTCTGATCTGGGGCTCATCAGGCCAGGCAGCTGCTCCCTGTGTCGAGATGCTGGGTATGCCTCGGGGCTGCTCTTTGGCACGGACCGGTGGCCCTGCAGGCTGTTGCCATCCTGGATATTCTGTTCCTACACCGTAATGCCTTCCAGCACATGGGAGCAATCAGAGCGGCGTCTGAAAGTAAGCACTGCTTTTCCCACATAGAAAAATCCTTCTCATTATCCACTTGACTGATCGCCTGCCTCAGCCCGTGCCTGAACCACGATATTCACCGAGCAACTGATGCGAACATCACTGCAGATTCTTTTCCTGTCAACCTGTAATGCATCACCAGAAGCTTCTTGTAACCACAGATAAAGTCTCGAGAACAGGCTCAAAATATCAAGATTTGAACTTGCTTTTCTAGTGTTTAATGCAGGGTGGCTCCTACTTAGACACACCCCCTCCAAAAAAAAATAATAAAAATCAATGGTCAGAGCTTTTCACACCTCACAGAAAGTCATACTTCCACTGAAAATATGATTAGCACAGAAAAATTCATATTAGTATAGACAACTAATTTGTACTGATCACTTCTGAAACCCACAAAAAACTACTAAAATCAGAATTATAAAAATCTGAATATGAAAATTTTTCTTTGAAAATAAAAATATAACAGCTTAAAAACTGTAAGAGTTTGCATTTCTAGCAGATCCTCTGATCATGGTACAATACATGGTATTGTACAGATTTTACTTGTCATTTTAACCCAAAAATCTCATCTACCAAATATTTTGCTATCAAAGAGTGTATTTCAGGAAGTTCTTCCCTTACACTTTCCAATCTGGTTTCACAAGCCTTCCTAACATGTTACAATCCAAGCTGGAAACACAGGCTGCAGATTTACAGCCAATTACAACTGAGAATTTTCTCAACAACTTCAAATACATCTCTCCTGCACAGACTGAGCAGAATGTAGAGAGAATATTTCTGTTGACACAAATGCACTAAATCTGTTTTAGATCTGTTTCATAATGTGTTCCAGGGAAAACATCAATTGAAAAATTGGTATCAACTAGAGTTGATTAATGTGAATTGTTGCAGAGCTGCATGCAATCTCCCAGTAATAGTTCTATTTCTTTACTTGAACCAGCTTGCCAATTATCATTACGCATAACTATGAAACCGGGACAAAATTTTTATGATGATGTTTACATCTTATCCAGTATGCACATAAATTTAGTCTAGTATAAAAAAAAAAACAAAAACAAAAAAGGCAAAAAGCTGTCGTAAGAGCATCTCACAACTGGATACAGAACAATACGTTCTGAGCAGCGAACAGCATCTTCAGGCATGTGTACATACTCGATGACAAATCCTGTTACTCATACGCAGCAGTTGATCATACAAGACAAGCAGTGATCTGTGCCCACATAAAACACAGAAATGCAGGAGTGAACTCTGGATATCTAGCTGTAATATTGCAGCAGCTGCCCCTGCTATCACCTGTGCAGATTATCATCATACATCAAGTTATTTTAATACTGTTCATTCAGAATTTTGAAGGTTCAAAGGCTAACAGCAGAGCTGGTTGAATCTTGAAAAAACAATGTTTGCAACTCTTGATGTGAATGCTAAAAAGCTCCTCTAAAGGATCTTTTTATTGCTATTCAGAAATGTTTGCATGCATGGACGTCTGCATGCACATATGTATGCAAAATGACTGTTTTTCCCCAGTGAAGACACGCTTAATTCCTTGGAGAAACAAACTGGATTTTAATTGTACTGCATGTTACTTTGGGAATTCTGGTTCCTGCAGGCCCATGTATGCATCTGTACTTCTCTTTGACATTGACTTGACCCTGTAATAAACTTAATTTGACCTTTTAAAAAAATTATCCTTGATCCATGATTTTTTTTTTTTTTTACAGTTGTAGGTGTAAAAACTTTCACAGTAAGATCCTAGATCTCGAGCTCTAAAAGAAGGACTACAGCTTTGCTGTGTGTTGTAACAAACTCTTCCAGAGTTAAGACCTTGAGGGCATCATGGAAGATGTGTCCACAGAAGAAGCCAGGCTTATACAGGTGGATAGACACATAAAGCAGCAACACTAAATCTCTCACAGTGTGCTGCAGCAGTATTTTAAAATAACAGTATTTCAGCGGGCAGATATAACCATTTCAAATTTCTATCCTTTTCCACAGAAAAGTCAACATTTTCCCCATGGGAATATTTTGCCACAGCCTTCTTAATACACCCCACAGATTCTCCAATACAAGTGAGAAAAAATTATATTTGCAGGTAATGATGACTTAAGCCTTCTAAAGTAATCAGTTGGGATGTAAGAAAACAACTTAACAAACGTTTTTGGTGCTAAATGCCCTCCAAAAAAAAAAACCAAAAAAGCCCCAAGCCATGTAGCCTTCGTGGAGAAACCCACGAAGGAAAAAAATAAATCCATTGTGGCCAATCTTTAAAGCTTTCTTTTCCTTCTCCATTTAGCACCCTTTTGCAGGGAGCTCTTGCAATCCCTTTTTGCAGGGAGTAAGTAGATTCTGATTATGAGATTCTTCTGACCACAGTTTTTAATGCAAGGGATCTAATCTCAAATGAAAGTATTTGCATAAACAAAGTTACTCACTTTGTTTAGCTGTAAAGTGGTCAAAACTTCCCATTTTCTTTCCTACTCCTCCCTCTTTTTCTTTCTACGTTATTTTGTTATTGTTGGGGTTTTTCCCCCCTCTCCTTACATAGCAGCTACCCAAACCAGATTATTTATTGGAGCTGCTGGTTCATTATTGCACCTTTTGTACGATATCTCTTAACTGAAATCTTACTTCCCATGCATTTTCTTTGGTAATGCCTCGAGCATGCCCTTCCTTTCCACTTTCGGTTGTTGAGGGTACAGCCATGGTGCCGAGGGGTGACTTGCTTATGACCAGAAACTCATGCGTTATTTTGTCTTTGTCTGTTAAAGGCACCCTGTGACCTGCTGCCACCTAGATCACATTTCACCCGGCACACATTTGCCATGTCTAGCCTTTAAATTGCTTTCTGACAACTGGGGTGGGCACACATCTCTCTCCTCACTGGTGGCCAACACAAAACCCCCATTCTTTGTGACAGCCTCGCTTCTGCTGGCGTTTCCCCATCAGGCTCAGGCAGATGCAGAGAGCTGCTCGTGCCACGGCCCTCCTCTTCCCTATTTATGGTCCCTCATTCACGCTTAAATTTTTTAAGAAGTTTTCAAGTGCCCAGTGTTATTACCTGCTACAGAGAGTGACAAGGTGCTGCTCAGTCCTGGTTACGTTTGCTTCGGTGATTGTGGCTCAGTATCAACTAAACAGCCATAATTCCCCAGTACCTGCAAGGCACTTATTTAGAACTACTGGAGCTTCTGGACATGGGGTGAGGGCTGTGCTTTTTAAAAGGTAGCTCTGTTTAACAGAGAACCATTGCCCCCTCCACCCCAAAGAAATTAGGCGAGCACTGAGCGCAACAGAGCAGCTGCTTGACAGCTTTATTAGAAAACAGCTTGGAGAAGTATGTGAAAAATACTGTATTCAGCTGAAGCTGCAGGGAACAACAGAAGAAAAATAATTAGCCAAGTCAGAAATTGGCTAAGGCATTGGGTCTTCTGAGTCTTCTATTTCCTCTAAAATACAAAGGGATCTTTAAACAACAAGCAGCAAGCGAGACACTGTTTATATCTCACCTTAAAAAGCCACAAGCAGAACAGCGCACCCTAATAACATCCTTGGCTCAGGAATCATTCAGAAGCAAGAGGGCCATCTGCTGAATTCCCAGTACCATTTTCTGCTGTATCTTGGAGGATTTTCACTGGAAGTCTCTCAGCCTAGCCCATGTTGGTGCCAGCTTTGCTGGGCCTGTGAGGAGTGGCAGGAAACCTCTGAGCAGGTTTGGCTGCAGGTGAGTATCACAGTGACAGGATGCAGTATCGTGACTGCAAAAACTAAAACCAGTACACCGAGCTATGTCATCTATTCAAGGACTCAAAAGTCCTGCACACAATATTATCAGTCTGAATTATATGCAATAACTTTGTACTAGAATGTATTTCATTCAATAGACATTTTCAGAGACAGAAAACTTGCTCATAATATGTTCATGAACATAACTTTCCGGGTAAAATAATAAAAAAAAAAAAAACAACCAAGCTTAAATCACAGAATCAGGTCTCTAAAAAGAGCAGCTTCCTTCTCCAGCTTGCTGTACTTTATCCTCAGTAACGTTGGTGCCATGCTCAAACGCAGCATTCCCTTACCCATGTGATTCTGTCACGACACCATTGATACGTGATTCACTGGCAACTCCTAACCCCACTCTTTCCCAGTTCATTACCACTGACCTCAGATCCCAGCCTCAGAGCACTCAGAGCCAGCTCCTCAGTGGGTGAGGAAAGGTAGAATTTTACCAAGATTTTAGGACAATGTCGCCACACATTCACATACACGAACGGAGTGCATTGTCTTTGTAGTCCTCCATATCTTGTTCTTCTTTGTATTGCTAGAGCTAAAGGTCTCTCTGCACACCAGAAAGAAGGACTGGAATTGCTTCTGACACAATAGTAGCAAAATATGCTAAATAAATACTACAGAAACATCCAGACTGAAAAATTCTTGTTCATGTAGCCATGAAATTTGATAAAGGTATTTAAAATATTCACCACTGTTCTCATTTCTTAAAGCATAGCCTTAAGTCTACTGACATTTCATGGTCTGTTAATACAGGACACTTTAAATACAGAAAGGTACACGTTATCCAATAAAGACTACGTAGACTCATGCATAAAATAGCTCATAGTGTACAAATGTAAGATTGTTTAATGGTACAAACTATAAAATCAAATCTTCAAGGCTGCCTCCAAGTTCAGCATTTTAAAAATTACTGCAAGAAATAACCTGTGTCTGTCAAAGTTATAATCAGGAGGTATTAAATAAAAGCACAAGCACGGGGAGTACAAACAAATGCCACTTGCTCAAGACTTCCTTCTTAAATATCAGAAGTGGCCTCAAGTTTAACTCATAGCTTACTGAAAACAGGAATAGTTGGAGGGCTTTTCTGCATCCTGTGGGGATATTTCATGCTTAAAATAGTTTTACTACCTCCATCAGTACTAAATCTCAATATGCATGACGTCCACATACATAATGCAAAAATGCATCCAGGTGTTGTTTGCTGTTCACTGCTCCTAACCTCATACACACTGATGAGCAGGAAGGATATGGTCTGGAAAGTTATAAATTTCTAGGCACAAGCAGATTACTCTAGAGTATCACTGCTTTCAGGATTTAATAGCACACTATTACCTACTTTGCCAACTAAGCACCCCTTATTTTTCTCCTAAAACAGGACGCCCATATGAAAATATGAAAACAGTATATATAAAAGCAGTGGTAAGTGCTAAATATCAAACACACAAAAGAACTGCAGATCTACAACTACCTAGCATTAATAAAATATAAGAGCTGCCAAGCACTCCTCTACACAGGGCTTAGCCTATGACCTCAAAAGCCTCACTAGCTTCAAAGAATGGCCACTAAAAAAAGTAAAAGGAAAAAAAAAGGAACAAAAGAAATGTGCGTGGAGTAGTGAAGGTTTTTCCTCAAGAATTCTGAATGGACTGCTAAAATTCAGTCCTTTCCATAGAAATGTTCCCAAATCACGTAAACATTCCAACTCCTGGTCATGTGGATGTCAAAAACAAGAGGTTCTATCATAGTGAAAAGCCATACCAAGTGCTCTTACTACTTGTTTCAAACTCTGGAAAGCTCACATGAAAGAATGTTTCTGTGCAGTGAAAGAGACCTGAGGTTATTTTCAACTTCGCACATTTTTTTTCCCTTTTTCACTACACCCTAGATAGTTGGCTTCAGACTAAGATGCTTCAATGTAAAGTAAAAAGCAATTTATTTTTTTTTTTTACATAGAATACATCTCATCTTTAAGTAATAAGAAACATCAGAGTAATTATTTGTTGGTCTTTTTCTCTGAAATTTGCATTAAAACAAAAATTATTTCCAGCTGGTAGCAGAACTATGTTAAAAATTATGAACCATTAATGGAGTCAGACAATTACATCTATTTCATTTAGTATTTCGACTGAGCGGATTGGTGCACGTACTCACTAGGTAGCTAGAAAGAAAGAGAGAGAAGTTGGAAAGTGAAAGATTTGGAGCATAGCACTATTTGGAAGGTAATATCTTCTGATACTCCTGGTACTCCTCGACTTGAACATCAGCTGTTAACGTTCTACCAAATACAAACTATTTACAATCTAGCATCTTCCCACGTTAGATCTTTGAGGTCGTTTCCTTTCTACCTTTATAATCTCAGTGAACGTCCCCTGCGTTTCCAGAGGTTCCACACACAAGAGTGGATCAGTTCCACGGGTCAGAGAACACAAACACAGCTCAGCAAGCACCTGACTGATGACACCCACAGTGCAGTAGTATTATGTTGCAGACAAAAGACACAGCAGGAGGAGGGAAGGACCTGTGGGTGCTGTCTCAGGGTGGTGGCATACAACACCGAGGAAGTACTTCTCACCTTCCTCATCGAAAGTCAAGAAATTAAAAGCAGAGACTTTGCCATCACAAGCAGTTCCCAAAAGGCGTTTGGGTTGCAGGTGTGTTGCGAGGCACAACTTAGCACTGCCGAAAGAAGAGGGAGTCCCACCAGCGGGATCAAGGTGTCCCCGGTGGGGGATCATACCCCTCAGGGTTTCACACCCCCAGAACCCGCACCTTCACCGGGACAGTTCAGTCGCGGCTACGGAAGCGGTTACGGTGCTGCTGCCATCACCGACAGGCGGAGGGGAGGCTGCCCGGCTCCGGCGCTGCCTGGGCGCCCCTCGGCACGGCGCCTGCCCCGGGCACCACTGCCCTCCGCACCCCACTGCCCCCGGGCACCCCACCGCACTCCGCCTCCCCGGGCACCCCACTGCCTCGGCGGCCGTAGGGGGACGGTGCCCACCCGCCCGAAGCCCAGGAGACCCCCCTGGCCCCTACGAAACGCCTCAAGCCACTGACAGAGACCGTCTACGATAGTTCGACGGGTGTCTGGTCTCCGCAAGAGCTCCCCAAACTTCACGCGTGTTCTGCCTCGATGTTGGTCTCGACAGGTAGTTAACAACACCCCGCAACCAAACACGGAATTTCATTTTGGGGGGGCTCTGGGGTTTTTTCGTTGGTTTTTTTTTTTTTTTTTTGCAGCCGAAAACACAAGGTGGGTCGCTCCCCCTCCTCCACAGCCTCAAAACCTTGGCCAAGGGACCAAACCCCGTCACCTGGAGCCGACACCGACACCGCACCTTCCCCTCCGGCAGCCTCCAACTTTCCCGCAAAACGCCTCAGCAATCCGCCTCTCCTTCCCCCGGCCTGAGGGCCGCAGAGAACCGCAAACTAAAGGGCAACCCCAGGAGGAGTCAGCACCCCCTTCCCCAGCACCCCCTCCCCAGCCCCGTCCCTTCGGCCCCACACAGGCGGCCGCCGGGCGGAGAAACTTTCGGGGCCCCCGCCGGCCGCCCCGCACCGACCCGGCGCCCACACACCCCCAACCCGGAGGGGCCGCCGCCGCCCGCCCATCGCCCGCCCCCCTCGGGCTGCGCCCCGCGCCTACCCCCCCGCCCGCCCCGCTCCTACCGTGCGGAGGGCAAGTGAGGGAGGGAGCGAGGAGGAGATGGCAGTTACCGGCGGGCGAGCGCCCTTCTTGCAGAGCGGTCCCCTGAAGACGCCTTTGATGCCGCGGTAGTGCCCGTTGCTGAGGTGCCGGGAGCTGATGACCAGGTAGCACGCCATGCGGGCCCCCCGGGGAGGAGAGCTGGGGGGCGCCCCGGTCCCGCGGGCGGCGGGGACAAAGGCAGGCTGGCTCCTCCTCGGCGGCGGCGGTGCCGGTGCTCTCCCCGCCGGAGCAGGAGTCCGCATGAAGGGAGCGGGCGGAACCGCAGCAACGATCGCCCCCCCGCCCCCCCCTCCCGCCTCATCCAGCGCCCGGGTGAGCGCTGCCGGCGGCGGGATGCGCTGGAGGCGGCGGCGGCGGCGGCAGCCCGAGCCCAGCGGAGGGACCGCGGAGGCCAGTCCGCATGCTGCTCCGCGGGTGGGAGACGGGCCCGGGGTGAAGAAGAAGAAGGGCAGAGCGCAACTTGCACAGCCTGCCGCTACGGCCCCTTCCTCCCTCCTCCTCCTCCTTCTCCTCCTCTTCCTCAGACCAGGCCACCGGCAGCCGACCGCCGGAGGGGAGTTTCCCCGCGGTAGCTGGAGCGGCGGCTGCTCCCCATGGCTCTTCCCTCCGCTGGGCTGGGTGCTCGGATGCTGCCGGTGGCCGCGGAGAGCCCTCGCCGCCCCGGTCCTCCCCTGCCGCCGCCGCAGACGCGCCGCGCCTCCGTCTCACCTCCGCCAGCGGGAGGGTGCGGGGGGGCGGGCGGTGCGGGGGGGGGGGGGGGGGGGGGGGGGGGGGGGGGGGGGGGGGGGGGGGGGGGGGGGGGGGGGGGGGGGGGGGGGGGGCGGAGGAGGGGTAGGGAGGGCCGGAGCCGGGGGGGGCGGCGGCGGCCGGGGGGAGGTCGCCCCTCGGCTCCCTGGGGAGGGGAGCGGGTGGCGGCGGGGGGAGGAGGGCAGGCGGCGGGGCGCGCTGCCCGCCCTCAGGCTCCTCCTCCTCTTCCTCCCCTTCGCCCAACTTTTCCGCCTTGGATGGTAGGGAGGTCAGGTCCGTTCTCCGCCTCTTCCACCTCTCCCTGCATACCATCCCCTCCGCTGTCCCGCAGACTGTCGTGTGTCACACACACACACACACACAGCCCCCCCGGGCGGGGGCTGCGGACCTTCCGTGTCCCCACGGAGCGGGGACTGGAACCCCCTCCCGCGGCCGTGGCGGGGATGTGAGTGGGCACCGTCCCCCCGCCGCCGGGCTGGGCTGGCGGGGAGCATCGCCGCTCCGCTTCCCAGACTGCCTGCAACCGCAGATTTCGCGGGGGAGCGCGGCGGGGGCTGCGCAGAGCCGGGAGAGCCCGGGGACCCCGGGGCTTGTGACCGGGCTTGTCTCCCCCCCGAAAGCCGCGAACATAGGGGTGCGGTGTTATTTACGACCAAACTGATTTGCACTGATTTACGGGGAATGGCGGGTATTCCCCCGCTGAATAAATGAAACAGGTTGTTCTTTTCCCCTCCTGCACGAGCCGGGCGCAGTGTCCCCGGGAGCCGGCTGGGCACACTCAGCTTCTGGTCCTCAGGTCCCAGGTGTTGTCTCTGCTCTGCTACTCGCTTGGTAGATAAAAATAAATCAATAAATCACACGGCCCTTGTAGTCACCTGTAGACCTTTCCCTTCTTCTAAGTAGATTACTTGAAACTGTAGATAAGAATTATTTAATTTTTTTTCATTTAATCCTGTAAAATCCTGTTTTCAGATATTTAGTGAATGAAACTGATAAGCCACGCTTACTCTAATTTTAGCCTCTCAAGAGCTATCTTTCTATGAACCTAATGTTAATTAAAAAGAGAATCTCATACAAGCCACTGAACTGTATAGATAAAAAGGTCGTGACGAACCAAATGTCATTTTTTGGCTGGCTATGTAAAATAGCGGTGTACAGTCTTTGTACAGAATGCTTCACATATAGTATAAAATTTGATTATATGTGTGCATACGTAATATATACAAATGGTCACAGAATCACAGAATATTCATGGTTGGAAGGGACCTTTGAGATCATCAAGCCCAACCACAAAAAAAAAAAACCACAAAAAAAAGCCAACACCCAGACACAACCCAACAATCCCCGGCACTAGAGCATGCCCTGAAGTGCCGCGTCTACACATTTCTTAAATCCCTCCAGGGATGGTGACTCCACCACCTCCCTGGGCAGGCCATTCCAGGGCCTGACCACCCTCTCAGGAAAGTCATTCCTCCCAATATCTAATCTAAACCTCCCCTGCCCCAACTTCACACCATTTCCTCTGCTCCTGTCATTATTCCCTTGGCAGAAGAGGCCAACCCCCACCTCTCTACACCCTCTTTTCAGGGAGTTGGAGAGGGCAAGGAGGTCTCCCCTCAGCCTCCTCTTCTCCAAACTAAACATGCCCAGTTCCCTCAGCCTCTCCTCGTAGGACTTGTTCTCTAGTCAGATCTATTATATATTTTATTAATAAACACATACTGTTACAGAGAAAAAAGTGCACCTAAACTTGGAATAAACTTGAAAAAATGCATTTAGATTTGTTATGAAAGTAACATGTCAAGAACATGCATATGTTAACCATAAAACAGTGCTTTGCGATGTAAAATACCAGGGAGTGGGGGGTCAAATTAAGCTGGCAAAACCCAGGTGCAAAATAAATAAGAGGCCTTGGCTGCCTGTGTGGGGTTGAGCTGTGGGACTCCTTGCCAATGTTGTGGGAAATAGATGCAACAGTCACATGAATCAGAGTCAAATCAGAGTTCGGAGCCTGGGGGCGATACAGCGCCCACCACAGACTGTGGAGGACTTTTCTGAAATAAGACCTAACATTGGAAAGTGACCTTTGAGAAATTACACTACCATACTGAAAGAAGCTATCCACTATTAATTTGGTGGCAAAAAATAGCTTTTATGCTTATTTCCTTCTACAAGTCACAGTTGGGTGAGTGATTTGAAATTTATTCGAGTAGGCATATAATTTATATACTTTGTTAAATACTGGTTCTTTCTGAAATGATACCTCTGCAATCCTGCTAATCATAAAAGTATTAAGTTGAGCTTGAATTTTGGTCTGAATCTTGACTTTCTGACCCTGCACTGAATATGCACTTCTGAAAGTAAAGACAAGCATCTTTTATCCCTGACAATTAATGTTCCAAAACTTTGCTTCTCTATGATACAGCTGTTGTTTTTCAGAACAGAAAAGGAACGTGTGGACCATCTCAATAACTTGGGTAGAGGTCCCAGTGCCTTTTCTGTAGTGAAGAGACATGGAAAGTCCTTTGCTCCATGGTGTTGATGATGATGACGAGGTGAGGAAGAGGGTGCAAAGACGTACACCACATGCATACGGTAGAGGTGCGTGTTTGTGTGTTCCAGCCACACAGACAGACTGGGCAGTTCATGTCACCTGCAGAGGAGCTTCAGCAAAAGCTGAAACTGTGCAAAAACTTCACTGTAGACTAAAGTAATGGTACTTTCCTCCTTAAACTTAGAGAGTCTTCCACAGTTCATTTACTAAGATTGTATGAAAGGGAAATTATTTGCCCCAGAGTAAACAGCACAGTTCTCATTTTATCCCGCTGAGAAAGATGATGTGCTCAATTGACCCTGCTGTGAAAAGCAGAAGTCATTTTAGGCTTACTTCATTTTGCAAACTCAGGGGAATAGTTACAATGACCACCAATCAAATTTATAAACAATCTGTAGGATGCAAGCCTGGGAAAATGAGATTAAGAGCTGTCAAATAAAATGATTGGATATTAATTATAGCCTTCCTGAACATTCCCCCAAGTCTCTGGAGATGCTGCACCTTCTTTTTCATCAGAGGTCATGTAGTAATATGAGCCTTAACTATTAGCAGTTCCATCTGGGTCCAATCCTTCACTTCCTTAGATCTCATAAAGTAATTTTCAGCTGAGCACAGTGGATGTAAAATACTACCTTTCAGAACATTATGCTTTCTTTGCAGGAGCCTTAGCGACTTTTCAAGATGCAAGGAAGCAGAGGAGGTCAGCTGTCACTAGGAGATGATGATTAGAATAATGAAGTGTTCTCCAGTTCATCTATCCTCTCAGTTTACACAGGTTTTTATCATTAATAAAGATTACTTACCATTTATTGCCTCCCTTCTCCCTCCCCCCCAAAAAATATCTGTAAGCATTTTCTAATTATTCTTTGTAGGGATTGCCCTTATTGCAAATGTAGTGTCAAATCCCAGCCTAGCTCTGAAGCTGCAAGTTCTGACATAAACATACTCTGAAAATCAGGCAGCGAAGATTAATGCAGCCATATTACTTTTAATGGTTGAGCTAATTCGTATGCGTCTTTGCTGCATTAGCCAATACAGCACAGACATAGCCTTAAAACCTTGTCTACACCGTGAATTTCATGTAAGGTTTAATTCAAGTATTGCTCCTAATATGAGTTCCATCTGCACATAAAGTCTTTATTATACTGATCATTATATATATTATTATATATATTNATATATTATACTGATATTCTGTGTTGTATGGGTAAAAACTACAGTCAGCATGATTTGCCAACTGCTAACATAACTCTTCCTCAGTGTGGATACAGGCCAGATCCACTCAGTGGCCCCAGTCCCAAAATATTTTCCGCAATCCCCTTATTGTGCTCAGAAGACATCCTTCTGCATGCCTCCAGACATGAGAAAATTCAAAGACTGCAAAGAATCTTCTGGCACTACACCTCTGGAAATTTGACTTTAGCAGCCAAACAGGAACAGAGGGTGTGTGCACTCAGCTTGAGTACTCTTTCACAGTCTGACTGTTCTCACTTGAGTTAGTTTAACATGAAACGTTTTCCAATGCAGAAGAACCCAAGTGAACCCTACAGTAAGAACATACCCAAATGCTGATGGGATTTTTACAAGCGGTCTTCCTCACTGTACTGAGTGAGCGTCAGAATTTAACAGCAGCCAGCAACTAGGACCACGTAGCTGCTCACTCCATCCACCCCCAGTAGTGTAAGGAGAAGAGGGACAAAAGGAGGGGGTGGAAAACTTGTGGGTTGAGATAAAGACAGTCTAATAGAACAGTAACAGAAGAGGAATAATAATAATAATGATTATTGTTGTTGTTGTAAAAGAATATACAAATTAAAGTGATACAACACAAGTTGCTCTCACCACCTAAAGGTGGGTTGGCCAGCCTGTCCGGAGCAGCGATCATGGATTCCTGCCCTCTGGTCAACACTCATTTATATACTGAGCAGGATGTCTATGGTATGGAATATTCTTTTGACCACCTTGTCCGGTCTGTGGTCCCTCTCAGCTTCTGTGGGAAGCTGAAAAAGTCCTTGACCAATATTAACATCACTTAGCAACAATTAAAACAATATGCACTATCAACATTGTTCTCATACTGAATCCAAAATACAGCAGCTACTAGAAGGAAAATTAACTCTACCCCAGCTGAAGTGAGTGAGATCAACATCTTGGTATATACAATAACAATTCAGGTATAAAAACACACAATGAGGTTCCTGCCATATAACAGCCATCAATACCTTACTGCAACTTTACAGTACATGTTATCTTCTGAAATAATGGAGATTTTAAAGCTGTAAATTTAAATCAAGTCCTGGCAATATATGCAGATCTTTGGATTATAACTACTTAAACTATGTATTCGTCCACCCTAAGTTCCTCTAACCCATCCACCCAACCTTCAACTCTTCTGCATTCTAGTGGTCCAGAACTATAGCTGATTCCTCAGGGTTCACACAAAAATCAAAGTCCTGCCTCACTGAAACCAATGACAGTTTTTGAGATCAACAGAATCAGAGTTTCTCTAGAAACTTTCACCTCTTAAGTATGTTCACATATGGTAACAAGCTCTTACAAAAATATTGAATATTCTGTTACAACATTAGTTGTCCTATTATTCCACCTGAAGACATTGTCTATTAGACATGTCCCAAATTCTTTGTAAAGAGTCCCAAATTCTTTGTAAATTAGAACCATATATTAAAAATAGTCAACCTTTCTGTTGATTAGATGAATAAATTTTAGCCTGAAAGTTTGATTTGTTTTTCTCAGTGCAGCATATGTTTTGCAGAATATTTTGTAAAGTTTGATTCTTATTTAGAATTCATGGTGAATGTAATAATATAAGGTGAGATGGTCTGTGTAAAGCTTCTTTGTTTTGCTTTCAATGACATGGCAACTTCAAATATCTGCTCTTCTTTTTTCTGAATCTTAAAAGACACCTATAACATTTTTTTCCTGAAGTATTAGAAAAAAACATTATATCTGTCTTTATTTCTTAATTAATTTAAATTATTTTAGTCCTTCCCTACTTTATTCCATTTGAAGTAAATATAATACTGCTTATTTAAACATTTTTAACCCCAAGCTGCTCTTTTTATCTAAACAGTAGTTATATTCCTCTTGTAAATCACTTACATAATCATCTTTCTATTACCCAAAACTTGAATCTGCCAAGGTTTATGCACTTGAAGCATTGATGGTTTTGTTATTCTACTCTCTAGTCCATGCAGAATCAATGACACCATTTTACTTCGGGTGGAGCTTTTTGGAATGCCTAAGTGCTGAACAATCACTTTATAGTCTACGGCTTGCTATTAATTGTGTAACGAGGAAATACAGCAGTCTTCATGATGATCAAACCAAGGTGCATCTGTATACATCAGTGAAGAGTGGTAAATCACGCGCTGCTTTTCTTACAGGCTCATGCTCCACTGGTTTTAAGAAAGTCATATAGTTGAACAAGAATATCATTCAAATAATTCATCCTTACTCTAACTTTTCTTTGATATATATGTCTTCTGTGACGCTCCACAATCTCTCTGCATTACTTTCTCTAGCACTAAAAAAAACAATATAATTTTTCCTTCAGTTATTGTGAGAATTTCTTGATAGTGTAACAACAGTCATAAAAGAGAATGCTAAGTATTACTGGATGTTATTGAAGTAGTGTCCAATGATGTAAAGATATCTTCCATTTTCTATTCAAAAATAATACTCACTGGTTTCTTCTTACCTAAATTAGGATGGACATAGAAAGAGTAATAGCAAGTAGCCACTGATATGAAAATTATATATCAGAGCTCCAATTCCATTTTAGTAGCAAATTTTTTTTTTTCAGGAAGATGATATATGGAAGAGATGAAGATGTAGCAGTGTTTTCACACAGTTGCCAATTTATTATGTTTGTATAAATATTTAATACATCAATCTCTTTCTAAAGGAAGAATATGGTTTGCATTTCAAGTCTTGTAGTTTTCTTACATTTTCTTACTGCTAAATCCCTCCAAAACTTTAATTACTTACTGGACATCCACAAGAGAGGTGGTTCGCATTTTTCATTGCTCATCAGTGGTCATCAGGTTTATCTCCTGGGGTTAGCACTGTACTTGCTAGTGGCCTTAATATGTAAAAGGTGAGTAAAGTTGTTGTATTTTATTATTAGGAATGAGAATTGCATATTAAGTGGAGAACAGCTATTTTAAAATTACTTTAAAAGAATGTAAAGCAAAGGAAAATATTGCTGAAGCTGTCCATAGATAGCCAGGACATCCACAACTAGCCGGAGAGGCTGTCAGCATATGTTTCAGCCACAAATGCATCCATTTCAATAACCAACATAACCACAGCTGTCAATCCCTTTTCCTACTTCTACTTATTTGTTTCAAGGAGTTCTCCAAGGACAGCTATAAAGCAGCAGCCTAGGAGCAGGAGAGGACTCCCATTGGAAAGGGATGATGAGGCAACTTCCATCAGGTAGATTTTTCTATTGGCAGAGGAAGGCGTCTCCTTTGTCTTGGTATTACCCACAGGGGTTTTATCTTGCAATGCTTCAAGGAACATACATGCTTGCACAGCCTGTGTGCTAATACAGACAATACCTATAATCACTTCCACTGTGTGCAGGTTTGGGATGGGATAGAGGTCATTTTCTTCATACTAGCCAGCATGGGGCTGCTTTTTGGATTTGTGATGAAGACAGCGTTGATGATACAGGATGTTTTAGTTCCTGCTGAGCAGTGCTTACACCGACTCAGAGCCTTTTCTGCTTCTCATGCCATCCAACCAGCGAGTAGGCTGGGGCTGCGCTATAAGTTGGGAGGGGACACAGCTGGGACAGCTGACCCCAACTCACCAAAGGGGTATTCCATACCATATGGCATTATGTAATAAAAAGCCAGGGGAAGACGAAAGAGAGCGAAGGTTGGAGTGATGGCTTTTGTCTTCCCAAGTAACTATGATGCATGATGGAATTTGAATAATGAGGTGAAGCCTCTGTTCTCAAAGATCTCTTGTGCAACCCAGGGAAGTGAAGACTTGTTTGTCCATCACAGGGTGTATAAATAACGGGGAGTCCTGGGGAGGCAGGACAGTCCTGCTTTTTTGTCAGCAAAGGCAGTAAAATCAAGACAACAGAGACTCTGTGTAGCTCTTTGTTTCCTCAAGAGGCTGCCATGCCCGATAATTGACCTTTGCCTCATTACCTATGAAATGCATATTAAACTTGACACCCCTGTATATACTAATGAAGATTTTAGAGATCACACTAAACATATATGACTATAGCACATCTCTCCACCCAAATCGGACTACACATCACCTAGGGGAGGGAAACCTCACAATTTTGGGGATAAAAGATGGAGAAAATGACTGTTAAATTGGGAGAGAGGCAACTTGATACCTGAGGGACCAGTCGAGGGGCTGCGTTCCTCCTTCCACCCCAGGCAGGGACCCCTTTCTGGGTAAGCACTGCGTCTTTCGTCCTCTGGTGAATGTTAACCCTGGGTCATTGTACTATCATTATTTTTGTTAGCAATATTAACCTTAATTAATTAGCGCTATTGTAGTTATTGAATTTATCAGCAGCAATCTTGAACTTGTTCTGCCTCTATCAATAAAATAACTAATTTCGATTATTTGTGACTCTGACTCGGTGAAAGTCCTGTGCTGGGACTCTAGTAGCAAATCAGTGAAAGTCCTGGGACTCTGACAGACAAATGTCAAAATTATAGTCCTTCTATTGCGACAGAGCCCTGCTTTCCTGGAGATGGCTGAGCATCTGCCTATGGGAAGCAGTGAATGAGTTTCTTGTTCTGCTTTGCTTGCACGCGTAGCTTCTGCTTTGCCTATTAAGCTGTCTTTACTTCAACCCTCGAGTTTTCTCTCTTTTATCTTTCCTATTCTCTCCCCAGTCGCACTGGGGGACAGTAAGTGAGCAGCTGCATGGTGCCTAGTTGCCGGCTGGGGTTAAACCACGACACAATTTCAGCTTGACAAACTAGTGGCACCCTTTTTGTCTTGCATTAGCATTTCCAAAAGGCGCCCATAGGCTGTCAGCACATACATGCTGTTCTTTCTCTGGCTACATCTTGATGGTTGGACACAACAATCTGAATGGTCCCTTCCAACCTAGACAATTCTATGACTCCATGATCTTCAGCCTTTGAGTCTTATTTATTGGCATAAGATCACATCCAGTTTACAAAGGACTCTCAAGTCACTTTTGTCAGAAAACAAGTCATGTTATTTTTCACAAAGTGAATGAGAATCACAGAATCACAGATCACGGAATCACAGAATCATGGAATTGTTGGAGTTGGAAGGGACCTCTAGAGATTATCTAGTCCAACTCCCCTGCCAAAGCAGGGTTGCCCAGAGCACATCACTCAGGAGCATCCAGGCGGGCCTTGAAGATCTCCAGAGAAGGGGACTCCAGCCTGAGAAAAGAGAGGATTGAGAGGGAATGCTTGATGTGTCACACAAGTTGGATGAAGATCACTGACTTGGGAACTCTCAATACTCTGATGATAAGAAAGAAATGACACGCAAGCACCAGTAGGTTATGCATGGAGAGGGCCACTTCGTATGATAGTTCACTAAGCCCCTCCAGATAGAAAATGACAAGAATCATAGAATCATAGTATCTCTTTTGTAGATCTTGAGAAGAAATAAAAGAATGTAAGCTCTGTTGGAGTGCCAGAAATAAAATGCATTTTAAATATATGTATATATATTTTATAAAAAATATGTGATTTATATATTATATATGTTATATATATTACATATAATATATACATATATTATTTATAATTTTATATATTTTATAAATATATATACACATATATCACATATATATTCTTTTTAAACATGTATAAATGGGTCTAGTACCCATATTTTCTTGGAGTAATGTATAAATACATATTTGAATGCTTAAAATGCCAACACCTACACCAATTTATTTTCTGTGGTGTTTTTCTCCTTTTACCCACTTCAGCAAAATGACGATGTATTATTTTTTTATGGAAACAACAACAGGGAGGTGATTTAGCAGTCTTCAGCAAAGCAGTACAGATCTTGTGTCTTAGATGCTCACACCCATTAAACCACTATATTACCTAAGCTATCTCAGATCTCCATCTTCCCATGGAAGTATTTATTATGCACTACCACAAGATCACCCTGTTAGTTCTGTATGTATCCTATTGCCAGCATTTCATCATCTGTCCACGTTAATACTTTGGCAGACAACGTTTTAAAAGACTTCTTTACAAAGAAAGATTTGAGAGAAATTTCAAACTGACAGCAGCATTCGTCAGCTAGTATCCTCTGGAATTCAAATGTTTACTGAACGTGGAGTCCTTTACATTATTAGGTGTCTATGAACCAGTAATACTTTCTAAGACTCACACCTACTTACTTTCTCTGAAACAGACAAGTATACTAAGAGGTTTGGGAGTGTATTATGGCCTAGTTTTGTTCCTTAATAGGTTAAAACGTTTCAAGCATTTTATAAATTCCATTCAAGTCACCGCAAAATTTCCTTGTACTTTCAAGAAAATTCAGAATACTGTTATAATGACTTCAATTTCAGTGAAAACTAGTAATAGAAATAGGAAAATAGAAATTATAATAAATTCAAACAGTGAAATTCACTTCCAAATAAAAAAGCAAGCACAAGAATTGCCCAGCTCCTACCCGTGCCTTGGTATCTCCTAAAATGTGCTTAAGTAGTTCATGGGCTTGCTGACATCTGCACAGGTGTGGAGTTCATCTGATTTCATGCGCAGTATGGTATTGCAGCAACTTGCGTATGGCCAAAAATGTCACAGTTTTCTGTGCAGAGATAAAATAGATGTTTGTTTCAAATATAAATTCAGTCTCTATTTTTGCAGTCATTTTGTGTTCTAATTATAACAATCTAATTTGTAAACAACACATGCTGAGGTTTTGACAGTGAATTTCTGATGAAACAGAGTACAGATTTTAATTACATACAGTTCTAATGCAGCGAGCACTGCAGCATTTTTGTCATCTTTGAAATGGTAGAAAAATGTAAAAAAGAAAGGTTTTTGAAATATGAGCATGAAGGTAATGAGATCAATAAATGTCAGCTAGAATAAGTAACCACAACTCTAGAGACTCACTAACCTTTCTACAAATTCCAGAAATAATAGACTGGCTTGGATGAGGAATTCTTTAACAATGAGAAACAGATACAATTATAAGGGGGAAGTGAGCCAATGACTGGTGAATAATACCAAAAGGATTGCCTTTTTAGGTAAATAAGAGAAAACAATCAATAATTTCTGTGATCCTCACCAATGCACTTCCTTTTGCACCTTCTGATTTTGAGAGCAAAATATAATAAAAACACTTATGTAAACCTAGAGTTAAAATATTAAATATGACATGAAGTGCAGTAAGAGATAATGGTTTTCCAGACTAATGGCCTGATCCTTCTCTCAGACAGACAAAAATGTTAGAACATAATTGATCTCTGTATAAATTCCACATACTTAGCACTCCCAAGATTTGGTGGTGTATGGGTTATATATATAATTTATGCAAACCCAGAGCTTAAGAATGAATTAATTTGAGAAAAGAAATTGTGCTGTGTTTTAATGGTAGAATCTAATGTCTGCAAGATAAAACATATATCATGTACAGAGTGTTATATTGAGTAATATTTGAAATGGTAATGTTGGGGGGGGTGTTTTTGGTTTTTGGATTTGTATTATTTTGCTTTGTTTTTTTGTTTTTGTTTTTGTTTTTTTAAATTAAAAGTGGAAGAGGCATTGAACCTGAGATGAAAATGGAAAGGAACAAAATAAGCAGATGGACAATAATATTTTTTTTATTAATTGTACAGTTTTCCTGAAAACATATTAGCCTTTTTGAAGGATATGCAAAATACACTAAGGATTTATGTGTATAACAAACCAATTTTAGGGAAATTGCCTTTAAAAAAGAGTGGTAGAGAAAACATGGAAAATAATTTTTATTTTATCATCAAAGTTGGGGTTGGGTGTTTTTTTTTTTACCCCAGCATTGATTGAATATTTTTTGGAGTAGATAATAAAAATGGATGGGCAGAGACTGAGATCCAGTCATTACAGTCCACTTAGTGTTTGCAAGCAAAGGTATACAAGGCTTGGATGTGGCACAGCCTTTCACCTGTAGGATTGCTCAGAGTAGTCTAAAGAAAAAAGCTGGCTCCAGAGAGCTGCAGAAGGGTCTTGCAGGTGACAGGGCAGTAAAATGGCAGATGAAACTCAGTGACAACAAACACAAAACAACATGTATGGGGAAAATAACTCAAATTACACATCCACAATGTTGGTTAATTACCTATTGCCACTCACTGAAGAAATGTTAAAGTTCCTGGACAGGGCTATCCGAAAATGCCAGCTCATTGCTCAGCAACAGTCAAAAATGCCAGTCAAATGTTAGAAACTGCTAGGAGAGCTTTGAAGAGCAAAACAGAAAACATTTTAACACACTCTACTCTAAAAGCAAAGGTGAATTAGGCTGGGACTAGAGAAGTAGGAATGGTGCACAAGCAGAACTGTGAATTACTCTTTCCAATTTCTAAATATGCAAGAAGTAGAACAAAAAACATTATGTGGAAGCAAGCTTAAACAAAGAGTTCTGTTGCATAATCCACCATCACATTATGAATTAATTGCTACAGGAGGTTTGTCAGCAGAAAATATAAGTGAACTAGATTCCTGGCGGGCTATTGAAGAGAAAGGTCGAAATGCATATTCAAAGTTAAGAAGTCCCTAAACTACTGATTTGCTAGAGTAATTGCTCATAAAAGAACAAGGGCAAGTTTAAATTTTCTTGATTTGTGGTACTTTGCTGACCATTGTCAGAGAGAAGATAGTGGACAGCTCAATACACAAACTTTTATGTTCTTAAATTATGATGCAGTTATAATTTCTGTTCCAAATGATGTCTTACGCCTTATCTAAAACTGGAGTAGAATTGCCATTCAAAGTGGCTTTGACAGACTGGAAAAATGAGCCAACAGAAACCCCATTAAGTTCAACAGTGACAAAAAAACCCTCCTACAGCCAGGACATAGTAACCCCACGAACAGCGCTTGCTGGAGACCAACAAGCTGAAAAGGAGCTCTTTGCATAGTTCTAGCAAGATTGTAGGCAACAGGTCAATGGATGTGACTAATTCCTTCTACTCTGCACTTTGTGAGACCGCACCTGAGTACTGTACCCAGTTTTGAGATCAACAGAATAAGCAAGAATTTAATACACCAGAGTAAATAAATCCAAGACAGTTATGGAACTGTAACACACTGGACACAAGGAGGAGTTGGCTATGTTGATGTTTATTACCTAGACTTGTCCTGTAAAACAGAGCACTGCTGCAATATCAGGGTTGAAAGTGGTAGGAACTTTGTATTTGGCATCTAGCTGACTTGCTTACTAGATGTCTCACTTTCTGCATCCACAGCACACAGCATCTCAGTGATATAAAACCAGAAAGACCAATGGAAACAAAGACGAAAAAGTAATGCACTTTGAAATTAGACTTTCATCTGACAGCCCAGTGTAAATGTCTGAGCTCTGCTCAGTGGCTACCAAGAGTGCAGATAGGGACTAGCCGTCAGCTGGATTTTGGACAGTACCACAGAATCACAGAATTATCTAGGTTGGAAGGGACCTTTAAGATCATCTAGTCCAACCATCAACCTAACTCTGATAAAAATCATCACTAAATCATGTCTGTAAGTGCTATGTCAACCCATCTTTTAAACACCTCCAGGGATGGTGCCTCAACCACTTCCCTGGGCAGCCCATTCCAATCATTAATAACCCTTTTAGTGTAAAAATTTTTCCCAATATCCAATCTGAACTTCCCCTGCTGCAGCTTGAGGCCATTTCCTCTTGTCCTGTAGCCTGTGACTTCAGAAAAGAGACCGACCCCCACCTCTCTACAACCTCCAGCCATGAAACACTTGTAAACATTTCTTTTTTCAGATTAAAATTTTAAATTATAAAATTTAATTTTAAACCCGAAACACAGACACGCACACACACGCATATACATTCATGCTCCTAGTCAACCATAGTATTAGAAAACTTCTGCTTTGATGTTTTAGCTTCAAGAAAAAAACCTTTACAATTGCAATGGAATGCTGATGATTAAAAGTTTCCTCCATGGCATCTCTCAATGCCTAAATACTGCTATTCATTGATAACGTTAGTTCCCACTTCACAGAAGCACAGTACCTCCTGTATCCTTGGGGGAAGACAAGTTCCTCCTGCTGTCAGCCTGCAAGAAATAAGGTTTCTGCAAGGAAGAAGAGGACTGTCCCAGCTGACAAGTGCAAAATGGAGACAGAGAGAAATCACACTAAAAAAACTTGCAGAAGGACTTGTAGCCAAGATCACATCTGGATAGATCTATATTACTGTAATTTTTTCAGAGATACTTTTGACACGTAACATTAAGGAAGATCTATGTCTCAAGTTTACCACAAGATGGAGGTGCTGTAACTCAGAATCACTCATTAAGTGAAATCAAGGAAAATGGTAGGTGTTGTACAATGGGCACTGCAAATTTTTATGGACATATTTAAGAAAGTAATCAAAAATAATTGTATGCAACTGTGTCATATTATTTTGTTAATTTATTTTAAGCAAACTGTGTAATGACATATATAACCAACTTTGGACCAGCACTAGTTCAAAATGCCGCAGCATTGCTTTTAAATTACTGAATGCTGCAGATACTATTCTGAATCCCATAGCCATTGGAGGTGGAGATGGCCGATAATGTAGGTTCTTCAAAAGCATCCAAAGTGATGGTTGCCAGAGTCAGGTGGGTGCCACTTTCTTGGACATATTATTCTGAAATGATCTTTCCCTAAATTGAGCCTTCTGGAGCTTGGCACTAACCAAAAGAGATGATAAAGGATGTTTTTGTCTGTAACAAATATAGGTCTGATTGTTCTCTGACCTCCATCGGAAGACCCAGGATGGTGTTTGCCATCAAAACGTTTTGAAACTGCTAAATAAGTCATGATTATAGTGTAGCTCACTTGCTTGTAATAAAAGTTGCTGAAGCAGAGACAAACAAGGGAGCCTCCATTTAGGCTTTCTGCACAAGCCCAGCAGATCTTGGAGGTGAGCTGTTCCTGTGCTCCAAAAACTTTGTCTTATGAGTGTGCATGGAAAGGTTCTTGTCCTGTGGTTTCTTCTTTTATTCAAAACTTCAAAGAGAAAAGGGTAAACATTTTTTTCTGCTGCTCTGTATTTACCTTCATATCTTCTTTGCTACCTGTTATTTTGCTGTTTTCAGGAGAATTTGAAACATAAGTGAAATTGGTTGGTCCAGGTTACATTACAATAACACAGAAATGGGAACAATCAGAAAGGAGAGCATTATGAAGACACAAATTTTGATAGTTTTGTACTAGTTGGATACTGTTGATATTCAATGAAGCTATGTTTGCATCGAACAAGTACAACAATCCAGAGAAGTGAATCTTTTTAGGTGCTCCTAAGCCATGGGCAAACAATCTCCTTAGGCCCCACTATGCAAATACCACCTTCATCTCCACATCACCCCTTCCCTGCTGAGAGCAACCACACCCCATCACCTGCTGGTTGCACAATTCATGCAACCACAGCTTATTTCATTTTAGTCAGATTAATTTAAACAAATTAAGATTCAAGATCTGGAAACATGTAGATATCCCCCTAACCTAAAATGAATTATATTTCCATAGCAAGAAAAGCCAAAGGAACAGTAAGAGTGTGAGGAGAAACTGTGTAACGGTTGTAGACAGTGTCTGAAGGCAGAACAATTACTGTACGGCGTCACAAGAGAGGAGAAATGAAATTGAAGTTTTCAAAAGAGTTCTTATTGTACATGAGAAAATTGTGAATGCTGAAGGTGTTTAGAAAACAAGTATACATAATAGCTTCAAATCTTATTTGATATATCATTATAGAGTTGCTATAGGATCCACATTATCATTCATTTTTAATTCATTCTTTAAAATGTTATGTACATTGCCAGAGATATATAGCAGACAAAACTCACATAGTTGGGGAATAAATAAGTAAAAATGTATCAGAGATTTCAGTTGTAAAATATCTGCTATTCACAATGACAGATTGCTGCTGAGCAAGCTTGTGATTTACTACATACCATAAATAATTTGCTTTAATTTCTCCTAATTCCAAAAAATCCCAGAAAAGGCACTAAATCAGGAAAGATTTATTTTAAATGAGTTTCTAAATGAAATTCTGTCGACTTCATCACTATCACAACAAAACATTTCACATAAAAATATGTTCTGACACATTGAATAATCTGCAAATATTTGTAAAATAACTCAGTGAGGCTGAATCTGCATTTATTGATGTAAAAAACATTTTGAAACTAGACAAACTTAGAAAAGTTTACATCCAAGTGTTTCTACTCCCTTTAAACAAGTTAACAAGAAGACAATATATATTAAAATAGATGAAAATTGTAGGCCATATAATTGTCTAATTACAAAACTTAATTATTTTCATAGCTGATTTTCACAAACTGCTTTTTCGACAATGTTGCTTGTTTTTCAGAAAGTAGTTGGAAGAGGTCCTTTTCTTTTGTTTAGAAGAAAGCACAAAACATAACGCTGATTTTTGATGTGCAGATGTTTGCTATGGCTCCTTATCTGAATCTGACAGCATATAAACTGATCTGTAGCAGGGAGGCGGGACATATTTTGTATCACAGGAAATCTGTGGCACAGACAAGGATGCCAGCTGTTCAGATGCTGAATGCAACCGCTGTGTCTCCCCCATGCTCTTCTTGGTTTATACAGGTGCTTCTCACGCTTGAACTGTCAAACAGGCTTAAGAAGCCCACTCTTGCGGCAGCTGCAGAGCTCAGGAGGAACATTCCTTGTGATGTGACACATCACCATGTAACAGCTCATTCAACTAATACTAGGGTCTTCATAAAAACACCAGGCTGGTTGGGAGACAAATATTGGGGTTTTTTTGTGACTGTGACTTTCAGTATCATGACCTGAATTAGTTTAACACTTTTGTGTTCTGCAATTGGGTGGTTTACAAAAAAACATGTGCAACACCTCAAGGTGTGCTGTCCTGAGAAGGTGACACAGCCAACAGCCCAGCTGAAGTGCCTCTACATGAATGCACGCAGCGTGGGCAACAAACAGGAGGAGCTGGAAGCTACTGTGCTGATAGAAAGCTATGACATAGTGGCCATTACTGAAACCTGGTGGGATGAATCTTATGTCTGGAGTGTGACTATTGAGGGCTACAAGCTGTTCAGAAGGGCCAGGCGAGGAAGGAGGGGTGGAGGTGTTGCCCTCTATGTTAAGGAATGGATAGAGTGTGAGGAGATGGCCCTAAAGCTCTCCCTGGGGCCAGATGAAGAGAGAGTTGAGAACTTGTGGGTGAGGATTAAAGGGCAGGCCAATATGAGGGACGCTGTTGTGGGTGTTTATTACAGACCCCTGATCAGGATGGGGAAGCTGATGAGGCCTTTTACAGAGAGCTGAAAGTCAACTTGCAGTCACAGGCCTTGGTTCTCATGGGGACTTCAATCACCCTGATGTCTGCTGGGAAGGCTACACAGCCAGGCGTGTAGAGTCCACGAGGTTCCTCCAGTGTATTGATGGTAACTTCTTGACTTGGGTGGTGGAGGAGCCAATAAGGAGAGGTGTACTACTGGACCTAGTTCTGACAAACAAAGAGGGACTGGTGAAGGACATTAAGGTTGGGGGTAGCCTTGGCTGTAGTGATCATGAAAAGATAGAGTTCAGGATTGTGGGCAGTATGCACAAAACAACAAGTAGGATTGAAACTGTGGACTTCAGGAGGGCTAACTCTGACCTCTTCAAGAAACTGCTTGGGGAAATCCCATGGGTTTCAACTCTGGAAGGCAGGGGGGCTCAAGAGAGCTGGTTGATATTCAAATAACTCTTTCTCCAAACTCAGGATTGGTGCATTCCTAAGAGCAAAAAATAAAGCAAGGGAAGCAGGAAGCTTCTGAAAAAGCTCAAGTGGAAGAAGGGAGTTTACAGTGCATGGAAGAAGGGACTGGCCGCTTGGGAAGATTACAAGAATGCCGTTAGAGTATGCAGGGATGAAACGGGGAAAGCCAAGATCTCCTTGGAATTAAAACTGGCAAGGGATGTCAAGGTCAACAGGAACAGTTTTTTCAAGTATATCAGAGGCAAAATGAAAACTAGAGAACATGTGGGCCCATTTTTGAATGAGACAGGTGCCATGGTGACAGAGGATGCAGAGGGCAGAGTTGCTGAATGCTTTCTTTGCTTCAGTTTTTACTGATCAGGCCAGCCCTCAGGAGTCCCAGACTTCGGAGGTAACAGAGACAGTCTGGATGAAGGAAGACTTGCCCTTGGTTGAGGAAGGTCAAGTTAGAGATCAGTTAAGTAAACTGGATACCCACAAGTCCATGGGTCCTGATGGGATGCACCCACCAGTGCTGAGGAAGCTGACAGAAGTCATTGCTGGGCCACTCTCCATCATCTTTGAAGGGTCCTGAAGAATGGCAAGGTGCCAAAGGAGGAAAGCCAATGTCACTCCAGTCTTCAAAAAAGGGCAAGAAGGAGGACCTGGGAAACTACAGGCCAGTCAGCCTCACCTCCATGCCTGGAAAGATGATGGAACAGCTCGTTCTGGCCATCATCTCAAAGCATATGGAGGAAAAAAAAGCTACCAGAAGTAGTCAACACAGATTCACCAAGGGGAAATTATGTCATGACTGGCTGGATAGACGAGGGGAGGGTGGTGGATGTTGTCTACCTTGACTTCAGCAAGGCTTTTGACACCATCTCCCATAGCATCCTCATAGGTAAGTTTAGGAAGTGTGGGTTAGATGAATGGACAGTGAGGTGAATTGAAAACTGGCTGAAAGACAAAGCTCAGAGGGTCATGATTAGTGACACAGAGTCTAGTTGGAGGTCTGTAACAAGTGGTGTTCCCCAAGGGTCAGTACTGGATTCAGTCCTCTTCAATATATTCATCAATGTCCTGGATGAAGGCATGGAATGTACCCTCAGCAAGTTTGCTGATGACACAAAACTGGGAGGGGTGGCTGACACACCAGAAGGCTATGCCACCATCCAGCGAGACTTGGACAGGCTGGAGAGCTGGGCAGAGAGGAACCTGATGAATTTCAACAAGGGCAAGTGTCGGGTGCTGCACCTGGGGAGGAATAAACCCCTGCACCAGTACAGGTTGGGGTCTGACCTGCTGGAGAGCAGCTCTGAGGAAAACAACCTGGGAGTGGACAATAGGATGACCATGAGGCAGCAATGTGCCCTTGTGGCCAAGAAGGCCAAGGGCATCCTGGGGGGCATCAGGAAGAGTGTGACCAGCAGGTCAAGAAAGGTCATCGTGCCCCTCTGCTCTGCCCTGGGGAGGCCCCATCTGGAGCACTGGGACCAGTTCTGGGCTCCCCAGTTCCAGAAGGACAGGGAACTGCTGGAGAGGGGACAGCAGAGGGCTACAAAGATGATGAGGGGCCTGGAGCATCTCTCTGATGAGGAGAGGCTGAGGGACTTGGGTCTTTTTAGTCTAGAAAAGAGAAGACTGAGGGGGGGATCTGATCAACGCCTATAAATACATAAAGGGAGGGTGTCAAGAGGATGGGGCTGGTCTTTTTTCAGTGGTGCCCAGGGACAGGACAAGAGGAAATGGGCACAAACTTGAACATAAGAAGTTCCATCTAAACATGAGGAGGAACCTGTCTATTTTGAGAGCCCTGGAAGCGGCTGCCCAGGGAGGTGGCGGAGTCTCCTTCTCTGGAGATATTCAAAACCCTCCTGGACACGTTCCTGTGCAACCTGCTCTGGGTGGACCTACTTTGGCAGGGGTTTGGACTAGATGATCTCCAGGGGTCCCTTCCAACCCCATAGCATTCTGTGATTCTGTCAGTTACAGAGATGCCAAGTTGATTGTTAATCCACAGCCATCGGAGAATTACACATTGTATAACCACATGCACGGGCACAGGTATATAGTTGAGAAGGAGACTACTATGGGGTTGATTATTCCCATGAAGTTGATACTGTGTATTTTTTACATCAAGATTTTCATGCATTCTAAATTGAGGGTTATATAACTTAAATTCTACTGATAAAATGCTCTACAATTCGGGGAAGGCAAGCCCTTCAGATTTCTTTATATCCTACCTAGTGCAAATGTGAATGTTCTTCTGTTCCACATAAATATGCAATCACTTCCTTGAAACTTGCTAAGCTGTCTGCATCAGCAATTTCTCATGAGTTACACAAGTTGCTCATCTCTGAAAAAAAATGCACAGCCTCCCCTTCACCACCAAAAGAACCCCCACACTAAAGTAAAATGCAGCTCCTGGCAACCACAGGTGAGCATCAAACAACACAAGTTACATAATTATGTTTTTGATGACTGAAGAAGTGAGATAAATCCTAAAGTTTTTTACCATTTCTATGCAGTTTTCGATGGAAGTTCCCACAAACTAAAAGCACTTGAGGAAGAACAAAGCAGGAGGAATCAACATTGGTCCACTTTCACGAAAGCGAAAAATATTAGGTAGCAAATTGGAGCAGCAGCAGCCGATCTATAAATTGATTTTCGATATAATACTTAAATTGTGAACTGAACAAAATATTTCTTTAAGGGTGTTGTATCTTTTAAAATGAATTTTTTCCTAAGCAAAACAAATAATTTTGTTTGTGAATGGTCGAGATTAAATAATATATATTATATTATATTATATTTTTTTCTAAATATATATCCCCTTTTTTTCTGAAAATATTTTTGATATTCAGCATAAATATTTGTACTGTGTTGGCCAACTCAAGTTATTTCATCACCATGTAATTCAAGGGGAGACCTTATTAATACTTACAAGTACCTAAAGGGTAGGTTGAAGGAGGATGGAGCCAGACTCTTTTCAGTGGTTCCCAGTGACAGGACGAGGGGCAACAGGCACAAGCTGGAACATGGGAAGTTCCACTCCAATCTGAGGAAGAACTTCTTTTGGGTGAGGGTGGCAGAGCCCTGGGACAGGCTGCCCAGGGAGGGTGTGGAGTCCCCTTCTCTGGAGATCTTCAAGCCCCGCCTGGATCCTCCTGAGTGATGTGCTCTAGGCAGCCCTGCTTTGGCAGGGGAGTTGGACTGGATGGTCTCTAGAGGTCCCTTCCAACTCTGACAATTCTGTGACTCCGTGTGAGTGACTGTTTTGATAAGCTGCACATACACTCCATGGAAAAGAGCCAAGGGCTCCCGAGCTCACCTACTGTATATGAACGAATCCCAAGACACTCTTTGAAGACCGACTGTTGCAAACTTAATATAATCATTTGTGCAACTCCTTTGACAAAAATATGTTTGTCCTGGTTTGAGGTAAAACAGAACCAATTTTCTATTCAGAAATTTTACTTTTTAACTCAGTCTCTTCTAACTAACTGAACTCTCTGAAATTAACAGCATATTGTCCAGACACTGTTCATTCTCAGAATGATGTCTGATTATTTGTAATTTATGCCAAGGAATGTTATGCGGAGAGGCTCTTGCTTATACTTACTGCTGTAACAACCAAGGTCAGCTAACTTTGTTATTTGACTCATTGGAGGGTCAGAAGTGGAAAAATGTAAAGGGGTTGCACCTGTGAGGAGCAGTGGACAGGACGGGTGACCCAAAACTGATCCATGTTTTCCTGAATCCAGATCTGGAATCCAGCTCTTGTCCATTACTGAGTTCAATCTGGGACTTTCCCCATGCCTGCTGGTGATTCGATCAACATCCTAGGAGCTTGATATGACTTTGAATATATTGTATATGTGTAATTATTTTATTTTTTAGTGTTTTATTAATTGATTAATATTTTCATTAAAGTAATTTTTTTTTCCTAAACTCATTAGTCTCTCTCTCTCCCTCCTCTCCTTGGAGAGAGAGGTAGGGGAGAGCATCTGTCATTTGTTTCAGTGGCCAGTCCATCCCAAACCACGACAATGTTAAATACCATTCCAAGAACACAGGCCATGATTGTTTATAAGGCTTTTATAATTTTAGTGTTAAAAAAAACATTTTAGCCCAAAACGACTGTGTATTACTACAGTTTAGCTCTTGCCAAGAACAGGATGCCACTGTGTTAGGCAGCTCAACAACTGTTTGATTGTGAAGATTAGCCTTTTCCTTTACTCCAATTGAGAGTAAAATATCATTATGCAGTGGATTTGGATTTATTTACACTTTATAATGAGCTTTTAACATTAAGTGGTTGTTCACAGTATGCAGAAGTATTTTGAGGATTTAACAGGCAGTGTACTAATAAAGAGGAGAGCTGTAGAGGTGCTTCGGAAATGGAAGCAGTTCTGTTGCAGAAATAGTTCTACCTTATTGAATTATGAGTTACATTGGGGAACAACGTCAGGAAGTCTTCTGCCTGAAGAAGTCATGTGCAATATTAGTGATACCACATGAGGGGTTTTTACCCTGTAGTTGTGGTAGGACTTTAGATTGCTTTTTTTTTTCCATAGTACACCATTTGAGTTTCTGCACATAATCAGCTAGTCATTAGAAAGGATACATTTTTATAAACTGAAGAAGTAGAAATCTCAAAGGTAACCAAAAAACTCTTTAGTCTGTTTTCTTCAATTCTGTCAGGTAAAAAATAAGAATATTGCTATTAATGGGATTAAGGTCTTTTGTATGTGCTATGCAAAACTGGAAAATCAAGGGGAGAAGCATTATGTGTGATTGCTCCTGCAGAGAAAACGAATGACGTTAAAGAGAGAAGCTCCAGAATAAAGAAATAAATTTAGCAGGGGAATAGCCTTCACTGAAAAAGGACTCAATTTTCTACTGAAAACTGTGTTCGATTTAACTGAAGTCCCTGATGAATTGTCCTGTGCTACGTTGGTTAATTGTAGGCACCTTTTGTTAGCAACATGAAGATTACTGGATGATGCTCTATAGTAAACATTGCCAATTATAATTTTCCATTCATAGCACAGTGTCTCATACACACCTAAATCAAGGCTCAGAGCCTGACCAGGCTATGCCTCCAAGTGATGGAGACCCTCCCAGAGGGTCCAAGGCATCTCTTGCTTACACGTGGCCCATTCCTGCTCCAAGAAGAAAACACAGAGCTCAATAACAAAGCAAGGAGAGGAAGTAAAGCAACCAAATGAAACAAAAAAGTGATTGAGTAAAAACAATATACTGAAGATCCAGGCTTCCTCATCTGCCTTGTACATGCAGATCTTATGGACCTCCAGGGCTATTTGAGAGCTATTATTCACTGATAAGAGCTGCAGGCACAAAACGGAATGTGCACATGTATGAAGGCAGAGCCAGTAGAGTTTGTATCACTCTGTATGTCAGTATGAGGAACAGACCCCCTCAAATCAAGGAATTTTCATGGCAGAGACCAAAACTCTCAAAATCGCATGGTAAAAGCATGGGGGCTGGCAAACTGGGAAGTAGAGTGAACCATAGATGCCTTTAGTTGCCTTACTGATTAAGAGGTCAATCTTGACTGAAATTGGGGAAATACTGTTTTAATTGGACAGCAAGTAGTGCTCTTCAGTTAAACCTGTACTTTGAAAACAAGAAGGACCCTGAAAATTTGAGCCTGGACTGGGCAGTTCAGTCTTCTCTAACCCATGGTAAGAGACAGTATGGATTTGTACAAATCTTGGAGAACCAACTGTGCTTTGGAAATTATTTTTCTCCTTTCTCATTCCAAAATCATCTTTATTTGCCTATTCATTTGCATAAACAGAAATAAGGTAGAGCCCTTCACATCTGGCAATTTGCAGAGAAATGCACTAGCAACAACCTTGTGGGAATATATTTATATAATTTTTAAGGAGTTATTGCTTTTCTCTTTGTCTATTTTGAGCCTAAAATAATGAGGACTAGGAGAAAAAATATGGCATGTAATTACATTTAATAAAATAAAAGGGGCTGTTAGCTAGCATTTTGCTAAGTGCATTAGCTTGCTTTCTTCAGCTCAGACAGCAGCAAATCTAGGCTAGTTATTGTCTCCAGCCAAAATGTATGGACAGATACAGATTGGCCCTACAGGGCACTGATGGTATGTGCCTGTTCCAGAAAGCTGCTACAGACACTCTGGGGTGAGTGGGATAAATTGGGAAGTGGAGCTGTGCCTGCAGCGAGGGCTGGGGGATGTGCCTGGCGCACACTCCCAGCAGCCTGGATGTGAAACCTGGGGGTGGCTTGCAGAGAGTCCGGTCCCCCTGCTTGTAAGCAAAATAGCGTGTGTCTCCAGGAGAGGTTCACTCAGAGGCTTCTTGGCATATGCGCAGGGTGCATACTATTGATACCTGCCACAAGTATATTTTGGTTAGCGAAAAATATTTCGCTATATTAATTTGTGTGGTTGGTCTCGAGGATAATAAGGAGAAAATAAAAATCAATTGTGTAAATTGCAATTCTACCCTAAAAAATGTATATCCACAAAAGGCTGGGACTGCAAATAGCATTTTGCTGAGACTATGGGTTCAAAAACTGTTGACTTGTGAAGATTATGGGGCGAGATTCATTGCTAGGAATTTAACTTAGGCAAGAGATTTCTCGCTTTTACCTCGGAAGGATTTCTTTTGCATCCTAGTAAATATATATTTAGCAACAACATCTGCCACATCGAGATACATTTTTACGCGTTTACAATATTTTTAGCATTGGAATTTGAATGCATTGCTTTGATTGCATAGCACTGTACTATACTAAAAAAAAAGAAAAAAAATAAAAAAAAAATCAGCCTAATTTTTTCATCCTTAACCAGTGTCATTCACGTCAACAAAAAGATCATTAGCCCCTTAATGATTCATCCTGTGTCCCCCTTTTTTCACTAGCAGTCTATGGGAAGGGATCATTCTATAATAAATGTCAAAAAGCATGTTTATCTGAGTAGCTCAACATACTCTACAGACAAAATCTAGTTAGTGGTAATTTATACTCTTCAGTAGCCAAAGCAATCTATGGCTTCTTTTAAATTGGTTTTTTCTCCAGAATAAACTCAGTTGGCTGTGCAGCATGACGCAGAATTTAAAGCAATATTCTGTAAATCTGTCACTGAAGATTAAAGTAATCTTTAATTTACAAATGCTGTTACCAGCTCTGTATGTTTACTTTGCAGAGCTTTGAAAATTCAAGCATCTCTCATGCCTCTGACCAAAGCCGCTTGCAACCTCACAGAAGAAGAATGACCAGGGCCAGAAACTGTCAGCGTGGCTTCTGTACATCTCCACTCACTGGTATTTCTTCTGTACAGCTGAACTAAGTAGCATGCAAGGGAATGGGATGCAGGAAAGGGAAAATAGACCCCTTCTCTTTCCCACGTGTAACTGGGAGCTTGAAACTTTTCCGTGTTCCTTATACATTGGCTGAAGCTAAATCTGGACCACTCCTGCTACGCATATGCACTAAGCTCAGCCTTTCTTGTTCACCTGTTAAACCCTCATCTCACTCTCATTACTGCTATGGCCTTTCCTCTGGCTTTCCTTTTGCCTTGCTCATGCCCTCTGGTGACATTGGTGTTACAGCCATTTTTTCTTGTCGAGCTTTAGCTCCTGATTTCCCTCCTCATTCTCCAAGTTAAATCCTCCTTTCTCATGCCCTCATGGCTTATCACTGCCTTGTTTATGTCTGGTATGAACGAGAAACATCATACTGATATTGACTTCTAGGAAGAGCTAGTTGTTTTGTTTAGTGAGAGAAAAAACCAGAAGGCAACTGATTTCAGTTTAGGGTTGATGCAAAGCAATTTAAAGAAAACAAAATGCAACCAACACATTTAAATGGAATGAAATAATTTTGAGTGTCTATTTTTGTCAGTTAGGTTGACGGTTGGACAAGATGATCTTTAAGGTCCCTTCCAACCTAGAAGATTCTGTGATTCTGTGATTCTGTGAAAGCTTGTTCCCAACCGGACCTTTCAATAAAGCAAAAGGTTAAGTTGACAAGGTGATTTAAACAACGTCTAGAAACACAGCAGTGAAAGCTGGCTCTGCAGTTCAGCAGCTGTGAATCTTCTCCAGTGTATAAATATCTACCATATACATAAAATCAGTTTCACTCTTCCATATCCCATTGCTGAAACAAGCTTTAGCCATTAGTCTATGTGATATTCTGGGTGTGATGTCCTTTGGCTGACCAGTTACATTTTGATAGACGAGTTAAATACTCTTTTAGACAAAAGGAAAAAAGAAAAAAAGGAAAAAGAAAAAAAAAAAGAGAATGACTCCTTCAGCATTTACTTTCTTGGTGAGTTGAGAAAGGCTCGGTCTGCACAAGGATTGTATGTGTCATAATTACTGGGCACAAAGACTTCTGTTTCCTGAATCTTAAATCTACTTCTGAATCTGTCCTCAAAAGTCCAAATGAGCCTTTTCAATATCTCATTAGTTGTTCTCTCTTTTTGTTTTCTTCCCATAATATCTGCAGAAGTTTTGTGCTTACCTTTATATATCAATAAACTTTGCATCCAAATAAAAATTGCTGTGCCCACCTGAATTTCCAATAAAGGCTTTTGTGGTTTTATTTATGTTACCATTCATGCCACCATAACAATTCCCAATAATTTCCAGAGAAATATCTCACTGAATACACCCCGGTCTTTTGTCTAAACTTGGTGACAGTGCATAGGAGAATAACTTTATTTAGATTAAGTTGCTGGTTTGCCAAGATCATTGCTATTCAGGTTGATCTCATTGCTTCTTTGCAGTTTCTCCTGTGTGGCTGCGTGATACAGAAATTAATGGAACTTCAGAGGGAGGAGTTTTATTTATTCCACGATTGCATACCACCTCACATAATGAGGCATGTTACCCTGGTTCCGGTGGGGACAAGGTTCATTCTCCCCAGGATCTAGCAGGGACACAGGTATTGTATGCCATGTGGGCCATGCCCAGGGGGTATCCAGGAGCTGCTGGGGAATTTGGGGGCAGAAAGTCGCCGCTGGGGAACAGGCTAGGGTGTCCTGGGTCTGGTCGGCACACGGTGGTATCACAATCATTTTTGTATATTCCTCTCCCAGTGTTATTGTTGTTGTTTTCTTGTTCCCTTTGCTGTTCTATTAAACTTCTTTTGTCCCAACCCACGAGTTTTGCCTTTTTCTTCTGATTTTCCCCTCAGATCCAGGGGGTGGTGGCCAAGAGAGTGGCTGCCACGTGGTTCTTCGTTGCCGTCTGAGGTTAAACCATGACACATGCCCAGGAATCGGCAATAATGGAACGATCAACTACACTGAGTTTGATAGATGATATTAAGCCATCTTGTGCTGCACTAAATTACTAGAAGCCACTGAATACATGCAACAGTTCTGTAGATTAAGTTACAGCTTTATTAAAGTTCAAACATAGCTGCTAATATTTGTTCGCAAGACTGTTCCAATTTTTTGCATAGTTTTCACTTCAAGTGAGGCTGAAGCATTTAGTTTGTGCATTGGATCCCCACACCATTTAGTTGGTAAGTGAACAACTTCCCAGATGCAGTTAGCGGTGCGTGCAAGCTGTGCACAGTGCTGGTCATGCATTACTTGCAGAAACACAGATTAGTGGTAACAACTGCGTGTCAGGGACTTAATGGGCAGAAATGAAGGCTGGATTTCCAAAAATACGGCCTATCACTAGTCCCATAAGTTTTCTTGTTTAAGATTAATTTCCGATGTCCACACCTTTTAAGGTAGTCAATAAATTAATCATTGTAGTTGCTAATGACACAGTGAAATACTCTCTACAGTGCCAAACTTTGAAGATGTTGAAGAATTCTTATTTTCTGTCTTCAAGTCACACAGGTAGTGTCTATAATATGGGAAAACTGATTCTGTTTGGGTTATCCTGCCTTCAGGTGGCAGTCTTTATAATTAGACAGCAACTAATAAAATCAAAATGTAGATTGAGTAGACTAAATCACAGGTGAGCCAGACTCTATGAAGGATTGCTGTCTGACGCTGCCAGTTGAGTGGCATATGAAAAAGCATGTAGATGATAGTAACTATAACTTAGTTACAGCTTTCTATCGATCCTTGTTCAATGCAAAAGCTTCCTGGAACGAAGATGCTCAGAGAAGGTAATTGTAACGATCTTTGTTTGGAGGGAAGAAGAAATCAACTGTCTCTGCAACAACCAATGAAGTCTTCTGAAAAATGCTGAAGGTTGATGTCACATTACAGAGTTACATGGCAAAATTCAGTCTGAAGGTAGAACATAACAACACCTGAAGGTGATTTCAGTAATGACATCTACACTAAAAAAAAAAATCAAAAAACAAGCCAAAATGAAAAAAAAGAACAAACCCAAACCTAAAGGAGTAAGCTTTTAGACATCAATTACGAGTGTTACGTTTTGCATTCTCACACTCAAAGATATAGGAATCTTAATTTACAACTTTCTGAAAATACCTTGTTATAATAGAACTGCTATTTTATACCTTGTTATATATATATATATATATACCTTGTTATTTTATACCTTGTTATAATAGAACTGCTATAATAGAACTTAGCAACGTTCAATTTGCTAAGCATTTATTGTAATACAAATAAGTGTCTTTTAAGTAGGTAGTTTTCATAATATGAAAGTTATGTAGCTAGCCTTTAAACTCCCAAATTAAAATTTATATGACAGAAATTCACTGGAGTGGTTTGTTTATTTTTAATTTCAATTCAAACAGAGGTCTATTGTTTAAAAAGTAATAAATTCTAGGGCCTTTTCCTTTGGTATAGGAGCTAGAAAGCAGCAATCTAATTTTGTTCAAGTGAAAAAAACCTCATTCTGCTAGCTTTAGGTAGAATAATGGTCCTGTCAGAGAAAGGATATTCGAGCATGGACAATACACAGCATATTAAAAATACACCTCATCGTTATTTTAAGTATCAGAAAACAGATTGTTTTAAAAATGAGCATAATTTAAACATTTTCTACTTCATTGCATTACACATTTTATTCAGTACCTTCCCAGATTAAATTCTATGAGATAATTACAGGGCACAAAAAGACCTTTTCTCAAATTCACTTTTTTTTTTTTAAAGTAATTTATTCATGAAAACTGCTGCAGATGAAACGACGATTGTCTCAAAGGCAATGCTGTTATAAAAGACAGCATTGTGACTCAGCAAGCTGTGAAGCAAGCTGTAAGTCCTGGTCACATATTCTCTTTCCTGCTCAAAGCAGGTTGCACCCTTACAAATGACAAGCCTGAGCAAAGAAATCTAAATGCAGGAGGGGGTCAGAAGATTGCCTTATCACCAGTGAGAGATTTCAGTGAATCACTGATTAACCCAATTCTAACCCCTTTTCTAAAACAATAAGAGTTTGGTTTTTTTTAATTCTCAAGTATTAGAAAAATACAAATGTCAGCTGTATTAAAAGCAGAGCTATGCCCTAAGCCACGGTGTTCGGTTTCTTCATGGAGATTGAGACTGAGAGCAATGACAGCTAAAAGAAAGGCAATTGCCATAGTTTATAACACAGGACAGCGTGAGGGCAAAATTCAATCCACATCATTACAAGTATGAGCCAGTTCATATCTTATGCCTTTCTGCAATTTGATATATCTAGAGGTCATCATTAATCCCTTCCAAAGTTACAAGATCATATGTACTGTGCCAGTGTGATGCTATGAGTTAGTGGCTTCTGGGCACTGGATCCTAGGAGTCAGCTGAGGTCACAGGTGTATTTCTGAAGCCCAACATGTATTTAGAAATCCTGGATTTCATAGTTACTTCCTTGACAATCAGCAAGTGGCTGTTAATTCCTCATGCAATTTGCACGAGCCCACCTCTCCAGACCTGGACAGGCTGGAGAGGTGGGCTCGTGCAAATTGCATGAGGTTCAACCAAGCCAAGTGCAGGGTTCTGCACCTGGGACATGGCAACCCCAGGCACAAATACAGGTTGGGTGGACAATGGCTGGAGAGCAGCCCTGAGGAGAAGGACTTAGGAGTGCTTATGGACGAGAAGCTCAAAATGAGCCGGCAATGCGCGCTGGCAGCCCAGAGAACCAACCGTGTCCTGGGCTGCATCAGGAGAAGTGTGGCCAGCAGGGTGAGGGAGGTGATTCTGCCCCTCTACTCTGCACTCGTGAGACCCCACCTGGAATACTGTGTCCAGCTTTGGAGTCCTCAACCCAGAAAGGACATGGACCGGCTGGAACAGGTGCAGCAGAGGGCCACGAAGATGATCAGAGGGATGGAGCACCTCTCCTATGAAGACAGACTAAGGAAGCTGGGATTGTTCAGCCTGGAGAAGAGAAGGCTCCAGGGAGACCTTATAGCAACCTTTCAATACCTGAAGGGTGCCTATAGAAGAGCTGGAGAAGGACTCTTTGACAGGAAGTGTAATGATAGGACAAGGGGAAATGGTTTCAAATTGGAAGAAAAAAGATTCAGATTAGATATCAGGAAGAAATTTTTTACTATGAGGGTGGTGAGACACTGGAACAGGTTGTCCAGGGAGGTTGTGGCTGCCCCATCCCTGGAAGTGTTCAAGGCCAGGCTGGATGGGGCCTTGAGCAACCTGGTCTGGTGGGAGGTGTCCCTGCCCATGGCAGGGGGGTTGGAACTAGATGATCTTTGAGGTCCCTTCCAACCCTAACCATTCTATGATTCTATGATTCTATGATACTTACCAAGTAGGCAGATGGATGGGTTAAAGCACAAAACCTAAATAAAATAAAAATGCTCTGAACAAATAAAAATGAAATACTCTGAAATAATGGATAAATTGCAAAATGCAAAGAACATTCAAGGTATTATTTCATAAATCACCTTTGAAGATTGCTAAAGGTTGTGTATTATTTGGTGAAAAAGTTCAGGCTGAAGTAAATGGGGCAGCACAATTATTAAAAAATCTAAAATGATCATTTATGTGTCAAAAGGATGACTAGCAAAGGGAAAGGCAATTTCACAAGAAAAAGATTGTTGCATGCTGATGCTTTTAGACTTATGCAAAGCAAAGCTTTTACAAAAAAAAACCTGTGAGGACACAAATGTACACAGACTATTTTAGAAGCACTATGCGGTGTTTATAATAAAGATGACCTTGGCACACCACAGTATGGGTTGAAAGAAAGCACGCACTAAAAATACCACTGCTACCTGGAACAGTCCCAGCCTTATACAGAAGAAGAAAATGATATACGCAGTGATATGATGAGCCTTACCACATACTCAAGCAATGCAGACAAATTGCGATAAAAGGGTAAGTTTATGACAATAAAGGGAATCACAAAACAAGGTTACCAGACCAAACTCTGCTCATTTGTGTCAGTGTACACTGGTATTAGAGCAATACCCAACATTTGCTTACTAAGTACAATTGAACAAAACTGGCAATACTTGGTCAGATCAAAGGTTCATCTCATCACATCCTGTCTCTGTAAATGGCCAAAAATGAATGACCAGAGAACAATAAGAGAGGTAGACTATAAAAATATTTCCCCCCATAATCTTCCAGCCACAGATATCTGTGGTTTAGGGATTTCTTAAGGAAATAGTATCATCTTTGCACTTCACAGCTCCTGAGGTTTCGCAGTCTCACAGTATTTTTTTTTTCACCCCTGTTGGCTTGCCTACACACTTGGAAAACAGAAGAGTGAATAACAACAAATTAAGGATCAGTTTCTCCTCTGAGATTTCTGTAGGATCATGATCTTGTAAAATGTATTATAAACTGGGATTTGCAAGCTTAGTGTGAGCATGGACTCCCACACCGAAGGCTCCAGGTACAGCAAGACGCATGTCAGGTCTGGTAATCACATCTGGCGAGCTCTGACCTGCGCTGCCCAAAGGTCCCTCAGGACATTGCCACTCAAATGGAGGGGTACCAGCCTCTTACAGCATTTATGGGGTTTCATATTTAATCTAGAAAGCTAATATAATGAGCTTTAAAAAAAATATATATCATAATTAACATTGTTAGACTGAGAATGTGCAGTGTTCTATTTAAATTCAAAGGAATGTGAGATCTGGGCCAAGGACAATCTATGAGAACAGATAATACAATACAGGGAAAAACTGCAGGACATTAATTAAAACCAGACACAATATCACCCAAGTGTTTTTATATTAATAGGTATTAGCTGTTCATGTGAGGAGTAAGTTCTTTCCTTTTTTAATAAGTCTGAAATATTGATTTCTCATTCGTAATTTTTCTCATTTTAATGTTGTACTGAGTGTTTTCTTTCATCTGAATTGCAAATAGTGTCTTGAATGTCTTAGCTTCAGATTTTAAGTTTTCCTGTTTCCTCAACAGTTTAGGAAACAACAAAGTTCTTTGTGTTCTTTTGTTCAAAGTTTCAAGATTGCAAAACAGCCAGGTTTTCTGGGGCATGTCAAAAAGGAAACTGAATTAATCCTGTAATTTCTTCTATTTAGGACAAAATAACATTAAAGTAATAGATGATACAGTATTTATCTTCACTCAGATTCAGCAAAACACTCAAGCTAATCCCATTCACTTTGCTTTAAAAAAAAATAAAACAAAACTACTAAAAAACCAGAAGATGCTTATCTCAGATCTCAGGTGCTCTAACACAATTAGCAGTGAAATTGAATCTCAGCAGAATTAAGTGATCAATTCAACAGTAATCCAGACAGCCACATCCAGAAAGGTCTGTTCAGTGCTTTCACCCTTCACATTCTTAGACAGCCCTGTCAAACAGATGTCCTTTGCAGGGTGCCCAGAAGGTCACCAAATTCAACATGCTTTAGGGGAAGTTGTGGAAGAGTTTGTTCCAGACTCTGGAGCCATCTCAGATGGAGCCCTGCCACCTACCTTTGAAAAAATAACTAGAGGGATCCAGCTACAATGGCCCCGCTGGCTGCAGCAGCTGCTGTCTGGGCTGCAGAAAGAGTTGACTCCTCATTCATTCCCACTAATTTCTGGAAACCACAGGGTCACGTGGTTCTATTCAATGAAACTCACACTTCTAAACATAACTTAAAAGTGCTGACAAATATCACCTGAATCGCAGTAGACAGTCAGCAAAATTATTTTTAAAGGTTTGAAAGATACCTCCCTTTTTGATGACTGTTTTCATTAACATCATTCAATCTACCTGAATGCATTACAGCAGGCAACTTCATCCCGCTCATGCAAAAGTGTGATTAGGTAACCTAAATTGTCTTTTGTCTATTTATAAATATAAAGGCCCTGATAGCTTAATTACATAAAGTGTGTCATTCTTTATGTTTTTCTGATATTATATTTAAGTATCAAAGTGTTCTCCAAGCTAAAATAACTTGCAACTACAAATATCTTCAAATTTAATTATGAATGCAAGCCTTGGCTCATAAAAGCATTTGAGCACTTGCCCAAGTCCCATTGATGTTGAAATAAACAATCTATTAATGAAGAACAAGCTTTCACCTTTTAGTACCTAGAAGCAGCTTTCACACAGCTTGAACAGGTTTTATCTGGTGCTTTTCAAGCTTTGACCTTTGCATGTGGTGATGAAAAGAGGACACTATAACTGTGCTGGTAGCAGGGAGATTGATATGCGGAAAGAAAGAGAAGTCTGAAGAGCTGTGGAGGGCTGAAGGCAGAATGATGAGGGGGTTGTTGTTGACCGGCATCTAGGCATCACCCAGCCACGTGCTCACTTCTCGCTTCCTCACTTCTCCCTCCCCTTCTCCTGGGACAGGGAGAAAATAGAAGGAAGGCAAAAAGACTCATGAACTGAGATAAAGATAATTTAATAGATGAAGCAAAAGCAGCATGTGCAAGCAGCACAAAGAAGAAATTTATTCATTAATTCTCATCAGCAGGCAGATGTCCAGCCATTTCCTGAAAGCAAGGGCCTCAGCACTTCAAAGTGTTATGGGGGAAGTCAAACACCAAACCACAAATGTTCCCCCTCTTCCTCCTCCTTTCCTTGAGCTTTTGTTGCTCAGCATGATATCATGTGGTGTGGTCAGTTCAGGTCCTTCTGATCACTTGGGGTCAGTTGTCCTGGCTGTGCCCCCTCACAACTTCTTGCACATCCCCGGCATACTTGCTGGGGCCAGGGGGGAAGAATAGGAAGCCTCGATGCTATGCAAGCTCTGTTCACCAAAAGATTGGTGTGCTGTCAACAGTTTTTTAGTCACAAATCCAAAACACAGCACCATACAGGCTGCAATGGAGAAAATTAACTCCATCCCAGCCCGATCCAGTACAGGGACAAAAAGGCAAAGGGAAAGACTTATGTGGAGAAAAGGTGATATGACGTAGAATAGAAATACAAGGCAAAAGTATGACGTGCTGCAGGTGTAAAACAATGAAAAATTCCCCTCAGCTACTAAATGGTATGTATAAGTAGAGGAAGCAAGATCAGTTGTGATCCACTACATCATAAATTACTGCATTTCCCAAGCTGAAGATAAGATTAACCGTGTTAGCCTTCTTCATTGCTCTGCACAGTCCTCTTATCTCCTCACCAGCGGAAAATAAAGACTGAAGTACAGCACTTTTATCTTTAATTACAACATTTCTCTTGATGAGCAATAAAAACATTTTTTTTCCAAAGGTAGTCTTAGAATTAAAAGTCTGTTCACATCTTTCCAACACCAGGTCAGTAACAAACAATGTAACTGGTAATATCTTGCTACGTTTTCACACAATAATATCCAAAAGTTAATTCTTTTCTGGGGGCAAAAGAGCTGTGAAGTAACTAGTTGTAGATGTTTCCATCACCATCAATTGCAGAAGTTGTTGTGTGCCTGCAGTGCCCATGGCCATGTGAAGAATTTCCAGAGGAGCACTGCAGTTTCCCAGTGCAAATTCTGCTAAACAAATATAAACTCAAACTTGATTTTAGCTATCAAGAAAGATATCTTATAATTGCAGTATTTCAGGGGACTAAAAAGTAGTTATTTGTAGGAAAGTAAGACCTTTCAATATATTCTTCTGTCTGTATCCTCTCAGAGATTTATTTTTTTTTTTATCTAATCTATTACATATACCATTGTCTTGGGTTTAAGTGACAAGGTTTTGATAGTAGAGGGAGTTGCAGGAGTGGCTTCTGTTAGAAGACACCAGGAGCTGCACCCACGTCAGACAGAGCCTGTTCCAGCTGGCTCTAAGATGGACCTACTGCTGACCAAAGCTGAGCCCATCAGCAATGTCGGTAGCACCTCTGTGATAACACTTTTGAGAAAGGGTAAAAAAAATGCTGCACAACACCGACTGGGAGAGAGGAGTGAGAAAATGTGAGAGAAACAACTATACAGACACCAGGGTCAGTGAAGAAGGAAGGGGAGGAGGTACTCCAGGTGCCAGAGCAGAGATTCCCCTGCAGCCCATGGTGAAGATCATGGTGATGCAGGTTGTCCTCCTGCAGTCCATAGACATCCAGAGTGGAGCAGATATCCACAGTGCAGCCCATTGAGGTCCCCACACCAGAGCAGATGAATGTACCTCAAGATTAGCTGTCACCCCATGGAGACCACATGCTGGAGCAGGATTTCTGGCTGGACCTGTGATCCCATGGGGGACCCACACTGGAGCAATCTGTTCCTGAAGGACTGTGCCCCATGGAAAAGACCCCATGCTCGAGCAGTTCTTGAAGCACTGCAGCCCATGAGGAGGACCCACATTGGAGAAGTTCATGGAGACGGAGCAGAGGAAGAGTGTGAGGAAGAAGGAGCAACAGAGACCACAGCTCTCATTTCCCATCCCCCTGCACCACTTAGATAGAGGAGGTACAAGAGCTGGGAGTGAAGCTTTTAGATTTGTTCTTATTTTTCATTATCCTACTTATTTTAATTGGCAATAAATTAAATTACTCTTCCCCAAGTTGAGTCTGTTTTGCCCATGACAGTAATTCCTGAGTGAACTGCTTATTCTTATCTCTTGAGCTTTTTTCATATTTTCTCTCCTGCCCGGTTGATGAAGGAGGAGTAAGAGTGGTTTGGTGGTGACCCAGGTTAACCCAGGTCATGGTTGACCACAATGGTCAACCCACCACAACCATTGTGAAAATAAGAGAAGAGAGGTGAAGTTAACATTAGTTTATTCAATATATGAAAGTAAAAAATGTGGCTTTATGAACATACAATGAAATAAAGCCTAAAAACTCGTCTAAAACTTTTAAGGGGTTCATATTTCTAGAATGTTGTGTTTAAGATCCAGAACAGTCTTTTCCTCATTCTTATTATGAATTTTAATTATGTAAGTAAACACTCAGAGAAACACAGGCCATCCACCTAAAGCATTTATTAAGCAGCACTTATTGACTAAATCAATGGAACTGGTTGTTGCCTATTAACCTGGGGCAGCATCCTACTTCTTACTTCAGTAAGAAACAACATGAGTGATCAGATGAGCCATTTATCATACCCAGTAGAATGAATTATTAAGGTTAAGGAACATGCCATGTGCTAGGCAAATGCTAGTCAACTACATGCTTCAGAAAGAAAATACCCAAAATGTAGAATACACAAAATACATTCTTAATTTAAATGCATTGGTAACATCATTAATTGTTTCCAGTTCCCTCTTACTTTGCTGCTTTGCCTTTTAGTTTTCCACAGTCTAGACCATACATCAAAACATTCCTTTCCTTTCTCAAACTGATGGAAAAAAGTCAGCTGGGAAGGAAACTCATTATGCAATCAAAAACCAGACATCAGCATATCCTGATCTCATTTGTGCGATTCCCAGTTAAGCTATAATTTGTCTCTTCCTCTCTTCATTGTCATCAGGGACTAATTTCTATGCTGGAGAGTTTCTTTTCCTTGTGGATCTTGATGCTTTATTTTTCCAGCTTTTGGCATAATTATATTTGGAAGCTGCAAGGGGGACCTCCAAATTAGTTTTAAAATTCTATCTCATTGGGAATCCCTGAAAACGTGCCTCTCATTCAGCATACAAAAGAGTTCAGATACATCCATTGCAGAGAGCACAAAGCAGTAGGGAAATGTTTGGACATACTGGGCTAGCTGAGGTACTAGCAACAATCTGAGAGCATACATAGAGGTGGCCCTGCAAGCTCCCATACACTTCTCATGCTTCTCAGGTGGTTTTTATGGTCCTGGGGTACCTCAGCCTCTTGGATAACATGATAATCATGCTACATAAATGAAGGTTTCAGATAGCAAGGACAGTCCTACTAAATAGTACGTTTTATGCTAATGTTGGTTCTCAATCCAAAATTATTTCCTGAAGCGTTAGCAGGCATATGATTAACATCTCTTGTCTTGTTAAGATAAAAATCTGCATGCCCGTTAAAATGCTTTTCTGCATTGGATTTGCTGTTTAACAGAACATAGTCCACAAAATATAAGGCCCACCGCAAGTTCAGTGTCTTCAACAATACCATTTACTTCTACTCTTTCCCCAAAAGCAGTCCCTCAAAATATTTTATTGACAATTAGAATATTATTTTGTCAAAGGATGTTGAAACAGGAGAAAACTCCTTTTCACGTAGACTACATGCAGAAATGTGATGTATTATTTGTGAGTATATACACATATGTCTGAACATACATACATGTATCTATATAGAAATAATGACATTGTTTATTAGATTGTCTATTATTGTCTCTTTTTCTGTTTTAACGCATGTCAATTTGTTTTTAGAGACTGAACTCTCTGCAGTCTGAGCCAAGCAGTGTTGAGAGATAAAAATGGGATTGAGATAAAAATGATGATAAAGTGTTGTCTTCTTTGTATCTACACTTCAGTTGACAGTTGACATCAACATACTACCAACACTTCAGCTGAACAAACATTCAAATAACAGCGTTGTTAGAAGATGTGTATTTTTGTCCTTTTATACACATAAGAAATATAAATTTACAACTTGGAAGTATGGTGAAAGTGTTTTCCTGACCTGGAGATTATGTGATGGAACAAAGTCAAAGCGCAGAAGCCAGGGGAAGAGCTATTTTCAACGGGCTATCACTCAGCCAACCGAATACACTATCAGATAAGAGCAACCAGCAGGACTATACTTTGTCATGTCTAGGATTAAACCTACTTAATTCTCTTCTTGCTGAAAGCAGATATTACAGCTAAAACCTTCAATAAAGTAGACTGCTTAAATAATTAATCTTTCATGAGTTTTGCATATAATAATAGAAGTAATTTCTTCAATTTCCAGTGTGAAGTGTGTCAGTTTAATTTAAAAAAAAAAAACTTTGTGCTAAGCATGTTTGCTTTAATCACACTTTCAGCTCTTTGGGGAAGTCAGATGAAGCATGAAAATGACATTGGTTTTGATAGGTATCAAATGGAAAAAAAACAGTGACATGAACAGGTTGTGTTTTAAGGCACTATTTATTGTTCATTACCCATATAAAGTTACAAACTGTTATTTTCATTATAAGATTTTTGCAAAGACAAATATTTATTTAACACATTTTAATAAAGACAGGAATAACTGTTTCTAATCAAGTACATGATAAAAAGCTAACACAATATTTTCTATTTTACTAAAAAGAAAATAACATAATAACATTTATTCTGATTAAGCTAAGTGTGACAGCTTAATGTATGTCTACATACATAGACCGTATGTATATGTGGCTATATATATTATATACACATTTAAATAAAACCACACTTGTATGTATATATATGGGTAGAACTGCAGAGTTTGAAATGGAAGAGCTGTTTACTCACTCATTCCAGCCCCTGCAAAAAGTAATTACACCACAGAATTCCTTTCAAATTCCTTATAATGTTTCTGGGGTGTGATAAAAAGGAGAAAAAAAAATAGCGTGGGGGAGGATCAAAACAGTTCTGAGAACCTAACAACTTCCGTTTTCATAGAGTAATTGGCAAGTTTCAGGATACTACACAACACAGATGGGGTATTCTGAAAATATTTGATAAAGGCGACCTTTGAAAGACATCCAGAACTGTTCTGTTTGAACTTGAAATCTTGAACTATTAGCTATGCCTCATATCATAATGTTGAAACCTGGATCCAGAGCCAAATACTTCTCAACAGTTTGGTGCATTTCTAGTTTCACTAAGAAATTAAACACTCACCAGGAACTTCAGCTACAGGTTGTCAACCAGACACCAGGAGACATTAATGGTAGGTAGTTACGGACCACAATAAAATAAATTAATTGAAAATATGATTTTTTTTTTTTTTTTTTACACTGAGTGCTTTTGAAACAAATCACCACTTCTTTGTCAAAGCCCTAGTATTGTATTAAAGATGGAAAAATCCATCAGGAACTACAGTAATCTTTATTATAAATGATAGTAAATAATTTAAGTAATACAATTTTTGTATGTGAAAGTTTCTTTCAAAATGTCTTCAGGAGAGTTGTGGCTCCATGGTTTTTTTGGAAAAATTACAGGATTTCTGAGTGTATACTGTAGACTTTTTATCTAAAACAGTAAACAGTGAAAAAAGAAAATCATTCCAGGGCCACCCAAGGTTCATACAGTCTCATAAGGGGATGAACTCAACGTTAGAAGAATAGTTCTAAAATTAAAATAAAAATGATTGATCAGCTTGGAATTAACAATAGGGGTAATTTTCTGGCACTATAGACTGACAGAGATTTTATTGGTTTACATTATTTTTTTAAGAATTTATGGGGATTTTCTGATGATGAAAGAAGCCTCATTCCTGTAAACACACTATAAGCAACAGCAAGCAGCTGTGAAAGCTCACGGAGCAAAGCTTTAAACCTGAACTCCACATACCTGTGTGAAAGAAATGTCTTGCGTGTACATGTTTTTAGAGCTCCTTTTTAATCTGCTTTATCCCTTTTCCCCCCATACTACTTCAAATGCCCACCTGCTCTCTCCCAACCCCTTCTAAAAATGGAGGTCTTTTTTGCCCTCAGACTGAAGTTGTAACTTTTAATGAAGTTTCTAAGTTCTGCTGGGAGTCTTGATGACTTAAATTAATATTTGAATGTAATATTTAGCCACACTATTTTTATTTACACTTAATTATTCATTGATAATACACAATAAACACAAGCTGATATCTCTCTTTCATTCTGCTATTCCTGAAATGAAGGAGACTGGAAATAAACAGCAGAAAAGGCTTAAATCACAAAGTTGGAGATATATATGTGTGTCAGCAAGAATCAATTATTTATATTCCACTTAAGAAATATTTAACCATTCATTCAACCTGAGACTACAGGTTGAATGTAGCTTAAATGTAGCTTAAAGCACTTAGCTCTCTTACAGGAGATAGTTTGGATCCACTCAGGCAGAGACAACTGAACTACTCCATGCTCTCCCATCACCGAAGGTGCTCAGGGCTCTCCCACAGGGGAAAGCATGAAGCCTGTTGGAGGACAGCTGAATCCCAACCTTTTTTTGACTAGTTCTTTACTTCCAGACCTTTGGCTTTTTAGAAGAAAATGAATTTGAAAGTTAATTTGGCATTCAGCTATTTGATTCAAACCAAAACGGTTGTGACTTTGTATTTGTTTGTGACAGAGAAGTCTTAAATTTCATCCATTCACAGGCTTTTGAATACCAAAAACCAGCCAAGCCAGCCAAGCCAGTCAAAAGTGGGAGGGCGGTGTTTCTGAGTTTTGCTCTTAATAATAAATGATGATAATAATAATAATAATAAAACAACAAACCCCCAGTGTCCCCATAATGAATATCTATACTAAAAAGTTACCGGATTGAATTTGCAAGGACACCTCTGCAAAAACTGTTGCAGCTCTTGTGGTTCTTGCACAAGCCTGCAAACTGAATATGGCTTTAACTCCACCATGTGGCCTCACGCTGACATGTACGTATCATCAGCAGATTGAACTCAGAACCACTGCACACACTTCCCTCATTTAAGGCAAGGGAAAAACAGTAATTCACTGTAAAACCTGCTTTACAGTTTGTATGTGAACCAGAACTGCAGAGGATGAAGACTATTTTATTAATAGCAAAGACAGCAAATATTTTTGCTGAAGATAAGGTAATAGTAGACTAAAATTTCTGCTTCTGTTCCGGTCTCTGTGGAAAAAACTGTGTTGTGATACAATTATTTTGCCATCTTTTGATCAGGTCTTCCCAATTTCTTGACCTTCACATTTTATTATATCTTTGTTCCCCCCAGGTTTCAGTTCAATATTTCAAAATAATCTGCTGGTCCCCCATGTAAAATTACCTGACATTTCAAGTACAACCAACAACAAACCAATTGGACCAGTTCTGCCCTAATCAACAGCTTCTTCTGGCTTCATTGGGAGATGGACATTAAAACTTACAGGTAATGGAGCAAAAGATGACAAGGTGGAAGAGGACAATGGGTGAGATGGTGGGGGATACACGCACAAGGAGAAAGCAGGATGATCAGGGGCCCATCTCATATGCACAAATACTTACAGTGTAGAAAACAAACATTTGTATGCAAATACAGAGCAGTGATATAAATGGAAATTCAGAGATACAGTGTAAGACAGCACAAAAGCCAAGTGTTGTGGTGGATGGATATAGGCTCCTCAGGAAGGCCAGTCAGGAAGAGGAGTGGGGCAGGTACACTCTGCGCAAAAGAGTAACTCAAACGCTGAACTCTACTATGGGATGTGTGACATGACTGTCAATAGTCAATGAGTAAAGGTCACCTGAGCCAGGAGGTCAACAAACAAAACATCTTGATGGGCATCTGCTACAGATCATCAAATCAAGAACAAACAAACAGTGGACATGGCGATTAAAAAAAAAAAGAAAAAAAAGAAGTTTTCCAAATGCAATACTTAGTCCCCATGGGAGCATCTAACCACACTGGTATTTTGTTGGGAACAAGCAATCCTGGGCATTTCTAGTGTGCACTGGGGACAGGTTTTTGAGACAAGTGCAGAGCAGGCTAGTAAAAGGAGGCAGTTTGCAAATAACTGCTCAAGGCTGTGCCAATCACTGGCAATGTTGGTTGCAATGACTATTTATGAGACGGTAGAGTAGTCCTAGGTGGAGGATGCTGAGTAACAAAGAAGACAAGTATTAGAATAAATACCTTGATGCTCAGGCAAGCAGAATTTTGCTTGCTCATGGGACAAGTAGGCAGGATCCTGTCGGCGAATCCTGCAGTGCCAAAAGTCTTGTGAGAGTTGGCTGATGCTGAAGGACGATCTCCACAAAGCATGAAAAAACAAATACATTCATCTTGGTATGCAAGAACTCAGGCAGACAAGCAGGAGATAGGTTTGTCTCAGCTGGGAACTTCCTGAGTTTGAACACAAAAGAAGCAGATGGACTGCAGAAGCAAGGATAGGCTTCCCTATGGGGTTATGGGGCTTCCCCATTCATCCCAGGATGAATGTAGTGACACTGCCTCAGCATGCAGGGATGGGTTTAAGCTCAGCTGGAACTGAAAATGACAAGGCATGTGAAGGGCAACAAGAAGGACTTTGATAGTTGTGTTGGTAACAAAAGGAAGACCAAGGAAAATTTTGATCACTGCTGAATGGAGGGAAAAATGATGAAGGAGACAGAAAAAGCTGACAGAGTAAAAATTTCCTCTGCCACAGTCTTTTCTGGCAAGGTCTGTTCTTCTAGGCACAGTCATCTAAGTACCAGCAAGATTTCTTTAACACCTCTCCCAAACCAGTCAGTAAGTCCATAGGGTATGCCCTCCTGTCCTAGCAAAGCATATTCTTTCAGTTATGAAGAACGTCTCCTCAAAACTTTTATGATGTCCATGAGTCATCCGCAGACATTTCTCTCTCAAGTGAAATGTTAACTGTGTCTACAGCCATATAGCAAAAGACTGTGAGACATTAACTAGGAAAACTAAACAAGGAACTATATCGTCAGTTTGCAATCTGCTTTATTAATGTTCATGGAAGTTACACAATGCCACCTTGAAGTTTTTATGAAAGTAAAAGGCCTGGGTCCATATAAAGACTTACGTAACAAATTAAGCTTCTTTTTTGGTGGGATGTGGTGGGGTGGTTTTAGGGCAAAACCCCAATCCTAACTTTAAAAGCCAGCACAAAAAGAGTTATTACTATGGGTCCCAATAAACAGTTTTAGCAGCAGGCATGATGCTTTCTCTCCCTTTGCGTATGTGGGAAGACTTAGTCATAATGATGAAAACCCAACTGACTTGAGTTTAATAAAGTCAAGGGTGTTTTACTTATTTGAGCTTTAACGTCATCAATACTGTATTTCCCTTTGGGAATATTCAGCCATTCTAAAGCAAACCAATTTCAACTTTATTATGCCTCAGTAAAAGAAATTTTTGTTGTCATATTTTAATTATATGGAGAGTATTTTATTTCTTAATTGTGTAGGAAATTACATTAGCTCCTTTTATTTTTTTTCTCCATTTGTGTCAAATTTGTACTATGACCATATATCCAATCATATGGATTACATGCCTTAAATCAGACATTTTAAATTTTGAAAAGATTAATTTTAGGAGCATCCTAAACCTCTTAGAACAGCAAAAGTGAAGGTTATAACTAGCAAGTTCTTCTTCGCTCAAATATTTACTTTTTGAGAAAATATTATATGCAGCTACAAAAGAGAGTATTAAACAGCATTGGAGGTTTTTCTTTTTCCTCTCTTGAAGCACATATTTAATTTTCTTGTTTTTATCTGTGGTTCTAATTTTAACATGGGCATCTAGATTAACTATTAAAACCAAGTTATAGCAAAACCAGCTGAACACACCAGAAGAAAAAAGTGAAAGCAAATAAGTAGTTTAACCACAGACACTGACAAGGAGAGTAACATTTTGGTTCCTTGTTTCAACCATTCACAGAAAACACATCCTCATTGCTGTCAGCAATGACCACATGGTATCAGGGATCCCAAACTGTAAGAATATTCTCCCTCTGCTTTAGTTTTAATTTAACCACTTACAATAGAATTATCTCAACATTTGGGTCTTAGGACGTTTTTCAGACTGTTGCTCAGACTTCTTTTTTGCCTGGTTAATTAGAGCTTAGTCCAGAGGGGAGAGGAAGAGAGGAGGAGACCAGCATTGCCCTCCAGGATAACTAGCAGCATCAGCTGTCACACAAGCTGCTGACTCTTGGCTCTCCAATTGTTCGTGGAGAAAGAGTTCTTTGTTTCCTCCACCGCCCTTCTCAATAGGGCAGTGAGATCAATTAGTTTTCTTCCCTACCATGACAAACCTGTGCTATCTCCTGCTCCAGGCCTTCAACACTCAAAGCACATCAGGCACATTCTGCTGTCACCCCATGATGGGCTGAGAGCCTGGATTTTGGGCAATTCTTCACAGAAAAGCAAGGCTTGCTCTGAAAACCCAAGATGAGTTGCTTCTGCATTCCTGAAGTCATATTCCCTGAATTCAACTTCATGTCCCATTTTGAGTGACCTCCAAACCAGCACTGCTAAGGTGCTCAGGAGCCTGAGGCTCTGTGGGTTGGGCGCCATCACTGTGGCCAATCCTGGAGCTGAAACAGAGGGACGTTTCTAGAGTTTTGGGGAAATCTAATCAGTTAAGGAATTTGGCCGATAACAGAAAGCATATTTTGGAAAGCAGTGCAATGGTATGTTTAAATCAACACCACAGGCCAGTTCATCAGTGCATTCCCAATTGAGTCTAGCTGACGGCAAATCAAGTGTTTTACTTCAATATTCTCCACTAAAAATATGAAGGCTATCTTTCATTGCCAACATTTTTCCTAAAGAGGATGTGCTTTAATCACATTTTCCATTAGAAATTGTAGCCCCATCCAGCAGTACTGACTTCTCTGGAGCCTCTTGCTACCCAAGAGCTCCCAAAGCAATGTGGCACCACAGCTGCTCTCTCAGCAGCCCCAGCACAGGGATACAATTAAACTGTCACAAGTGTGCTGGCAGCTGAAGGGGAAGAGGCTAGCCACTTCTGTCTTAAGGAACTGGGCTAGGGCAAAAAAGACAGCTTTCCAATCTCCCGTCCTTTTCCTCCAGCTGGTAGGGGTATTCCTGGGGTTCCTTACAATCAGAGGGGCATGGTTTTTTTTCCTTCCTGAGAATAACAGAATTGGATTGAGATGACTACCATCTGCAGGACTATGTTCTCTGGGTATTGGAACTTTGAGTGATCAAGTGCAATGTGTAGCCTGATCAAAACAGACTAAAATATGTGAGCAGTGTTTTCCCACTATTTGGTGATTAATGTTCTTTATGTTGGCCACTGGATACACTGAAGTTTCCATGGGGCATTGATTATTCTTTAACTCTAGTCAGTTATTAAGGTGTTTGGCACTACTGTAGGTAAATATTTTGCCTTTGCAATATCATATACAAAATAAAAAAGTTATTGGTTTTAATTTAAGGCCTTTTATTTTTGAGCTTTAAAAGAAAAAAATCAATGGAGTCCATAAGACAAGCTGAAACCAACGTGTGATACATTCATACAGGGGCATAAAAAGGCAGATAACCCTTTTGACTATTTTTTTTTTTGAGATCAGAAGATAACATAGAAGTAAGACATGATGGGTCCAACCCTAGTATTTCACTAACTTATAAAGAGCAGGACTAGTGCCTTAAATATGATAAAAATGCATACCCTGTTTTACGGAACCCCAAAATACCTAAATAGCATCTCAAAGTGGTAGTCAAACTCGCAGCTTTCTCCCCACAACAGTTACTTCAGTGGGGTTGGTAAGAACAGAGGCAGCACAACATGGTGCAAAATCAGTATGGAAAATGCTTTACCCGATGAAAGTTAATTCCTTCAATCCAGAGGTATAAATTCTTATCTGCAATCATTTTACAGCTTTATGTTTACATTTACTGCAGGAGGAGCCCCATAGGGTTAGTCACAGGTGGCATTTCAATCAGCAGAATCTGGCTGAAGAATTGTTTGTGTGTTTTTTTCCACAGAAAAGAAATTGCCACCCTGATACAGCTAGCAACAGAGCCAGCTGTAGCTACTGACTGATTCCTGGGGACTGCGGTTCATGGTGGAATACATTTTTAAATTATCAATTGCTTTCCCTTGAAAAAGGACTGCAGAGTCTACTCCCCAATTTCTCATCTGAAGTTGGCGTGTTTCTCTCAATTGTAAGAGAAAGAGACCAGCATTCAGGAATATCTTGAAGGATTTTTAAAGGTTTCTCCAAATACAAGTGACTTTCTTATAATGGGTCAGAGTAAGTCAAGATATATTTGCACAGAAAAACAGTGTCTGGACTTTCTTATTGCAGCAGTTGTAACTTAGCAATGATTGGGACTCTTTAGTCTGGAGAAGAGAAGGCTGAGGGGAGACCTTATCAATGTTTACAAGTATCTCAAGGGAGGGTTGAAAGAGGAGGGAGCCAGACTCTTTTCAGTAGTTGCCAGTGAGAGGACAAGGGGCAATGGGCACAAGCTGGAACACAAAAGGTTCCACTTGAATATGAGGAAAAACTTTTTCACAGTGAGAGTGACTGAGCCCTGGAACAGGCTGCCCAGGGAGGTCGTGGAGTCCCCTTCTCTGGAGATTTTCAAGACCCGCCTGGATGCAG
>QJSC01018439.1:0-339097 GCA_003697955.1 Calidris pygmaea | reverse complement strand
CCCCCCTGCCCTGGGCAGGGACACCTCCCACCAGACCAGGTTGCTCCAAGCCCCATCCAGCCTGGCCTTGAACCCCTCCAGGGATGGGGCAGCCACAGCTTCTATGGGCACCCTGTTCCAGTGTCTCACATCCTCACAGGAAAGAATTTCTTCCTAATATCTAATCTAAATCTCACCTCTTTCAATTTAAAACCATTCCACCTTGTCCTATCGCTAGACTCCCTGACAAAGAGTCCCTCTCCAGAAGCCAACAGGGCTTCTGTAGGCCCCTTTTAGATATTGGGAGGCCGCTATAAGGTCTCCCTGGAGTCTTCTCCAGGCTGAGCAACCCCAGCTCTCTCAGCCTGTCCTCATAGCAGAGGTTCTCCAGCCTCTGATCATCTTCATGGCCCTCCGCTGGACCCATTCCAACAGGTCCATGTCCTTCTTCTGTTGAGGACTCCGAAGGTGGACACAGTGCTCCAGGTAGGGTCTCACCAGAGCAGAGGGGTAGAATCACCTCCCTTGACCTGCTGGCCACACTTCTCTTGATGCAGCCCAGGATGGGGTTGGCTTTCTGGGCTGCCAGCGCACGCTGCCAGCTCATGTTGAGCTTCTCATCAACGAACACCCCCAAGTCCTTCTCCTCAGGGCTGCTCTCCAGCCATTCTCTGCCCAATCTGTATCTGTGCCTGGGATTGCCATGTCCCAGGGGCAGAACCTTGCACTTTGCTTGATTGAACGTCATGAGGTTTGCACGAGCCCATCTCTCCAGCCTGTCCAGGTCCCTCTGGATGGCATCCCTTCCCTCCAGTGTGTTGACCAAGCCACACAGCTTGATGTCATCGGCAAACATGCTGTCAATAATGTTGACAGCTTTCTAAAGACTTCTGCATCTGATTGACTTTAAAAAAAAAAAAAAAAGTTCGTAAAACAAGGTTGCATCATATAGGGAGCTAGGGATTAAAAGCTATAAGCCTCAGACTTTCTACTAAAAAACCCAAACATTTGCAGGCAACATGATCTATCATGTCTGCACAAGCACAGGAATTACTTTAATGTGTCTAACAGAAGGGCAATTTAAGGGGAATTGGTTTTGAGTACTCCTCCTCTATTAGAGCCCAGCAGGAAGTTTAACTTTTACCCAATGCCTGATTTGTTTCGTGATTCATTATACAGTATAACTTTACATCAGGAAAGCAGGATCCTTTTTTATTACTGTGCCTAAACAATGTACCAAAATATAATTTGAATAGGCTTGTCGCTTGGGTTTATTTTTTTCCCTGGTGTCCTAAACGAAAATCTGATAACAATAATTTGAATCTAGGAAGTATTTAATGTTAAATACTGAGAATTAATGCACAGTTTTTAAACTAGTTATCTTTGTGCATTACAATGTGTCCATGCAGTGTTTTCTTTCTTTGAGATTAAAGCTGCCTTTGAAAGTTTGACCAGAAAATAGACTGTTTTCTGTATTTCTACATATTAAAATAAATCTGTAGATTACCCCTGGTTTCACAGTTTTGCCCAGTGTTGTGGTTTAGGCCGAATTGGCCTATGACAGCAACAGATGCTCTCCCCCTGCCTCTTGCTCCCAGGAGAAAAGAAGGAGAGATAAAGAGATTTATGAGTTTCGAAGGAACTAAACTACTTTAAGGAAATATTAATAATTAAATTAAAGGAAATAATGAAATAGATAAAATACATATAGAACAATAACAAGCTCCCAGGATTACATCCCCAGCAGGCACTGGGGAAGTCCCAGACTGGACTCAGTGATGGATGGGAACTGGGTTCCAGCTCTGGAGTCAGGAACACACGGATCGGGATCAAAGGCAGATGAACAGACAGGGTCCTCCTCAGACGTCGGCCATTGAAGAGAGAGGCTGACCCTTTGGTCCCTCAGCTTTTATACTGAGCATGGGGCAGATGGGATGGAACACCCTGTGGGTCACGTTTGGGTCCCCTCTCCTGTCCCCTCCTCCCCACAGGTGGGACCCCTCTATTTTTTTCCGTTTTCAACCCTCTAACAGGGCAAATAGCAAAATTGGCTGCCCTTGGCTGTTACAGCAATAAGGATAAGCAAGGGCCTCTCTGTACACTGTTTCTTGGCATGAAGTACAAACATTAGTTTTATGCTTTTAAAAGCGAACAGTTTTCTCCACAACGTGCTGTTAATTCCAGAGTTAGAAGAGGCCAAGCTAAGAAGTAAAATTACTGAACAGAAAGTCAGTTCTGTTCTCCTTCAAACTTGGACACTCAGGGTCTAATAATGCAGAGCAAGAAGCATCTTTACAGGAAAAAAAAATGTATTTTCTCATTTGGTAGCTCTCATATCCTAGATCCTTGGCGTTAGAGTGATGTCAACCACATGCTACACCCTGGTTTGGAAGAAACTGTTTCCATAGGTCTGTTTTGCTACTTAATTATAGTAGATACTTAAGTAGCAAAATTGACTCAGCACAAAAGGCACCAAATAATTGCTTTCCTGTTGTAGCATTCATATTCTCAGAATATATTTAGCAGTAGCAATAAATTGTAGCAAGTAGTTTTAGGCTAGCTCTCATTATTTCAGGGACCTCAGCTTGTTGTGCATGCACAAGTACCTTTCTCAAAACCCGTAGGTCAAGAGGTTAATTATGCAAGACAGTAATCTGCAAAAATGTTATAGTAAAATGCTACTCAGTAGTTGGAAAAAACACATAAATTTGCCAATCTTTCCAGTCCAAGGGACTAGATATGGCAGAGTGAGGTTTGTCGCGTGTATATTAGCTGTCGAAACAAAATCACATAGGTTTCTTAAAATGGAGAGGGATAAGTACCCTCAGAAGGTGATTATTTCTATTTATATTTTCAGTAGGAAGCCAGACTTTAGGGGGCTAAATCTGGATCATAACCATCTCATTAACAAGTAGATACACAGGACTGGAATTATTTAGTCACAACTTCAATTTACCCAAAAATTCACTCTCTATCTACAAAAATACCTGTTCACATAATTGGTAATTTTGTAATAAAATATCCCTTTATAAATTGATTACGTGCTTTTCTCATTAGCATCTAGAATATTACAGAATCTGCTTTTCTTCCCTAAACAGGATAAGTAACTCTATAAACATTTTATTTTGGCTGCAGACAGGTTCCAGTTCTGAAGTATGTGAAGTTTGAGGCAGAACCATTTCTGCTTCAAGTAACTTCCATTGTTGTACAGAGGTCTTTTTTGAGAATACAGTCAAAATCTGCGGGTTGGGATGGGGCTGGGGAAGTGGGGAGCAGATGCTGAAGCCAAGAGGAAACAGTCACTACATTTGCAGGGAGATGAAGACATGGCTGGAAGGCCAAATTTCCCTACAGCCAGTAAAAGCCACTGGAAGCCACCAGCTGCAAGGCAGATTTTCCCAGGGACTCCAGGAGCAACCTGCTCACCAAAATGAGCCCAAAGACTTGCCCTCCCATTGTCCAAGCTACTCCTGCTTGCCAGTCTCCAAAGGCTTCATCTGCCCTCAGGGAAAACCTCTGTAGATTAAGATCACCCTGGCATCTTTCCGAGGAAAACCCTATGGATGCCTGTAAATGCATTGGCATTGCCAAAGGGGCTGCATTTACAGGCTGTTCCTGAGACTCCTCAAACTGCTCCCAGGATCAGCTGCCTCTGTAAAGAGCCACATGAAGAGATTATTTTATAGTCAGTGTTCTTTCATTTCTCCTTGCTGACTGCGGAGTAGTTAATGTGTAACCATTGCTGGAAGAGATAGAGGAAAACTCTTGGGCAATATTTTCTCTCAACACCTTGAGTAAACAGGTCAATCTCCAAGACTGTTTGAATTTATTGCTGAAGCAAAGTAGCATCATTACTTGCTTACTCACAACACAACCAATATTTTAATTGAGCACTCTACAAGATGCACGTAGCCTATGTGCTGGTTCAGAACCATTAGCAGATAATTATTTTGCATATATACAGGGGTGTTTTTTTGCTGGAAATGGGAGCTATTTGTTCACCTGCTAAGAGATGAAGAAAAATAACAGAGGGTTATTTCTTTTTGCAAAAGACTGACAAACATTCTTAATCAAATTTTATTCCCAGCAAATAAAACTCCAACTTTATCTGGTATAAATTCTAGTATAAACCCCACTACTGATATTTACTTTTTCTTTTGCTTACACTGCTTCTGTGCCCGCAGCAGTTAACCTAAAGATGAACAAACCCTGTCCAACTCCTTAAAAACTGCAAGTTTGTTTCTATTCTAAACTGATTCAATTCCTATACAGAAATTTTGTTTAGTGGAATTGCATAGTAAAAGCACAGAGCTACATGGTCTTCACTATTGTTAGATCAATTGTTATAGGCTGGGAGTTCTCCCAGGGGACACTGCTGGGGACAGATGCCATTGCTTGTCTTGAAGTCACCTGTTGTCTTGCTGGGACTGCTGGCAGCCAGATACCAGTTAGAATAGTCTGTGTAAACCCTGGAAGGGGGGATTTGGGGATTGAACTAGCAGGAAAAGAGATGCTTAGGGACTATTTCTAAAGGCTATTTTAATACAAATAAAGAAATCATACTAAGGCCTATCCATCTTCTGTCCTTGAAAATAAGGGACATGTCAGCCTTTGCTGACATATTTCTCTAAGTCTAATTCATTCACATTTTCCTATTGAAAATGATCCCCAAACTGTATTAATGCACTTGAACCAAGGTTCAAGGTTCAATGGCTGGGTGGCTGCTGATTGACCTAGATCAGAAGTGTGCTGAAGGAAGTGCCAATAATTAATTGTGTAGGAGAGTGTATCACTAGTTTGTCCTTTGGCTTGCTGGTTCATCAGTATCAATGCAGTCCAGGAGAACTGAGCAGAACCATAACCTGTTGGAACCAAAGGAATTCTGAGAAGTCTTGTATTGCATGCTTAACACACAGGGTTTCACAACTAGCAGGGCTTGCAAACTAAATGAAATTTCTTTGCTAAGAGTCAAAACCATCATCTAGTTCTGGCATAATATTTGTCATTCTCCTATTCTGAGATGTATTTGTCTCCTAGGAAATGAACTCAGAGACATTCTACTTCACTTTTGATCTAGAGGCAACACAATTACCAGAGATGTTACTTTCTTAAAAGAGAACCAAAAAACTCCCTGATGAAACCTTTTGATCAAGGCATCTCCTGAAGTGACAAAATTATCATTCTGCTTCCTCAGCACCAACTCCAAAGTTGCAGTGCACAGAAGTGGACACAAGTCAACCATTGACTAGATAAGAAACCTGTAGATTTTGTATGGTCAGAACCCTCATTGTCTAGTGTCCGGTTCCTGGAGCTGGTTAGCCATCATTGATGACTTCAGATGGGAATGTGAGTCTTCTACATTGCGTGGTAGCAAGAGGCAATAGGAGTGTCTGAGTCATTCAAGGTCAGAAATCTACAGTGCTTTATACACTTCTCAAAGACAGACTACTCTGTCCTCATAACCTGGCCTGAAATACTTTCTGTGATTGCAGAGAAATTCCCTGAGCAAGAAAACTCTTAGGGCACCTTCCCCTTAGCTCAGTGTTTACTAGGACTCACTTGAATGCCAAGTGACTATTCAGTTAAACCATGTTTACAACTCTTATGATTTTTTATTTATGAACATTCATACAAACAGGGTTTTTGTTCACACAAATGCTTGCTGAAGTGCTATTTTTCATATGAATACCTGCACTCAGAAAGAAACAAGGGTATTCATTCAGAGCAAAAATAATTGCTACTTCTTGTTATTTGCTTATTCTTATTCTCATGTTCTAAAAGTTGCCATCATGCATTTTACAAAACAATACCTGGAAATTAGGTGGCCCGTCACATGCTAAAACAAAAACGTCAGTAGACTCTGGCACTCCTGCTTAGGATGAGTAAAATCACATGAACAGCTCTGATGACCTCACTGGGATAATTCAAAATAAAACATTATTCCACAAGTTAAAGCCACAGAATCTAGCCCAAACCAGAAAAATCAGTAGACTGCATGCAAAAAGCTCTGTGGTAAATACCTAAGGACATTTTTTTTATTATGGAATGCCAATCTGATTTTGTAAGTAGTCTCTATGCAGCGGCAAAGCTTTATACATTCACAGAACATTCATCTGCCATAAATAACATCACAAGCTCTGTTATCCTTCCCTTTTTTTTCCCAAGGAACAAGAATCCTTAAAGCAGCAATGTCACCTTCTGCCATTCTTGAAGCTTATATGAAACTAAAACCATTAAACAAAGGAGGCAAGTGATGAAATGACAGAATTTGAGATGTAACCTGTTGAAAAATCTCTTTTTATGGTGAAAGAAATCCAGGGTCTGATGTTGAAAAAGAGTAGGGCGCCTGCAACCTCTCACTTCAGCATTCAGTCTCCTTCCTCCTAGGGACAAACTAATTTGCATATAGAAAGATACTGTTAAGGAAAAGTCAGTTTTGCACTTTGGGAATATTTTTCACTTTGTAATTTGGAGCCAAGTAAAGCAAATTTTGAGTGTTTGATGATAGCTCCAATCTTGTTTTTCCTCTTTCTGGAATGGGAGAAGGAAATAATAAAGCCCTTTTCTCCGTATCTGCCTTCCTGTTCCAGGCCCTTTAGGTCTTCCTACAGCTTCACTCCAGTGGCAGTCCTCTTCACCTCCATCCGCTCCTGCTCACCTCTTCAGAGGACAGAGAGTGACTGCACACAAAGAGCCTATGTCCATGCATTGCTACAGCTAAAGCATCTGTTCTGCCTTTTCTCCCAGTACAGATTTCCTCTCTTTCCTCTCCAGAGCCTTTTTTAAGACTCAGTGGAGTCATTTCACAAGTCACTCCCTGCTCTTCCTCCTGTCTGAACATGCCTGTGCTCCCCAGCCTGCAGGAGCCCTGAGGAGGGTATCTTACAATAAGATACACACTGGCAAGATGCGCAGAGGATTGTGAGATAATTTCAACACAAGTTGAAATTACCAAGCTAGTCACAAAAGTATGGAGAATGAGAAGCAGTTTGCGTTTTGCTGATTCGTCTAAAAACTGTAAAATATTATCATTTGTAAAAGCTATGCTTTGCCACGTTCCCCACATAACATAATTATATGGATGGACATGCCTGTGTTTGATACAGAAGATTAAGTTTAATTACTGCTTTGTGCTATGAAAAACATTCTTTGGCGGACCAATATATGCAAGTATGGTGCTAAAATTCAGCCTTCTGAAAGCATAACTTTAGTCCCCTGCAGTTGCCAGATAACATTTCTGAAGTTGTAGAGATATTAAAAGGTTGGCAGTTTATTATGAAGCCATTTATATTTTGTCAGACTATTAACAAGATTTGTGTTATCTGCACCATGCAACAGGAAGGCTGCTGCAGAATCCATAATACCTTCTTACTCTGCATGCCAAATTGTTGGTGCAAATGGCAAAGAGAGGAAAGGAATCAGAAGATATTAGCAACAGCCTACATGAGTTGAGAGCCAAGTTACCCAACCCTCTCTATACTGTTGCTTGATTAAATTCATAATACATCATCAGCCCAACAAACATTCAAATTATCGCAGACTTTGATATTATACTAAATTCTTGGAGTTGAACAGAATGCAAGGTACACTCACTGTTGATTCCAAACCAAGAAATTATTTTTTTTTTACATGTTTAACACACTTTTATCTACATACATTTAACCAATGATTCCTTGCATAAAAATATAAATATACTAGAAAGTATATATAACATGTCTGTGCATCTATCTGTCTATACCTACATATGCCCTGGTATATATAGTGTCATCCTGAGAATAGCTGTTTCACCCCATTCTTCTCTTGCTCCTTTCTGTCCAATACAGATCCTGAAAGATGTCATTTGTCACCAAATTCCACTGTCATTTGAAGCGTTAAGTGCATCACAGTGAGACCCTTCATAAGGTAATAATATATCAACAGGGAGGTACTATATTGATAGACAGAGAAATTGAAATTCTTAAGGCTAAATAGAGCTGACAAGCCACTGCAAAAATTATTTAACTATTTTTGAAACCTTGGAAGTTAAAATGCTGACACTGAGTACTATCACCAGCACGGCACTTACAGAAATGTTGTGTTTCTTGTACATCTTGTGCTTTCAAAGTGCCATCATTTAGGGTTTAAAAAGCCATGCTAAGTATGTTTTAGGCTACTCAGCACTTTGCAAAATTTATTGCAAAGAATGGAATTTAAAAACTTCCCTTGTTAACTTTCCCAATTTAATGGCACAATCTGGAGAAGCAAGTAAGAACAGCAGGCACTTTCCAGACTGAAACACAGCAATATTAGAACCATAGAATCATAAAATTGTCTAGGTTGGAAGGGACCTTTAAGATCATCTGGTCCAACCATCAACCTAACTCTGATAAAAAACAAACATTAAACCATGTCTCTAAGCACTATGTCAACCCATCTTTTAAAAACCTCCAGGGATGGTGCCTCAAACACTTCCCTGGGCAGCCCATTCCAAGGCTTAATAACACTTTCAGTTATTATTTCCTAATCTCCAATCTGAACCTCTCATGGTGCAACTTGAGGCCATTTCCCCTGTTCCTTGGGAGAAGAGACTGACCCCTCAAAGGAGGTCTCCCCTCAGCCTCGTTTTCTCCAGGCTGAACACCCCCAGCTCCCTCAGCCTCTCCTCATGACACTTATTCCCCAGACCCCTCACCAGCTTCGTTGCCCTTCTCTGGACCTGCTCCAGCCCCTCAATCTCTTTTTTTTTGTGGTGAGGGGCCCAAAACTGGACCCAGCACTCGAGGTGGGACCTCACCAGTGCCCAGTACAGGGGGACCATCACCTCCCGAGTCCTACTCACCATGCTGTTCCTGACACAGACCAGGATGCTGGTGGCCTTCTTGGCCACGTGGGCACACTGCTGGCTCATGTTCAGCTGACAGGCGACCAACACCCCCAGGTCCTTCTCTGCTAGGCAGCTCTCCAGCCACTCTTCAATCTGCATAATCAGTCAGATTATGCATGGTTATTTTATTTACAATTCCCAAGACAAAAAACAAGGTGATTTGAGTTGAAGGATGAAACTTACTAATTTAGAAATAAGACTACATTTATGAATCTGAAGGTCCTGAGCTGAGCAACGGAGACAATGCTGAGCTACAGCTAGTCATAGATATTCACCTCCAACCCACCAACTTGTGTGATATTTCCAGAAGGAGTGAAAGCAGTGCCATATACATAACATTCCAGCCCAGGCTGACTAGATTTAATAGCTTGAAATTGCTTTCAGATAGATTGTGCCATTAACATAAACATGAATTGTAGCCAGAAGAGAGAGACAAGGAGGCAGTATGTAACAGCTGCATACAGACACAGGCTAGAAGAACCTCTTAGAGACAGCAATGTGGTCTTTTCATCACCCTTTGTTGTAGCAGAGGCGACAATCACATGATATAACCCGAAGAAGAGCATCCTAACCACACTAGGGCCTTCTCCTGTGCTTCTGAGGATATCATTCATTGCCGTTAACTGGTTTGTAGCTATACAATTCTTCTTATTCCTGATTCTAAGATTTACACATAGACTTTGAGTTTAGCAAAATCAGCTGCTCTAGAACTGACTATTTTATTGCCAATCTCATCACCAGCTCCTTCAGAGTCCCAGTCTTGCTGAGCATCTGATTTTTACAGATTCAGCGTGCACAGAATTGACCAAGAAACATAATTTCCCTGCATCTGCCAAGACTGATTACTAGCTTATATTCCCCTTCTGAATTTCCACCAACCGTTCCTAAGGAAGTGTTTTAAAATGTTGGAAGTTTACAATGTACTCACTGGAACAAAACAGTCCTTCTGGACACTTAAATATAGCTGGGCTGTTTGTTACTTCCCAATTTCATGTAAAAGACTTTCAAAACAAACTTATCAATAAGTTTGTTTTAAAACATAGTATTGACATTCACTGTGTTAAAGATAATGGTAGTGTTAAAAAAAAAAAGTTATTTCCTAACATTTAAAAACTGTGTTATGTATTCCAAAGTCCAGCAACAACACTCTCATACACACCTGTAGAAAGAAGGATTTCCCCACTGAAAACCCAAACTGTTGCCTCAAAATTTAACTTGACATAGCAATTAAGCAGCTGTCTATATTGCTACCTGATATGATATTGCCACAGTAATTTTTGAAGATTTAGTAGGAGCAATTGAGTTCTATAATTATTGTTGACTTTCTGAATACTCTGACTTGATCAAAATCTTGGTTTAAATTATTAATTGAGCGCTGCGAATAGCACAATGTCAAAGCTAAATGAAGAATTTAGGCAGTAGCCCAGTCTTTTTTTTCCAACTCAGATTAGAGCTATAAATTCCTATAGCGGAACATAGTATGCTTGACCCAGAGGTCCTTGTCTCTTTGAAAGCTGTAAGTATGTCTAAGCTATTGTCTCAGCAACTTGGATTGATGTAGTTGTATTGGAGTTTCCTAGACATTTTTACATGCTGTGAAATAACTGTGGGAGGTACTTCTTCTTTCCCCAGCAAAAGGCTAGAGAAAGTTTCAAATAAAAACATTCTTCCAACCCATCTTTAAACATTCACACTCAAAAATTTGGTACCCAAATCATCAAGTTTTTTTACTCCTTGTCTACCTTTGTATAACAAGTTTAGACAAGAGCTTAGGAAAACATCAGAACTGCTTGAAAACACTTTATTTTAAATTTTAATTTTAAGTCACTAGGAAATTTTGAGTCATTTCACTCTTCTGGTACAGCTGTAGAAGTACAATCTAGTTCTTCATACACACTAGTTAGTTATATTAGTATAAGATATATATTAGTGTATTGATAGATCTTTTTTAGATGTGAAGGCAGAAGGTGCCGAAATCAATGAATGTGGGTCTTGCTGGTTAGCTGTGTTGATAGAAAGTCATAGGAGTCTGTTGAAACCCTCAACTCTCAGTGAGGACTAAATCTTTTCAGTATTAAGAGGCAAAGTAATAATAATTAAGAAAAAAAAAAAAAAAGACAAACAACCCTAGAAGGATTGTGTTACTGGTTTCCTCCACAGTAGCTACAGACTTAGAGTAACTTTAGCACAGTAACTTGTAAACACTGACCACAGGCTCACTACTTTCTCTAGCAAGTGCCCAAAGTAAAACTGAAAGTAGTTCCAGTAATTTCTAGCTTCTCTCAATTATCAGAACTGAGATTATTACTTACCCAATGTTGCTAAATAAAAATACTTCCCCCAATCAGTAATTTACCAATCTGTCCCGGTTTGAGGTAAAACCAATTTTCTGTTTTAGTAATTTTACTTTTTAGCTGGGCCTCTTCTAACTAACTGAACTCTGAAATTCACAGTGTATTGTTCAGAAACTGTTCAGTCTCACAGTGATCAGACTTGATTATACCAAGGAATGGTATGCAGACAGGCCCTTGCTTATACTTATTGCTATAACAACCAAGGTCAGGTAACTTTGTTATTTGAACCCTTACTGGACTCAGAGGGTCGGAAGCAGAAAAGTGTAGAGGGGTCACACTTCTAGTGGGGAGCAGACAGGAGAGGTGACCCAAAACTGAACAATAGGGTGTTCCATCCCATCTGCATCATGCTCAGTATAAAAGCTGAGGGATCAAAGGGTCCATTCTCTTTCTTCAATGGCCAACATTTGAGGAGTCTGTTCATCTGCATTTGATCCTGATCCATGCATTCCTGACTCCAGATCTGGAATCCAACTCCTGTTTGTCACAAGGTCCAGTCTGGGACTTTTCCCTGTGCCTGCTGGTGACATGATCGTCATCCTGGGAGCTTGAAATGGTTTTATATATACTGTATACTTTTTTCCTTTTTTTAAAATTTTCTTATTATTATTTATTAATGTTTTCATTAACGTAATTTAGTTTTTTTTTCTAAACTCATAAATCTCTTTATCTTTCTGTCTCCTCTCTTTTTTCTAGAGGGGGGAGGTAGAGGCCATCTGTCATTCTGATTGGTCAATCTGGCCAAAACAACGACACAATGTTTAGACACACCTGTTCAATGTACACTGATTGGCTTCATCTCAGCAATCTCCCAAAGAACTAGTTTCCATGTATAACAGTGATACATGCAACTGTCAGCTTTTCAAGGTGGCATTTCCAGGCATCTGTTCCTTCAAATGCTAGCTAGAAATACAGCTGTCAAGAATATCTGAAAGGTAAACTGGAAAATAATTGTGGAAAATAGGAATCAAGAGGTGCAAAGACAAAAATATGTAGTACTAGTGGGAGCTGTGAGGAGTGTGAGCTGTATTAAAGACTATACAATCATAGAACAGTTGGAGTTGGAAGCGACCCTCCCACCAGACCAGGTTGCTCAAAGCCCCATCCAGCCTGGCCTTGAACCCCTCCAGGGATGGGGCAGCCACAGCTTCTATGGGCAACCTGGGCCAGGCTCTCACCACCCTCACAGTAAAGAATTTTTTCCTAATATCTAATCTAAATCTCCCCTCTTTCAGTTTAAAAACATTACCCTTCGTCCTATCACTCAACTCCCTCATAAAAAATTCTTCCCCTCTCTCCTGCAGGCCCCCTTTAGGTACTGGAACTATCAACATTTATGTTCTATTATATAGTTTATAAATAATAACTCCTGCAGAGTAGGTGTGTTGCTGTCCTGCTTAAAGCAGGAGAAAGATTATACCTGTGATTTTACATCAGAAATCCTGGTTTCAAGTGTTTCATTGTCAAGTCAAATGCTTTTGTGTTTATATCCATGAATACAAAGCTGACCAGGCTCCAGATTAGTTTTGTGTAGGCCAACCGTAAGCCAGAAGCCTGGTCAATGTGTTATCAGTGGGTTTATTAGCTCCAAGCTCAAGTAGCTAAATTGCTTTTGGAAGAGGAGCTCAGGATGCATTTCTGTCTGCAGAAGTCATGTAGAAATAAGATGAATCAGGAGGTCTTTTTTGTCTTCACTGAAGGCTTTGGGTTAAGTTCATAGGGTAGCTCACTGTGTATTTGGTGAGGACTGGGGTTTGGCTTTTTGTTTTGTTGTTGTGTTTGTATTTTTTGTTTCATGAAGAATGTCATTGTCTAAGAAAACCTGACATAAAACCTAGATGTCTAGCTTTTTGACTGAGTATCCAATGCAGCACAATTTTTCCTCTTTAGAGAAAGAAGGATTCTCCTTGGTACCTAATTGGAAAGTCATTTTAAAAACTAATGATTTCAAAAAGGAAGGAAAGAAGCTAGGCTGCACTTTTATTCTTCTCTTAGAAATGTGATTGATAGTTACCAGTCTTGAAGGAAGTCTTCTCAATAAATAGTACCAAGTGATTATCCTATGTATTTGTCTTTAAATACTACTCAAAGCTTTCCTGTAGCTGAATGTGTACAATAACATTTAAATTCCTCATTCCATATCCACATAAGCAGATGACACCCTCCCATGAGAGCTAAGAAAGCCTGATTTGATTAGTGAGAATCCTGTATCATCTCAACTGGCTTTTAATGGTGTGCTTTCCAAAGACGCCTTTCAAGGCCGCTGTTCAAATCTACAGATTCTTCAGGACTGGTGACAATGGAGCAAAGAAAGTATTTTTAGGGATTCAATTTATATACACTACTTATAATGGAATGAAGCAGAGGAGGAAAGTTATCACAAATCCCTGCAGTCCCATCTATTCACATGCCTTCAGAAGTCATTTGTAACATGTTCTGTGCTGCATCAGGTGCACTTTGGTAAATGATACAGTGTCTTGAACACAATACCACATACCTCTTGTATGTATATTTTGTTGCTCATTCACTAAAGACTAAGATGGATGAGAGCAACTCCATAGGCTGTGCTCCTGTCTACTCTCAGCATTCTCATTTTGACAGATGAATGAGGTGTAAAGGCTGTGTAGGGAAGGGGGACTCTTCAGTAATCCATTAACAAGCACGGATTATGCCTTCCCCCAGCAAGTCAAGTGACAAGTGTGTACTTATTTTACTCTCTGACAAGTGACAGGATTGACATCAGACATGTTCCTTTCTTCGTGCTTTCTACATAAATAAAGATTGAGTGGACTTGTTATATTAACTGAAAATCAGGTTCAATCGCTTTGGGTATATCTAAAGTGTATGTAATATAATTTTTTTTTTCCACAGCAACAACCTGACATCTGTGATCATTCTTGATCACTGTAATACCAGCTTGAATGACATTCACTGCTAAATTCATATTAACAAAACGATACTTTGTTGTCTGAAAAAAGTCAAGAAGAAAGTGTTGAGCGTGTCAGTGCTAACTTTCCTCTATTGTGAAAAATCTAGCAAATAGATTGACCCTGTTTTGCAACTTCTTTGTAAATGTGTAATTTGCAAACATAGGTGGGAAATGAAGGTGGGAAATCTATGGATATGTATTGAAATAGAAAACATTACTTCATCTCGGATTTGGCACTATTACTCAGGTTTTTCAGTATTTTCCAGTACCATTTTAACTATGGAATAGAAATACTTATATCATAATCATGCCTGAAGTTCATGAAAACAAGGAAAGGGGCTGGTAAAGGGGCTAGCATGGCAAAACAATGCCTTATTTCTCCCTAAGTATAACTGAAGAGTCAACTGAAGAGTCTATTGCTTAAGCCCAAATGAGCAGTCTTTGTCTGGAGGAGGACTTTTGACAAATAAGTGGTTCTGGCAAGAGATCTTTGAGGGAGAATGAAGATGAAATTGGGTGTAAACCTCCTCCATGGCCCTTCCAGGTTTGATCAGGCAACCTTTGCCACATGTGAAGAGACTGCACTGTTATTTTGTTTCCTAATAAATAGCTAGGACTGATGAAGACTACTAGGCTAGGCATTAATAGGCTCACCACACCCAATGAGTCTTTGCTGGACAAGCAGTCATCAGCCAGTTGGGTAGGGTGGGTCTCCATTGCTTATTGGAGTGGGCTGACCCTTGATGTTGCTGAGCTGGCAGCTTCCTATTCTTTGTTTTCTCTCTTAGTATTTTATACTTTTTCATGTCAACTATTTCCCTCTTGAATCTTTGAACTGCTGCCCATCCTCATGTCAACAATCTTACCTCTGTCTGCAGTTTTATTTTTCTTATCTCGCATGGCTCCAGGCTACGTGCTTTCTCTCAGCTCTCTCACAACCCAGCAGTCTCCTTAGGAATATAAGCTAATGTTAGGAAGCCGTGCTGAATCAGAGTTGGCAGTGGATCATAGGCAGCTCAGCCCCAGGAAGCAGAGTGGCAAGGGCCGGAGGATTACAGGAATTTCTCCCCACTTAACTAGGAATAGGAACTTTTCAGTTTGAGGTTGTTGGGAAAAGTTGATAGAAGAGGAAGAGAAAATCTCAGTGGATCTCAACACAAGGGCTGGAATTTCAGGCATCTTCCCCCTGCTCTCTTATGCCTGATTTCTGTCCCCATGCTAAACCCATTGAGCAGTGAAGTGGGAATGTGAAGAAATTATGAGAAGACGACTTGTCTAGCCCTGAAACTGAGCTCTGCTACATAGAGATAACATTAGGTAATGGTCCAGTAATCACATAGTTCCCACAGCATGTTTAATTAAACTAGACCAACACATCTCCCAGAAAGCCATACATTGGAGTGGTAAAGAAGGGCCCCCTTCTCTATCAGGTTCAGAATTACCACTGATCTATCTAGTGTTTGCAGGAGACATAAGGAGCAAAGGATTTGGTCCTGACCCTTTGAAGAGGGCTCACCAGGTGCCCTCAGGTGCAAGTCTGAGATCTGCTTCTCCTTCCTTACAGTGGGGCCATCACATGGCATTTTGTGAATGACATTTTTACTCTTCGGTCCTGACCTAGAGACCAGGTAAGACAAAGCAAGAAAAGGACACAAAGTGCCCTGTGCATCTTCCCACTGACAAGACATGCAGCCTTGGTACAGTTGCCTTCACAAAAAAGAAGGGACAAAACCTTCTGCTAATTTATCTTCATTGCCAGGAGCCTTTACACAGTGATCCACAGAGAAATGCATACTGATATAGTAACCCATTCTTATCTATCTAAAGCATACGCAGAACTGTGTGTGTGTAGATGTGGTACAGGGTCAAAGCAGCAGTACCAGGTCACCCAGAAGTTCTCTGCCCTTTGGGGAAATTTGAGTCAATGTAATTAGCTTTTGGACCATGGATTGTACTGCTGCCCTACTGCCACTTGAACACGTTTCACTAGGAGTTGTTGAATTATTTTATACTTTAATGCATAAGAAAATGATGTGCTTAAATTACCATCTCTTAAATTTCCATTTCCAGCCTCACTGTTTTAAAAGAAGATGTTAAAAGAATGTTTAATAACAAGAATTTATTAATTTCTTCCATAGAAGAAAGGTAATAATAAATAAGATCTTTTATACTTTTTCCCTTGTACTAATTGTTTTTTAGTTTGAAAATAATCAAAATCCCCTTACTTATCCTCAGTAAGACACATTTGTAATTATAGTTGCACGCAAATGCACACTCCCACCACATTATAAATCTGACCCCAGGAACTTAAATTCTTTCATTATTTAAGTAAGTAAGCTTTTCTTTAGGTTCTAAAAAACTAACTACATTTTTAGTTATAGAATATCAATATTTTGGTTTTTTATAAGAATATACTGGAATTTCATCCAGCCATAAAATATACAACCTACTATTAACACATATATTAATTTCCAAAATGAAAGTTGGATGGATTTGGGATTTTACACAAGATATAAAAGCTGATGTTATGGACTAAAAATCAGACTGTACTGCATTAATTATTTAGATCAATGATTTGCATTTCACTAGTAAAAATAGGTTTTCTCACTTTCTTCTCTCTTACCAGCTGTAGGTGTTCTATGCAAACCTAGGGCCTCACCTGACTAGCAAGCAAAACAAGGTTAAAAACTCAATAGGTATGAAACAGAACTTACCTTAATTATCTCATACTTTTGCGGTGCTGTAGACAGCATTGCTGTTCTTGCTCTTCATTTTCTCAGAGTTAAGGCAGATGTCAGGTTTCTTTGTTTACCCAAAAAATGAGAATTACACGTTAGCATCCAGATATGACATAAAGGGTATTGGTCACAGTTCAGCTAGAGAACCTGTTGGTAGTAGTTTGTTTCTGTCTTTTATATTTTACTGCTTTTTTTATATGTTGACATGGTTGAAATAACATGCAAAAATCACTAGTCTGAAATCAGATTAGTGAAGTAAAACATAAATAATAATAATAACCACAGGATCAAGACAGTGTGTATGATAATGGAGACAGTATCTTTACAGCATCCCAGAAAAAGAGTCCCTTTTTTGCCTTGAAGTCCTTGTGACTGCTATTCACTCCCAGATGGAACCGGACACAAAAGCCATCTGCCTTGGATGCTGAGACCCAGCCAATGACTTAGTAGTCTCACTGCCAAATAAGGTGCCTTTAGTCGAAAGGCAGATTTTTAAAAAACTGACTCTGCTGATTCCTATCTCTGTTGCTTGTAACTGGGGGAAGCTAGATATGTTTTCATTATGGTTTTCTGACTATCTCGAGCCTCATGGACTCATCATCCTTGTGGGACACGATGCCTTTAGTTGAAAAAGCAGGATTTAGGAAATAGGTATCAGATTTGTGACTCATGAACTGGGCTTTAATCACTCTAATGTAATTACCAGGTGTTCCCCCATTACCCGTTTAGCCCAAGGAGCCAGATCTAGGACTCCATGGAACACCTGGGAGAGATAAGGCTTAAACCTCAACCCTAGGAACTTAGCAATCCAAGCTCCGGCCTATCATGACAGCAGCTAAAATCACATGAAATCCTAGAACTGAGCAGAAAGAAAAGTTCCTTAAAGTCCTTTAGAAGAAGTATCCTTTGCACTGCAAAGTTTTCACTGACAGGCAAAGGCAACCAAATGGCTTCTTTGGGAGAAACATGGTATCCAAGACTGATCTCCATAGTTTTGTTTGAGTTTTAAAATAATACAGGATGCATCATTTTGTGTTGAGTATGAAACACTACTACATCTGCAGTTTAGTGTATTTTACTCAGTATGGTTTGAATTTTGCCTTCCAGATACAGATTAAATTGGATAAAAAACTTAATATAAAGACAGCTTATCAAGCCTACCTGAGATATGGTACTAGGTTTTGGTTCACTCTGCCAGTGCAGAAATGAAAGTAAGTCTAATTCACCATGTCCCTACCGAGGAAAGAGCCAGGTTCGTGGGTTTTTTAGGGTTTTGAGGGCAGGGAGATATAGTAGTCATGTATGGAAAGACAGAGACTAAGACCTAAAGATCTCCCAGTCAAATAATATTTGCATTAATCACTCTGCTTCCTTTTAATTTTTCTTGCTCTGAAAATACATGCAGATATAAAAATGTAAATGTGTAGATTCCTGACAAACACAATACTACACAATGCCAGTCAAAAGGGAAATTAAATTGTACATGAAGCAGAAGAAAATTCCTTGCGACACTATACTGGAGGGAATGATAAGAGAGCTATAATTACATTATAGAAAGACATGTAAGTTTTCTGTTTTAAAGGTGATGAGAATAAGATATTAAAACCTCACAGATGGATGACAGACAACAGAAAATAAAATTAGGTGTACTCTAATCTTATATAATGTTAGGTTGCTGTTATTGTACTACGACTGGAGGACTTCATACAAAAAAGCTGAAGTGACTAAAATGAAAATGACAGTAAATTATGATTTACATGATTCACTGATTCATTCTGTGTCCTTGGGCAATTTTTTTACGAACTAGTTTTCCAAAGGTCATATGTGCAACCAGGCATGTGAACATGTACTCTTCCTTGCATGCATAATGCATGATGGAGGGCAAGTTGACATAGGAAAATGGCCAGTTATTTGCCTGAGCTCAATGTGAGTTCACTTGAATCAAAACTGAGTAAAACCTCAGGATTTGGCACCCTACATACACTGCAGAAAAATCCAGTCATGGGGATAGACTGTGATATTAAATACCTGTTGTCAACTTTCTTTTGAAAGGTTTCCATTTTTTCATGGAACATCCCTGCTTAGGTACTCTGCAGTTCCTCCTTTGATTGCAAAATAGCTGAGTATCTGATTACTCTCTTACTAGTTTTTCATGTGATCTAGGTTTGTTTTCTATTTAAAGACAGAAAGAAATTCCTAGATACTTGGAATACTACCTGTGTTCAGCAGAACTTAAAAACAAAATTAATGAAGTCGATGACATCACCTCTACAAAAAGAAAAAAAAGTTTGATGATACAGGAGAGTTTTCCCAGTCTTTTAAAAGTGTAAATTGAAAGTATGTATTACTGCAGCTTCAGTTGTGGCAGGCTATACTCTTGAAAAGGCCTTTGTCTCTACTACAGGACTTTGAATCAAGGTAAAAACAAAAATGTATTAATATTCAGGGGATAACTGAGGCTGACTATATGCAAGCCACTGTAAAATTGCTCCAGCTAAGAATATGGCAACAGTAGAAGAAAGTTTTCTTCTCATTGGTTTTAAGCTAATGATGTCTACAAATCACACCAGATGAATTGAGCCATGCTGTCTTTCTAACAGTTAAAGCAGTTAGTGTAACCCATGTGGTACACAGATACTTGAAAATTATCTGTTCCAGTAAGATTTTGGAGGTCACATTTAGAAGCTCTCTACTTTTGCAGAACATACGTGCATATTTTATTTTCCACACTGTTAATTTTATTCTTAAATGCTGTAGTACATTTTGTTTAACAACCTCTACTTCTGGGAGCAAGTTGACATTAACTGTTAATTCTAAACCCATGAGTGTCTTTCTCTTGAGTGTTTACTGGAGATTTCAGTTGTAAATGCTTTTAATATAGCCCAACAATGTTAATTTGGGGCTGGATAGTTGGCAAGGTGTATCAACTCCGGGTTTTGGTGTACCAGAATGTGATTTTGAGCACTGGAACTGTTCTGGACACACTGGAATTCAGTCTCATGTACTAATTCTGATATGGGGGTATGTGAACCTGATTTTGGCCACATATTTAATGTATTAATATATTCTGCCCAAGCTAGTTAGGTTTATTTTTGTTGTGATTAAAACACTGAACTGAGAAACAAGGAATCCAGGTACAGGTGCAGACTGTGACATAAGGCTTTTTAAAAAAAAGGAATTGAAAGTTGAAAGGTAAAAGCTTCTTAAGAATTCAATGTTAAACTGAACCCAGGGGTAATCATTAGGGGTTGTTCCTCTTTGCTCAATCTGCTAGAACCACTGGTTCCCAAATAAAAATCTGGTATAAGGAAGAAAGTTCACTGGTGACAGAGGAAGAAAACATGAGCAAAGTCAACAACTTAAAATTTTACATTTGATATAAAGAACAATAAGAACGACTAGAATGACATTTTTTTTGATTGGTGAGTAGAAAATCATCTGTTGCAATCATTAATATAGTTGTCATGTCTTGACGGGGTTGATGACTGGAATTTATGTCAAGACTGGGAATATCTCAGTCTTTTTACATAGATTCATAAAAATTGATGGCATTTTATATGTGGTACCATCTGCTTTTTATAGGTTTTGTCTTCTCTGGATGTTTTAGTTTTAATTTATTCTCTCTGGGGAACTAATTTCTTTAATGTCGAGCTTGTTAATAGGAAGAAAAAATACTTTGCTGTATATGTAATACAGATAAACTATACAGTCAATTTATAATGTGGCTGTTTGAGTGGATTTTCTTTCTGTTGAGAAGGTAAATAAAACATAACATTTTTTTAAAAAATAACTGAAATGGTGTGATTTTCAGGAGCATCTAACACCCTAAATCCCATTATCTACTGAAGAAATTTTGGGCAGTTAAGAATCAGTTCCCTCGTTGCTACTTTATGGGGAGATTATTGACGTTATTGACATCATTCACCTTCTCTTTTAGCTCAGAGTACACAGCCCACCTCGCAATCAATTTCTCTCTCATATTTCTGCCCACAGCAGCAGGCATTATTGCCTGATGGGAACATCAGACTACACCAATGTCCTCCAAACCTTGAACCTGTGCCCAGGCTGTGAGCCTGGTGCCTCCGCTAATTAACTATTCTAAATTTAGCTGTCAAGATTAATTAGGAAATCCACTGTATCCAAATATGTGACCTGATAAAAGGAGATAGGAAAAGCATCTAGGACCGCAAAGGAGCGAAGTACAAGCTTTGGGTTTTTCATGAGCTTCAGCATCATACCAGTGGAAGTTAAGGATGCCCAGTCCCTGGTGCGATGGGGTGCAGCAGTGCCTTTCCACTTCTCCAGTGCTGAAATCCTGACTTCTGTCAAGGCCCTTTCTATTGTGTCGTCCTGTAAGTAAACAGGAGGGTAAGTAGAGAGGAAGAATGTGTACAGTTATCTCTTCATTTTCTACTAACCAACGGGAGAACCTGACTGACACTGGGCCCCAAAAGAACCACCACGCTCATTAAACCTAAACTAATTTAGGCACTATAGCACGGGCAGCATACAGGTCATAGAAGGATGGAAACAATATCTAGGATTCTAGAGTATGCCTTGGGCTGCCTCCTGCCCCGGCTGCACCACCATCAGTTCATGAACAAGCCAGCTCAAAGCTGTGCTGTCAACAGATGCTGCTCTCTGTTTTGCTCTAGGACTATGTACCTCTACTACATTCATTCAAAATGTGGTGGTAACATTATATACTAATTATACACTAATGTTGAAAACAGAATTTCCAGCAGGAAACTGTATTGCTATCCAGGGTATTTCAAATACAACATAGCAAGATTTTGTATGTGGTTACTGTTGGTGAGATACACTGAAACAGTTACGCTGGAAAACAACAGTTAAAACGGAATTTATAAGAGGTATGAGGTAATTCTGCAGTGTCACAAAATTAAAAAATGATTGATTGTGAAGATCTCAGTGACACTGAAAGATCTCCGAACTGATTAAACAGTCATTTATCTATCTAAATGTGGGCTTTCTGGATAGAGCAATTAGATGTTTTCTATATAGCAGGAAGAAAAAAAAAAAAACCTTGCCAAATTCTGTTTCTCATCTGGGTAAGATAACTTTGCCATGGAGCTGTGTCATTATTTTTAACTAAACTATTTGTGGCAGTCAAAACAATGGAAGACAGTGAGGAACTTAAAGAGAGTCTAAAAATTGTGAAATGAGAACTGAAATAATACTAAATTAAATTTAACATAAATAAGCATAAAATAATACATATACAGAGAAATGAACTGTCTTTGATATGTCAGTATATGTCAGGATAAAACATGATCTCTTCCCTTCCAAGAGGAAGCTCTAAGTGAAAGCTCATCGTGAATGATCTTTAACACTCATGTAAGACAGATACAGATGTAAAGAACTCACAGCCTAAGCAGCTATTAAGCTCACAAACAAGCTTTATCATGGCAACCTCTCTTTGAACTCCGTCTCCTCTTTATTCACTCTCTGAAGCTCCTTCCATTCATTTCTGTTGCACCCTACTCATCAAGGACTTTCAGCAGAAGCAGCTACTAAAGCTTAGGCATATTTTTCTGTGTCATAAGACACTCCTCTTGTCCTGCTCTTACTACAGAGGAACTTACAAATATTTGAGACAAAGGACGGCTGTAGAAAGTCACTCGTGTATTTACTGATTCAGTGTGCAAGGTCAGTTATCTGGTATGATCTTCTTCAAATTACCTTGCATTTACCATGTGGTGAGAGTTTGCTGGTAGTCAGTAGTTTTCATCAGCTACTACATAGTAATCACCCATATATATGTTCTTACCTAGGGTAACTGTATGCTATTTGAATTGACCCATATATTCATATCTGCTTATGTATATAGCAGGTTTCAGAATATTTTTCTGACTGCCACAACTTAGATTCAGGCTGTGTTGGAGTCCAATAAATGCAATGTATTTTTTCATGTATATGCATTTCTTTTTGTCAACACATTCACAGCATTTACAAGACTTTCTACTGTATTTACAAAGGCTCATCTGTCTTCCTCATCTTTTTATGAAGCATGTAACTATTATCTCATCTTGTTTATACATAAAAATAAATAAATAAATAAACCCCATAGCTTTGGCTTAAATCTGTTTTTCTCATGTTTTTGTGGGGAATTTCCTTCCTTGTTCATCACCAAAGTCCCTTCACTCATGTACCCTAGAAATGGAGTTGTCACTCTCTGAGTTCACAGGTGCAAAGAGCAATTAAACTGTAATTGTTTGCTCACCCTGTTGCTGAGTGATTCTCTTTTTGTTGGGCAATGGCTATTAAGACAACAGTTTCTTGTGTTCAGACAGCCTCTGGGAGTTTTGCATAGGTGGAAATAAGAGTGAAAGGAAAAATAATAATACTGTAATCAATGTCCCACCTTAACATCTTCCCCCTTATCCAGAATTTACACAAGTATTCCTATAATTTATCTTCATTACTCTAACCTACTTTTAACACACTTCATATATTTTGAATTTTAGTGCAGGTGTTATTATTTTATGATTTGCTCATCAAGTCTGTATTGAGGTTTAACAGCTGAGCACTCAAAAAATTCTAAAATGTGTATTCTGTACAAACCACAAAGACAAGAGAAAGGAAACTATTGAAACTGCCTATGTGTGTGCCTGCACGTACGTACTACTTACAGTAGAAAGAGCTTAAAACACAGAGGAAACAAGCTAATATATATTTGTTGTGTATTTTTGGTTTCACACAAGGGTAGGAACTGAATTTTATTCTTTTGTTGAAGGGCACTTTAACTTCCAGAATGAGATTCGGATGTGATATGTATTTTATTTCTTGGGTCTCTGCAGACCAAATATCAATCATTCTGTCTATGTTTGAGAGGAGATGAAAGAGGAAACAGTAGAGCAGAAGGATACTGAGGGTAAAATCTTTCAGATTATTGTGAATATACAAGTCTGTAAATATTGATCATTCTTGGAAATAAAAAACATTCCTATCAATTTGTCTCCAGGGAGCAGGGAAATTAAACCAGATTTCACAAGGCTTCCAGCATTAATTGAATAATGAGATCAATTAACACTTCCACTAAATTACTAAGTGAGTCTCATATATACAACTGCATTACCTCACACCTTCCTCCTTGCAGGCAATGAAGCTTGACAAGATAATCAAGCCCACAGTGCTAGCAGAGCCAGAAGTGACCATTCTTAACATGTAAGAAACCACAGAAATTGGATTTCAAGGGTAGGAAATTCATGAAACTCAAATGAGTTTCTTCCAGTAAAAGTTCATGGTTTGCTTCACAAGTCCTAGAATTGCTAAAAGAGTCGAGTGGAAGCTTTGATGTGCTCTCTGCATGACTGTCTATATTGGTCCAAGTAACAACAGCTTTACTCATTTGAAGTTCCTGTTAGCAAGACTGGTGCTTCTGTCTGGATATGTTTTATGGATACAGGTATTGAATTTGAATTTATATCACCTTTGTGATGCACCATCGTTAAGGAAAAGCATCTGCTGCCCTGAGATATGTATGTCTTTCAAAGGATATCGGTTCACCCCTCAGTTATGGGAGTGCATTTTACTGAGATCAGTGGGAGGTACCGGGCTGCCCGCACTGTTGGGCTCTCACTTTGGCTGGAGGCTTTCAGGTCTCTCCACAAGGAAAATGGTCCAATCTGTGTTGCTTCCCACCTTTCTCTTCTTCCTGTGAATGACAATCAGGCAGAATTTTTTCATACAAAAGTACCTCTTTTCTCACTGTCTGGCATGGACCCTGTCTTTCTCTGCAGTCTTTCCTTTTCCTCAGGCAATGAGTTCTTCTGCCTTGAACTTAGAGTTGCAGATTTTATGCTTTTTTTTTGCTGGCAATGGGGAAAGGAGAAAATGAAAAGAGAACATCTTGCTTGCTTGGACTCAGGAATCCAGTTGGTAGCACACAAAGGGAGGGAAAAGGAACTTGAGACTGTTTAAAGAAGGAAAAAAAGCCAGGGCAGATGGAAATAGCACCAGAAAAATCTTTGTAATGGTTTAAGATCACAACATCCTAATTCACGCTGAAAAATGGAAGGAGATTTTAAACTGAGGGAGATTTCAGGGAGTACAGGGCAAAAAGCATCTTATACAGGGGCAAGAGGCCTTTGAATGAATTTGGGATTAAATCACATGGAAGAGCTTCCAAGCATATGCAGAAGTTTTAGCCTGGTTAGCAGATACTCTACTAAGGTCTTGTCTCGGCCAGAGTTCAGCCCAGGCTGCAGCTTGTTACCAATGTAGATGCTCCTGTGCAAACAGTGGTCTTCCCAGTTTGCGCTCTAGGTTGCACCAGGTTTCTCTGAAATAAGAGCCCATGTCCAACCTAGGAGAGAATCAGATTTGTGCAAATTAGAAAGTATATGCTTTTGTCTAAAGATGATGCTAGATGGGCAGTTGCAACTAAGTGCAGAAAGCAGAATTAGCCTCCAGGAACAGAATTAATCAAATGCCTCTGCAAATAAATTTGCTGGACTTCTATGATTGTACACAATATAGCAAGAGCTCTTTGAATTTACATTAAAACTACACCAATTCTTTAAACCAGTCAAATTTAATTGCACATTGTACTTTATCATGCAAATAACTGTGTTTTCTTAATATGTACTGGGGATAGAGGGAGAAAATTACTTCAGAACTTCCAATTAAGCATAACAGATGAGAATCAATGACATCTTGGAAATAATTTCAGTGCAGATAAGACTGGAAACTTGATGTGTTCAGTAACTCTTAACTTTCCAAAACCAGCTATGAGAAGTACAAGCCACATCATGCATCTCAAGAATCTGTAAGAAATCTATTGATAGAAAAATATTTTCACTGAAGTTCTTGTTATTGATTTCCATTTTTCATTAAGTGCACTAAAATTCTGCTGGCAGTGAGTACTTCATTATTGCAGAAATGGGCACTCTATAAATGTGATAGGAAACCACAAATTTGGAGTCACTCCGCATTTGTGCTAGCGTAGCATGGTGAACCTGGCCCTGCTCCTCAGCTGCACGGACTGAAATCTCGTAGCAGTGGAATAGCTAAGAGCTAGTAGTAGCAGCTCAAAACGTGTTCAGTCTACCCACGTATCAGCGTGCAGCCCTGCTTTTTCATTTTTATCTCCCACATGTGCCAAAGAATTTGTCATTGATACATTCGTTGGAGAGGAAAAATGTCATAATTATGACCTCTTTTGATTCAATTCACTGACAGTATTGATTTTCTAATGGAATCTGAAGTGAATTTTGTTTGATCGACATCAAGGGGGAAAAAAAGTTGTCACAGTGCTGAAGAAGAAAACAAAGAAAATCATAAGCTTATTCTGAAAGAAGTAGTGATATGTTACAGCAGAGTCAAGAGCTCTGTTGTGCATATTCCAAAGGAGTTATTTATTCAGATTGCTGAAGAAATCACCATACTTCATATTTTTTTCTAAATTTATGGAACATCCTTTCTCACTTGGTGCTTGTTATCTTGAAGAGAGCAGCAGAGCTCCAATTATCTAGAAGGTGTTTTGCTGGCAGCAGCAGAATCAATTTCCCTCCATTTCCTTACCTGGAAATATAACTATTTACCTTTTTTGTAGCCAATATATAAATTACTTTATGTGATAATGATTATAATAAGTAAAATTTACTATTTTTTATACATCAATGGAAAGTACTTGTGAAAAGGGGGGATATTTTAAGATCTACAATTAATAAAAAGAGCAGAAAATTGATTGTGAGATGATATTTTCACTTTAAGGCTACTAAAATACCATAAAACTGGCTTAAATAGAAATCTTCCCCCATTCTACATAGCAATTAAACAAAAAGGGTTTCTTTATTCTTTCTGTTTCCATTTCTTGGAAACATTCTCTGAATTCAAAAGATGCTCTGTTTGAAAAACCATTTTCAGTAAAAAAAAATCAAGAAATATAGGAAGCTATATATCAAATACAAATAACCTTAAGAGTCAAAAGGAAATATTTTGTCCTCCAAATTTTAAAGAATCTACTCAAAAGCAATAAATTGAGGGCCACCATACAAAAGTCCATCAGAAAGCCATTTTATGAGTATTTAACGGGTCTAACAAGGTGTTTGCAGTGAAAAAGGTTTCAGTGACAATATTGTATTAGCACTGGTCAGTGCAGCACTACCCGGGGAGCTACACGTCTGTGACTGTGTGTAGAGGAAAGATAATTTAAATACACTAATGACCTGCACACTGAGCAGGCAAGCATAAGAAATACTGGCTTTTGCTTCTGAGTAACACCTTTCAGGAGTTTCACTTTGGGCAACAGCAAACATTTTGATTTAAAATACATATTGCAAATGCTGGCCACAGTCTGTTCCCCGAAAGTCTCTTCCCGGCTCACAAGAACCTCCAGGGCCCATCCTGGTTCAGAACTGGAGTCTCCTCTGGAAACGGCCCTGGGGAGCTGGATGTGCTGCGTGCATATTTGTGCAGTGCAGATATAGCTGTAATTACAGGCATTCATCATTAATGAGTTTCAGTGCACTGATTTAAAAAATTTGTGCTGATAAGGGACAATGAAATTATTGTATGATGAAAAGAAGACAAAGGGAAAGCGTGAAGACTAGGATTTATCTTTCCTAACTTCCACCGTTTATAAGTTAGTCTAAGCTGTTTGTTCAACATTTACATCTTACTATAAGCTATTTGTGTAGCCTCCCCCTACAGTTAATGAGATGGAGACATCTCCAGAGGATATTCATCCTATCTCTTTTCCTATCAAGTGTCTTGGAACAGGATGACTCATAGGCTGGACGTGCCTTTCTCTCTCTGCTTCATGAAGGAGTCCGTGAACCTCTTGTTAGGTTTATCACAATAATTGTTACTAAAGTATTATACTCTGCTCTGGCTTACATCTAAATTATGAACAGAAGTAGGTCTAAATCATTGTGGAAAACACAGCAGAAGGCTCAGACTAAGGAAATTAAACTTTTTCTTATGCTTATCGTTTACTTACAGATTTGTGAATCTGCAGATCTCTCTATTTATATATCTTCTCTGTTCTGTGTAACCAAATAGCCCTCAAGCAGCAGGGGCTGGGTGTACTACCTTCGTGTACCTCAGTGTCTTAGCACACTAAAACAACGTAATAGGGTCATCAGAATCTGTGATTCTGGCTATTCACCTACCAATTTTTTGCAACATGTTAAAAACAGCATGGCAATTTTTAAAGGCCTCTGAGACAAAACAAGGTTGGTTGCACTTGATTGCCTGAGGGAATAGTTAAAAAATATGTTTTATTTAGTGGCAAAACTAGTCTAAGACATTTTCACTCTCACCTGGCCTGGCCAATTATTACTATTCTCATGCGGAATTTGCTGCCTCCTTTAGATGATGCTGCTGTTGTTTGTGCTGCGTCACGGGGAAAATAGAGGTTTTTTCTACATTTCAGTAAAGCAGATGTGATGCTACATTCAGGTGGCTGTACTGGCAGAATTGGGGGAGTGGAGGGGTGTGGAAGCAGCGTTCAGAAATCAGGGAGCAAAAGGAGGACATGTTCTCATTGCCACTGGTGAAAGATTAATGCTATCATAGGTACTGACATGCATCTATGATCCTTATGACCCATCACCCTGCAATATAGGCCTTTCTAGGTGGGAAGGGACCTTTTATTTAGGATGCCATCAGTCAGATCTCATTGTACTTAGCCTGCGGATCCATACGGAGATAATATGTCTAGTCTTAGGTTGCCTACACACACAGACTAAACACAGTCATCTGAGTGAAAGTGATGAAATCACCTTCTGCCACTTAAAATGGGTTAAAAAAATTTTGAAGGATAGCTTGAACCCAGAGATTTGTGGTGGATAAGTATCTTTTATCCAAATATATCACATTTCATACCATATCAGTCATCATAGAATCATAGAATCATAGAATTGCCCAGGCCGGAAGGGACCTCCAAGGGTCATCTAGTCCGACCTCCCTGCAGTCAGCAGGGACACCCCCAACTAGACCAGGTTTCCCAGGGCCTCGTCGAGCCTCACCTTGAATATCTCCAGGGATGGGGCCTCAACCACCTCCCTGGGCAACCTGTTCCAGTGCTCCACCACCCTCACAGTGAAGAACCCTCTCCTAATCTCCAATCTAAATCTGTTCCCCTCCAGCTTGAAGCCATTGCCCCTCGTCCTGTCACTGCAGGCCTTTGTAAACAGGCTCTCCCCAGCCTTCCTGTAGGCTCCCTTCAGGTACTGGGAGGCCGCTATTAGGTCTCCCCGGAGCCTCCTCTTCTTCAGGCTGAACAACCCCAGCTCCCTCAGCCTGTCCTCATAGCAGAGGTGCTCCATCCCCCTGATCATCCTTGTGGCCCTCCTCTGGACCCTCTCCATCAGGTCCATGTCCTTCTTATATTGAGGGCTCCAGACCTGCACACAATACTCCAGGTGAGGTCTCACNATCCTTGTGGCCCTCCTCTGGACCCTCTCCATCAGGTCCATGTCCTTCTTATATTGAGGGCTTCAGACCTGCACACAATACTCCAGGTGAGGTCTCACCAGAGCAGAGTAAAGCGGCAGAATCACCTCTCTGGACCTGCTGGCAACGCATCTTTTGATGCAGCCCAGGATGTGATTGGCCTTCTGGGCTGCAACTGCACACTGCCTGCTCATGTCCAGCTTCTCATCCACCAGCACCCCCAAGTCCCTTTCCTCAGGAATGCTTTCTAATACATCACCCCCTAGTTTGTATTGGTGGCGAGGATTGTTCTGGCCCAGGTGCAGAACCTTTCATTTGCTCTTGTTGAACCTCATGAGGTTCACCTGGGCCCACCTCTCCAGCCTGTCCAGGTCCTTTTGGATGACATCCCGTCCCTCTGGTGTATCGACAACACCACACACCTTGGTATCGTCCGCAAACTTGCTGATGGTGCCTTTAATCCCCCTGTCTATATCATTGATTAAAATGTTAAACAGTATTGGCCCCAGCACGGACCCTTGAGGAACACCACTTGTGACTGGTCTCCATCTGGACTTTGTGCCATTGAGTACCACCCTCTGGATGCGACCATCCAGCCAGTTCCTTATCCACTGAACAGTCCACCCATCAAATCCGTACCCCTCCAATTTGGCAAGCAGGATGTTGTGGGGGACCGTGTCAAAGGCCTTACAGAAATTCAGATAGATCACATCCATAGGTTGCCCCTTATCTACTGACCAAGTCACTTTATCATAGAAGGCCACTAGGTTAGTCAGGCAGGACCTGCCCCTAGTAAAGCCATGCTGGCTGTCCTGGATCACCTCCCTGTCCTTCATGTGCCCAAGCATGGCATCTAGGAGGATCTGTTCCATGATCTTCCCAGGCACAGAGGTGAGACTGACGGGTCAGTAGTTCCCAGGGTCCTCCTTTCTACCCTTTTTAAAAATGGGTGTGATGTTCCCCTTCTTCCAGTCTGCAGGGACTTCACCTGACTGCCATGATTNGAAGGCCACTAGGTTAGTCAGGCAGGACCTGCCCCTAGTAAAGCCATGTTGGCTGTCCTGGATCACCTCCCTGTCCTTCATGTGCCCAAGCATGGCATCTAGGAGGATCTGTTCCATGATCTTCCCAGGCACAGAGGTGAGACTGACGGGTCAGTAGTTCCCAGGGTCCTCCTTTCTACCCTTTTTAAAAATGGGTGTGGTGTTCCCCTTCTTCCAGTCTGCAGGGACTTCACCTGACTGCCATGATTTTTCAAATATCCGTCTTTATGCAATCAGTTGACATAAACACCATGATGTGTTAGGATTAATTTGACAGAAATACAACCAGACTCACACTTGATCTGAATTCAGTCTCTTTTGCCAGGAGACCTGAGAGTGTTAATAAACCAAGGCCTTTAGCACGGCTGTTTGACCTCAGTGCGCTTTCAGAGGAATGAAGAATGAACTCAACAATTGACTCTACACAGAGCAAAATGAGCCAGCCCATCCTGACCCCCACCACCAGGCCAGCTGCAGCCAAACTCACTTTGCTAGAAATCTCTGTTTCAGCTAGCAGTAGACTCATTAATTTGTCTGAATGATCAGCTGGATAACAGCCATAGCAGAAACAAAATTAGCCTGATTTTTATATAGTGAAAAATCTCCACAAGTTACAAGCTGCTGTTTTTTAATGGCTATAATCCTCTGTTATTTAATCTTTGAGATTTTCAATGACAGTCTTCTCCTGGTGCAAACCCTTAACCTAGTTCTCCCCAGCGAGAGCCAGGGACCATTTTGGAAGCTGAGGTATTTCTTAAAGAGGAGATATATGGGGAAGGAGAGAACTTCCATCATAACACCTGTCTGTGTTTCTTTAGTGCCTGGTATCCAAAATTCCCATTACGCTGGCAAGGCTCTGCTGTGCACAATATATTCTGGCTGCTCTCCCTTTTGTCCTTGACATGCCTCTTATATGTTGTGGGCCAGAGGGACTGATGAAGAGATAGCAGCAACAGTTTTATGCCAGCTGCAGATTTCTCCATTCTAGGGCATTCCTCTGCTGCACATTAAAGGCTGCTTCAAGGTCCCTTTATGTTCCTCATGTGGGTGGACCTCAGCACAGGCTTGAATCTGGCCCTCAGAGAGTTTTGCATGATTTAAGTTCTGTGATTCATGTAGGCTTTAAAGGATGTTGTTTGGCTAAAATCCTGTGAGCGGTTTGAAAGTTCAGTCTGAATTTTGCCTTCATCTACCTTTTTGGTCGTGACTGTGTCCAAAGTCTAATTTAAAAAATCTTATTTTCCTCTCTTTCTCCGACACTTGTTTAACTCCAGTGGTTTAACACTGAAGCCTAAACCATAGTGATCTAACTAAGGAGGGTGCAAGGTCCCGGTCCGATTGGTCTGGGAGGGGTTCGCAATGATTCTGAGGGTGCAATTAAGACACAAACAAGGTCAGATGCTGTTGGTTCTCACATCCGGTTTCTCACACAGGGAAAGAAGATGATGTTACCTGCTCTGGTACCTTGTATATTAAGTGATTATACAACTAACTACCTCTGAAACATTTTAGGTGGTGTTGCTGCAACTAGTAAAGATGACTAACATTATTAGGCAGTACTCAGGGGATCTGTTCTTCTAACTAGAAATACCCCAACACTTCAATTTATTAAAAACTATTCCATAAATCTCATCATTTGCAGTAGTTAATGATTCTCTCCTATCTCACTCATCTGATGTGCAGTCTGCATTACACCCAAGGAAAGGCCTTTATCTGTCAGCAAAAGGAATGCATATCCTCGCAGCACAGTGCAATGAAAAGACCGAATATAATTTTTACATGGTAGAGGAAATTCTAGTATTTTCATAGGTTTTCAGTTATGTTGTCATCCTTCTTTTTCATTTTAACAATGACTGCAGTATATTGCATCAGAAATGTGTTTGCTGCTTCCTAAAGTAGCTGGGAACACTTCATAGATTAAGAACTTCCTGGTTGAAGGACCAAATCCTGAAAAAACCTTTTTATACAGCATTTTTCCTAGTGTGAGACATTAAGCTACTTATTAGACTGAGGCATTTCTGCAAGAATTCTTAAGAGAAAGTGGACAAAATAGTGATGTTGAGATTATGAGGGCCTTGAATCTACTCAAAAGAGCTAGGATGTAAAAACAGACCTTGCTCTTGATCTTAGTCTTGACATTGAGGGCTTGGATGTAGGAACACCTGAAAGAAGTTGTCACTAAAGTATGTGCAGTAAAGGTAAAAGTGCCTAGAAAACCATAAAAGGGTTCTCTTCACCTGGGGACAGATATAGAACAAACTGTGTTTTCACAGCCAATTTTCAATATTCAATATTCAATGAATATTATTCATTATGCCTGCAGTCATTCTAGTACCACTAATTGCCCTGTAACAATTAGGAAGTTTGGGTTATTTGCCTACCGAAGTCCTCAAATCCAGATATAAATCAGGTACTTTAACATCAGAAGCACCTTCTCGTGGACACAAACGGTGGTTACACCCAGGTTGGTTGGGTATCTACCAGTACAGAAAAGCAATCTTTGTGTTGTTTTTTTTAAATGGAAAATTAAGCCGAATAAAATTGAGATTAGCAGGCAAGCTTCACTCAGAATGGGATCCTGAAAAAGTACCAGAAGACAAAAGAATTAGAGTCCTTGTCTCTGGCATGACCAGACCAGCTCACTTCATTTTCTATGTCTTCATTTCTCCATTTTTAAGTGGAGTTATATAAGAATGGTTTAAATTATTACAATTAACCAAAAGTAGAGGCAGAAGGGGGATTGTCAGACCCTTCAATTGTATTATTAGTATTTTGTGTGTGGTTCTTGAAGAACTAGTTGCCAAATGTCAGCTCTGGGTTTGATAAGTTGTCCATATAGTGAATTCCTCTTATGTGGCACATATCCTGTTACAATAGCCTGGAGAAACTGTCATGTTCCCCTACTGATCAACCTTGAATGATTGAAGTACAAATAAAGATTTGTACTTCATCACTTCTACAGTCTGTCAGTAGAGGCTTCATTTGCATAAAAAGAGGGCTGGAGAAAGAAAACCAACTCCAAAGAGTAAAAGAATGAAAGGACTTGTAAGCTATCCTAGCCATATGTGATGAAGAATTGTAAGAAAACAAAGCTTTATCAAAGGTAAATGCTTAGTGAATAAAGTAATTAAGAAAAATTAAGTTAGAAGATAAAGCCAGGAATGCTTAGGAGACCCTTTTTTGAGGTCTTAGTTTCAGAAAGCTGAGGAGAAGGGTAAGCCACTGTGCTAGGGGAGGGAAAAGGGGAATACATTGCAGCTGTCTGGTAACAAGTGCTCCAGAGCAGCCAAAAAAGAAATGTATCACGAACTATGGTTTAGAATTGCTTATGGTTATTGTTTTGGGTTTGTTGTGGTTTTTCCTAGTTTATGTTTATTAGGGAGTTTTTGGAGGGGATGGATTTCTAGGACTATAGAATTAAAGCCTTAGCTTTTTGTCTTTGATTGAGGGAACTGGTTGTACTTCTAACTCACAAGCTTTTATGTTGTTTCACTGAGAAAAGCTATATAATCTCTAATGTTGGTTTTCTAAAAATGAAAGATCAAAAGACAGCAGGGTGTACAAACCACTCTTTGCAGAACCTGCTAGCTGGGATGAATACCAGTATCTTCAGAAAAAATGGATCTCCCAACTAGCTGTAAGAGTCAGTGTGAAGGTTTGCACTGCCAGGCCTGGATTCCATGGAGAAGTTTGGCTTGTTGGTCTAAACTATCACCCTTCTGGGAAACATAAGGCTTTGAAGGACATACTCGACACAGACAGGTAGATAGATGTCCTGACTGACAGTGGCCAGTGGCAGTGTAAGACCAGAAAAAGTGCCCTGACACGTTCCCAGGTTCCAGTGACCTGTAAGGGCTGCTGAGTCAGACGTGGTAACTTTGTTCTTAGTATCTGTTGATGGATGTTTCTTCCATGAATTTGTCAAGTTGACTCTGTGTTACCACGTATTGGGTCAGGGAGATACACAGTTTAAATAGCAGCAGTGTGGAAAAAAAATGCCTCCTGTTGATTATTTTGAACATATCATCTCTCAATTTAATTTGATTCTGCCATTTTTTTGAGATAACAAGAAACAATGAGACACTGCACCTTCTCCACTTACCCATGTAATCTGTAACATTGTGGATTCCTAGCACAGCTCCCTGACTAGTTTCATTTCTCATAAAGAAATGCTCCAAACCTTTGACCTTCTTTCTTCTCTCTGAACTTTTTCTAGTACTACTATGTCCTGTCTGAGATGAAGAGAACCGGTTCTATGCCATATTTCAAAATGTATTCACAACATGGATTAATGGGACAAGAATTTTTTTTTCTGCTTTGTTTTCTATTTCTTTCCCAGTGACTGCTGCAATACACATTGGTTTTTTGTCCTCTATTGAGAATTGTCCTGATGTTTTATTATTATAACCAAAAGTTCTCTTTCCTGAATGGAAATAGGTAGTTTAGAACCCGTTGTCTTGGACTGTTTTTCCCCTTGTGCATCACTCCACATTTATTACATAGAATTTCATCTGTCATCCTAATACCTGTGTGATACTGTGATGGTTCTCCCCAGCTCTTTGCAATCAGCTTTCATCTTTATTACCCTGAATAATTTGGCATCATCATTAGTCTCCTTGTTCTCCATTCTTTTTCATTTCTGTATACTCTTGAGTATAACAGACACAGCAAAGATCCCTGTGATCTACATCTTTCCACCATTGTAAAGCCCAACCATTTATTCCTTCTTTTTGTTTCTTACCTGTTAATCTTTTAATCTATAATATGATTTACCTCCCTCCCACAGGCAGCTTAATTTCTTTAAGAGCTCATGATACTGGTTGCCTCCAGATTTATCACATAGTAAAGGAGGATGATACTTATCTACTTTATGAATTGCTTTCACATCTAGAGATGAAAAATGTTAGATATTAATATTTGCTAGAAAACCTGTATTGTTTTGCTTTAGATAAAATATATTGTGAGAGATGGAACTGAAGGAGCAGGAGTTCGAGGACTGCATGGTATCATGAGACAAAAGTTGGATGTTACACAAAAATTAGAGTTGTACCCATCTGAGCCTGAGGCTTTTTGGGTTTTAGCAGTTGTTGCTTGACTAATTTCTCTATGTGTAAAATGGGCTTCCAACCGCAACTGTGTCAGGGTTAAATAAATGTAGGTCTGGTAGCTTATAAAAAAAGGTGCCAAAGGAAGATGAATCTTTGCTAGGCTCTGAGTACAGGTCTTGACAGATTTGTGTATTAAATCCCCAGAATCTTCAGTGATTCAGTCATCTGACTTTTCACTGAGAGATTTGATGTCTGTTATTTTTTGTTTTGCTAGGAAGTGACCTACTAACAACCTGGAGATAGAACAGCCAGGAAAAAAAGAAAAAAAAAAAAGAAGAGAGAGCGGAACAGTACATCTGTGATGCAGGAAAAAAATATTTTGGTTTGGCATGTAAATCTATCTCCATTTTATTCCCAAATAAATTTGATCATTGCCTTCTCAAAGTTTTCCCATCTTGTTCTGTTTTTAATAATGGTCACACAGCTTTACTCAAAGTAAATTTTTTAGCTAAGCAGCATAACGTTAAATTAAAAATAAAAAGTGGGTCAAAATGTAACTATTTAAATTTTTGTCTAAGCCCATAATTAAGGTTTTGGCTTGACCAAAGTTAGGATCCGTACCAGCTGTTCTTGAGGTAAGTTGGTATCATTCCACTGATTTTAAGAGGAGTCTTTTCAGTACCTTAATGAGCAGAAATACATTTTATAGTTTACCTCTGAAATCTTGCACAAATGACACAGAGTCAGGATGGAGTGACAGAGTAAACAAAAGATAATCTGTACTGCAGTAGCTGGCAGGACTGAAATCAAATGTGAGGAATAATTGAGTAGCGTATAGGAGATTTGGGAAAATCAGATTTTGCAGTTCTTTTAATTATCATTTTATTATATTAGCTATTCTCAGGGAGATTGTTTAAAATGTGAATTCTATTTGGACAACGCCCATGTGAAGAGAAGCAGAATAAGCATTAAGAATGAGCAAAAGAGTTTTAATACCTTGCTATTGGAATCTAAACCATTCAAAGCACTGCTGCATCTTTTGAAGTTCCTGGGGTTTGGTTCTTTTTTGGTGTTATGCACAGCTTAGGGTAGGGACACCCAATTGCTGTTACTGCCAATTTGAAGCCCCCTCTCAAAAGCTCCTGTCCTCTGCTTTTGTGGCGTAGTCTCATACCCTAATACAAGGGGTATGAAAACCACTGGCCTGGAACATGTATCAGGTTGAAAACAAAGCCTCTGAGTACAAATAAACCAAAAACTCCAAACCGTGTTTGAAAAAAAACTCAAAAGACCTCCAAAAGTAGAATGGGTGAGAACAAAATTGATGATCAAAGCCGTAAGGGCCAATCTCTGGTTCCCAGCTGCTGTAATAAATCTCCCTCTGAAGTGCAGGGACAGCCAAGCAAGGAGGGGCAGGTGTTAATATCCAAGTACAACTCTGACTTTGTTTACGTTCCTTTGCAATTTAAAAGAGATTTGTCATTAATACATAATGTAAACCTTTGTAAATGCATAGAGATACTGTCATCTTGACCTCTCCTGACTGCATGGTCATCATTCACAGTCACCACACAAGTCTCCATAGATCTTTGCTTGGTCTAAGTTTTTGAGGAATGAAGTAGTGATCAAAATAGTGATTTATACCATTTTTTTTTTTACTTGGCAACTTGGATTATTTATAAATACAAATGTTTACAGATGTATAAAATGTGTCTAAAAGCTGAGCATGTCTTGTCTCTTCTTTTGTCACTGCTTTAAAAATGCATGTTTTCAGGTTGAATCCTGACAAACAATATCTTGAACAAAAGATATTTTAAGGTGGTTACATTTATCTGAATAACATCCAGCTGCCAAGATTGGTTCACCTTGTCTGGAATGAGGTGTGATTAAGCACTGCGAATTGAATGTTAAAATTAATAAAGAATTAATAAAGAGCTCTCAGTAAGTTAATGAAAAATCACTTTTACCAAGCAGGACAGAAATCTGTAGATTCAAAATACATACATTGCTTTCCCATAAACTTGTTCTACAAAGAAAACCCTTTCTTCAATTATCGAAAAAGAATGAAAACAGATAAGCTGGTTAATAAAAATTGGGAAACCCTGTGAAATGAACTTTGAGGTCCCTTCCAACCCAAAGCATTCTATGATTCTATGATTCTATGAAATTACAATCTATGTTTTCCTAATCTAAATAATAGATTTGTCCACTCAAATATTTGATAATTTTTTTATCATTAGAAACTTCTTTGTAAGTAACTAGTAACTATGGAAAGCTTTTTCAATGGATAAGGCACAGAAGAGGCCTGAGATAACAAGACCAGATCATTCATTGGGTCTTCATATTTGTTTAATGAGAAAAAAAAGAAATGACAATAATGGCTTTGCAAGCGGTTACAATTCTGAGATAGAAATTGTGCATTCAAATTATCATTAAGCATGAATCATAAAAATCTTGTTGTGTGATTATGCAAATACACATTACACAATTATAAGCTTCTATGGTGACGAAATATGATTAATTATATGCCTTGATTCACTTGCTGAATGCAATACCATTAGTTACTACAGGTCCATAGATGTGTTTCCTTTCTTGATTCACTGACATTTTAATATTATGAAGGAATTATAAATTATTGTAGCAACAGATGACAAAAGCAGATGGAGCCAAAATGATTTATACAGCTTTAAACTGAACAGTTTGTGTATTTATCCAGCTATAAATGTTTTGCTCCATGATCATGAGTTCTGTTTGGAAAGACAGTTTCCAAAAAACAGTGACATATCTGGAAAACATTCTTTAAACGTGTCTTAAAATGGCAAGCAGTACTGAACTCAAAGAAATCAGTGGGAGGTAATGTAGGGCTGCCTAAGACACAGCTGTCTGAGGACCACTTGAGAAGTAATGGACAGGCGTTGCTGGCTGGAGGCTTTGAGAGTAGGACCTAGCTTACTTGCCTTAAATGTCTAATGCGATAGTCACTACCACATACCCATACATCCTACCTGCCTCTAACACCCCTCTGAGGACAGATCAAGGGCTTTCTGGTAGAGTTTATCTCTTTCTGTTGATTACAGGAGGTGCCTTGATGTCGAGCTCGAAAGTGGTGCTTTGTGTACAGGTGATTAACGTTAATAGAGATGAATCCTACCTATGTATGTGATGCAGAACTAGACCTCATGCTTGCAGGTGTACTAAGTAGGTATGATATCTTCCAGTCAAGTAAAAAGGATTAGCTTGCTCTCCTCAGTATAACATCTCCCATTGTATTTTGGGTATAGGTCTCAAGCCATGACACAGCTGCCTTGAAACACCATACATGATCAGTCTGCTCTGGGCTCTGGGACTGATGTAGTATAACTGGGACTAATTACTACTTGTGTAGTATGACTGAGGCTTTCCACAGGCACTTCTCAACTTCTTGGGCCCAGTGCATGGCTGACATATCTTGTGTGAAATCCTTCTCCATCATCTCCACAGAATAGCTGAGCTTGGAAGGGACTTCTGGAGGTCATGTGGTCCTATTCCCCCTGCTCAAACAGGGCCATTTAGACCCAGATGCCCAGGAGACCACTTCCAGACTACTTTCTAATATCTTCAAGGATGGAGACTCCACAACCTCTGTGGGCAACCTGTGTCAGTGTTCCTTCACCCCCACAGTAAAAAAGTGTTTCCTGATGTTCAGACAGAACCTCCTGTGTTTCGGTTTGTGCCCATTGCCTCTGGTCCTGTCACTGGGCATCACTGAAAAGATCCCGGCTCCATCCTCTTTGTATCCTCCCTTCGGGTGTTTAGGTACGCTAATAAGATCACCCTGGGGCTTCTCTTCTCCAGGCTGAACAGTCCCAGCTCTCCCAGCCTTTCCTCATAGAAGAGATGCTCCAGTTCCTTAATCGTCTTTGTGGCCCTTCCTTGGACTCTCTCCAGTATGTCCATGTCTCTTGTACTAAGGATTCCAGAGCTGGACCCAGCACTCCAGGTGTGGCCTCACCAGTGCTAAGTGGAGAGGAAGGGTGACCTCCCTTGATCTGCTGGCAGAACTTTGTCTAATGCATCTCAGGATACCATTTGCCGCCTTACCTGTAAGGGCACACTGGCCAGCAAGATCCCAAGGTCCTTTTACTCCAAGCTGCTTTCCTGCTGTGTGGCCCCCAGCATATATTGGTGCCTCGGGTTTTCCCTCCCCAGGTGCAGGACTTTGCCTGTTGAGGTCCCTCTGGATGGCAGCACAACCCTCTGGTGAATCAGCCACTCCTCCCATACAGTCTCAATAGCGTATTTTGCTTTTCACCAATACACAGCTCTTCTGTCTGACACTGACAATTCTTCTGACTGATAAGGAGAACAAAGTATGTCGCTACTCAAACTGTAGGATCCTCAAGCTCATTCTTTCTCCATGCAGACCAGCAAAGTCTAATGAATTCTGATAATCTACATCCAGCCTTTACATTTGTAATGAAACAACTGCTGCGGAGTGCAGTCTTTCAATATCCAACTTCTGAGGAAACCTCCTCCTCCGAACTTTAAAGAATCACTTCATAAAGATAAATTGTAAGTCTTACTTCTCACCATAACTGAAGGTGTCACAGCAGAGAATCTGCAGTTTTTAAATTAGCAACTAGTTATAAAATGCAGGAAAGTTCACTAGCATGTCTAGCAAACTTCAGATGAAAGTGGATGGAGAAAAGGTTGCCATAACCTAATCTGCCTGTTGTCCGGATTTTTTTGCTTCAAATTGAATATCTGATTATATTTTCATAGATACAAAAATAAGTTGCTTTCTAAGCACTAAGCTGGAGCACCTCAAATACTGATTACAGTTGTGGATATTCCAAGAAGCGCTAAACTTGAGATGTATTTTTATGCCAACAATGAGAACATCTCAGCCCTAAAATTAATTTGTTTTTCTTGTTCAGAATACAGATAATTGGAGACATTTAAGAAAATGCAGGTGTTAAAAGATGAGTGGCTCCGTATGATTGAGTAGATTATTTTTAAAAAGGAAATATCCTTCTAAAAGACTACACTGATTAGAAAAGCCAGCTTGTTCAGATGTGCTTGGAGTCATCCTCATTTCTTATTTAGAAATACTGTCCTTCAGAAAACTCTTATAAGTGTATTCTTCTAGCACTTGCTTTTGGCCCTAATGTTCTTCCACTGAAATAATTGGCAAAACTCCAATAAACTAGTGTTAAAGCAATATTAAGTGCTTTTGAATATGTCAATTAACAATGCCTATCTTTCTTGGTGGCAAACTTCTGGAGCTTTCCTCTGAGATCACTACTAGTTTGAAGCTGATATCACTCTGAAAATTCATGGAAGGTCTCCTCCGCACTGCTGACAGCATTAAATTAGTTATTAAATTAATTATTGTACATTATTTTACATTAACATAATCCTTTCTCATTAGCACCATCAGTAACAGAGCTCTGTGGCAACTACTCAACACAAATATACATCCTCTTCTTTGTGACTTCCCCCCTGTGGCAGGAGATGTGACTTTTCACCAGCTGCTTTGTTGTTTTAGAGGGATTGACAAATGCATGTTTTCCACTGAAACGGACACTGAGCCTCTTAGGGAAGTCTCCTCTTTTTGTCAAAATAATGGATGCATTTTCATGGAGACGCAGTAGCTTATTAAATGTACTTACTACAAAGATCAAAGGCTTTCACTTAGAGAAAGAAGTCAAACCACATGCGGAGGCTCTGGGCTAATACCAGGGACTGCCCAACTCTATGGCTCAGCTGCCAGCTGCTTCCCTAAATGTCGCACAGCAGATCAGCCTTGCCCCTGTGGTGTTTTTGGGGCTGGGATCCAGGAAAACAACAAGGGGGATGTTTTTCACATAGCTGTAATCTGTAGTTAAATCTTTTATAGCCGTTGATTTGCACAGCCAGACACGAGAAGTAGAGTAACTAAAGTTTCTACCTATTAACTAAAACCAGAGATGTAGAGAGGTAATTTAGACATACCCATAGTCATTACTACACAATAGCCATTGCTAACAGCTTCACTGAGTAGCTTACTAATATATTTCTAGAACATAGTGACAAGTAAATACTTACAGAGGCATAACATCAGTGTTTGATAAACCTTACCAATGCATTGGTGCTGTATCACACAAAATAATGGCTTCTGCCTGAAATGAATTTCAGGATAAAAGGAAGATAAGGTTTGGTTTCCTGCCAAAGCCAAAGCCAGCCATCAAAGATCTGCTGGATGCCAGCTAGTCTCAGACTGCAGCTGGGACCAGCACGCGTGTTAAAGACCTGGCTATCCATCCCTATCACAGCTGTGCAGACGCTCCTGTCTCACCTGCTCAAAGTCCCCATAGAGCTGTGAGACACATGAAGCCGGGGGTTTCTAGGACTCTTCTGCCCAATGTCCACCAAGCACCGCAGCCCCAGGGTGGGCTCCAGCAGGTAGAGGAGTTGTGTGGGGCACAGAGGTGCTGGGGAGAGCTGCTCATGGGGCTGGGTTGAACCTGTGCTCCTGAGCAGAGGTGTGATGCTCCTACTGCCATCGGCCCGGACTTTGCATGGGGTTTGCAGCTGGCAGTGGGCAAGGATCCACCACACCTCAAAAGGTGTTTTAAGCAATACCTCACTCTCTTCCAACTGTTTTTGGATGAGCTACAAGAGTCAAAGAAGGAATGGTGCTGTAGAAGGAGCAGCCAGGGGATCTACTAACATTTGGGGCACAATCTAGCATGCTGGTTTAAGATCTTTTTCTAGAAAGCGTAGAGGAGATTAGAAGCTTGTGTCATCAGCAAACCTCTAGATCTGTGGTGCCACTGAACTTGTAAAGAGCAGATAAGAGTAAAAAAGCAGTGCAGAACAAGTTAAAACTGTCATTTCTACCTGACTTTCTCAGAGAAGAGAAGAACACTGCACTTCCAGTTCTCATGCCTGCCATCCTCTGACCCAGAAAAATTGGTTGGTTTCACACAACCAAGTTATAAACCTCCAATTTGCCAAGTGGAAGACTGAAGTGTTGTTTTCTGACACATATGAATTTGAAACCCAGATCTGCCAGTTGCTTTTTCCATCATAAAGCATTTTCCCCATTAATGAAAACAGAAAATGTAAACTCTGAGGAAGAAACAAACATTTATAACATGATCATGGAAGAAGAAACATATATGTGTTTGTGTATTCATAAATACATAAATAAATATATATTTATATACAAGCTAAACAGAAGTCTACATTTCTCATGAAAACTAATCTGTCAGTTCAGAAAGCAAATGAAAGTTCAAGTCTTCTCTTGATTTGAAGCAAGTGCTGTGAGCCAGGTTTGGTTCACATTTTCAAAATTTATAACACTGTGATGCTTGCCAAAAATCCTTAATTAGATCAGAGGAGCAGCAAAACTGTCAGATGCAATAGCAGAGTACAACGAAGGAATAAAATATTCTGGGGTAAATTGGACAAGCTCATTCAGCCAGTTTTGCCAGGCTACTTTTCTACAGTGATTTGCAGACTGATAATGAGGATAGGGTTTTTCTCAGTAATAACAAAACTGATTCCTCAAACACATTTCATTTACAAGACCCCAGAAATTGCTTATAACTAATATAAACCAACAATCAACGTCCTCCTTCCCACAGCACACAAAAATTGTGAACTTCTCATGAACTCAGTGGCTTAGACAGTAAGTTGGGTATCTCTCTTGTACATGAATTTCATGGCCTGTGCTGCTGGCGGAGCGCTGCAGTGAGGCTGACACCTAGCACCATGTCTAGTTGCCCAAACTATTTGAGCCTTCACATATTCAGAAGGAGGTTGCAATTCTTGGAAAGACAGAGTAAGAGAAGATGATGCAAAACTCAAAAACTAGGCTGTTAAACCATGTTTCGTCTGATTCCCCACCTATTTAGAGAGCTCAAATAAAATATGATGTTCACAATGTTTTTCTTGACATAGTATATCCACACAAAAGCATTTCTAAGAAACTAAAAAATAGTAATTGCAATACAGACTATATTTTTATGCAAGTCTTTTTTGGTAATAATTTTGGTGTTTTTTCAGTCGATTGTCCACCTTTTAATAGGTGCTGTTGGGACATGTCTAGAGCGAGAGCAGACCATTTGATCCCTGGGGTATTTGACCACAGGAAAGAAACAAACAACACAACTTTATGATGCAGGAGGCAAAAGCCATCCAGCAGATTATTTTAAAGAGGCCCTTCTAAACCATGAACTGAGTACCAAAAATGCTGCACAGCTATTCTGTAAATGGCTTGCCTTTTGTTAAGCCCCAGCACAGCTGGTCAGGATGAATTCTGCTAATGTGGTACTTTACCAAATCATTTACCAGACACAGGAGAAGGTTATTTCTTTTGAGAAGAATGAACACTGAGATATTCCCTTTTGAAAGGAAAGAATAGAGAATTCTTGCCATTTGATCTAAGTTTCATGGGCTGACACAATAGCTTGCACTCACAACCACTATCAGGAAGTTAACAAGTAACTTAAAATACACCTCATGTAGTTCACATACTAATGTGAGTGTTTTATTAAAAAATTTAGAGCCAAAAAGTGTTTTGAACACCTCAGTGTGATTTCAGCAGCTATTTGGGAAGGCTTTATTCTGAAATAAAGTGCAGTCTTCTTCCAGAGATCCAAACTGCCTTTCATCTTTCAAAATACTTTCCTGACAATGAGGAAATAGCACAAATGAGATCCAAGTCACATCTGGCCCTGCTAAATTCTACAGGCTGAAAAGCAAACTTGGCGAAGTTATTACTTCTACTGTTCCTAGTCTTCAATGGCCTTACTTTCACCACGTTTATCTCAGTCCTTCCCCATCCCACTGACGAGGTGACAAGCACTTGTAGGAGGTCAGTGTCAGCTCGTAATGGTTTCTTCTGCCACTCCCTGTTTCTTGCTCTTCTCCTCCCTTGCTCCTCACTTGTTACTGCTCTCAGTTTCAGAGTGGCTCACCCATGGGCCACAGTCCCTCAGCGGTGTCCCTGTCCCACAGTCCAAGTCCTGTCAGAGCTGTACCTCCTCCTTCCATGAGTGCATCTCCAGCCATTTATCCAACGATGTCTCTTCCCATGTCTTCTCCATTTTGTCTCTCCAAAAATGTGTCCTCACTTTCCTCCTCATGTATGCCTATTTTGTATGTCCTCCTATGCCTCCTCTCATGTCTCCTGCTTGTGCCACCTCCTGTGTGCTCTCACATGTGTCCTCTTGCATCTCCTTTTGTAACTCTTCACAGGTGTCCTCTGGTGTCTCCTGCTCCAGCAACTAACACCCTTTCCTAAGCATGTCTGTGCAGAACTGCCACAGGCTCCCCTACCTGGACCTAGTTTTGGTGGGCAGTGTTTTTTTCCAACATTTTGGAGCTGCCTGAAACCATCTGTGATGGCCCCAGAGCAGTTCATGGCCTCCTTCCACACAGGGCACCCCACCAGGTATGCCCCAAACACCTGCATACCAGATCAAAACAGAAACCAGCACAAATGAAGGGTCATTCAGCATCCCAACAAAGGACTTGGGAAAGCGTTTTGTGCATCAACTGTCCCTTCCAGGAGAGTTGCAAATGTGGTATTAAAATCAGAGTAATATTTTCCCCACTCGCTGCTCTCTCTATTCCCGGAAAGCAACAAGGGCTACATGACATATAAGTTTTCACATCTTCATGCCTCTCAGCGTAAACCACAATCAGTGCAGAATCGTTGATTCCTCTTACAAAGACACTTGCTCTTGATTGCAATGAACTCTTACAGACCAGCAAGCACAACAGAGGGTGTTCAGGCTGCTTAGTGGAGCTGCTGTGGTCTGTATGTAGGAAGCTGGGACTAAGTTCAGACTGTGTAAATTGCTGAAGCCAGTGTGAACCTGAATCACAGAAATTAGGGGAGGAAGAAAGGCTATTAAGTCAGTTCAGAATCTTAGAATTGTTAAGGTTGGAAAAAACCTTTAAGATAATCAAGTCCAACCATGTACCTAGCACTGCCAAGTCCACCACCAAACCATGCCCCTAAGCTCCCCATCTACACATCTTTTAAATACCTCCAGGGATGATGACCACTTCCCTGGACAGACTAAGTTTGCTTAGGGCCCCTCAACTCAAGGCTGCAGACAGAACCACTGCAAGAGACAGGAGCATTTCTTACTATACTGGGTTTACTTGGCCAGGTTTTGGTAGCACAGGGTGCTGAAGGAGTGGCCTCTGTGAGTAGACACCATAAGGTACTTCTGTGTTGGACAGACCCAGTTCCAGCTGGCTCCAAAACAGACCCCCCACTTCCCAAAACTGAGGCTGTCAGTGGTGCTAGTGACACATCTGTGATAATATATTTAAGAAAGGGTAAAAAATGCTGTGCAGCAGCTGTGAGGGAAGAGTGAGAAACAAGTGAAAGAAACAACTGTGCAAACATCATGGTCAGTGAAAAAAAAACAGGAGTTGCTTCAGGCACTAGAGTGGAGATTCTCCTGCAGCCCATGGTGAAGACAACGGTGATGCAGGTTGTCCACCTGCAGCCCATGGAGGACCCCACACTGAAGTAGGTGGATGTGCCCTGGAGGAAGCTGCATTCCATGAGGAGCCCATGCTGGAGCATGGTCCTGGCAAGACCTGCAGCCCATGGAGAGGAACCTACGAACAACCAGGATTTCTGGCAAGATGTGTAGTCAATGTGGGGACCCATAGAGCAGCTCTTGAAGAACTGCAGCCTGTGGGAAGGACCCACATTGGAGAAGTTTGTGAAGGACTGTATATCGTGGGTGAGACCTCATGTTGGAACAGGGGAACAGCATGAGGAGGAAGGAATGGCAGAGACAAAATGTTACAAACTGACCACAAACCCCGTTCCCCATCACCCTGCCTTGCTTGGTGGGGAAAAGGTGGAAGAGTTGGAAGTGAAGTTAAGCCTGGGAAGAATGAGGGATGGGGAGAAGGTATTAGTTTTGTTTTGTTTCTTTCTGTCTCTACTTTTAATTGACAATAAATTATAATTAATCTTTCTGGGGTTGAGTTTGTTTTGCCTGTGATGATAATTGGTGAGTGATCTCCCTGCCTTATCTTGACCCACTGTCGTGGTTTGGCCTCAGACGGCAGCAAAGGACCACGTGCAGCCACTCGCACAGACCAGACCCCCCACCAACAGCGCGGCCGGGAGGGGAAAATGGGAATTAAAAAGGCAGAACTCATGGGTTGAGACAAAGGCAATTTAACAGAACAGCAAAGGGAGTAAGAAACAACAACAACAATAACACTGACAGAGGAATATACAACCACAATTATGATTCAACCACTTGCTGACTATTCCCCCAGGGGTCACCTCTTCTCTCCCTCCCCTCCCGACTGTCTGTCCCTCTCCCTCCCCAGCATCTCTGGCTGCCCCTGGGCATGGCTCACATGGGATGGGATACCTGTGTCCCTGCTAGGTCCTGGGGACAATTAACCCTATCCCCACCAGACCCAGGACACCCACAAACTTTTTCATCTTATTTTCTCCCTCAGTCTTGATGAGGAAAGGGAGTCAGAGAGCAGCTTGGCAGGCACCTGGTAGTCAGCCAAAGTCAACCCACCACATCTATGTGGCTGTTGCTGCAGAGCAAATCCCTGCAGGAAAACAAAAGGACTGAAAATTACTAAATGGTTTTGCAAGCAGATACCAGACTTTGGTCACTTGCCATCTCATACCCAACCTCGTGCCTGAAGCATGAAGAGACCTTCAGGACTGGAATATGTGCAGTGAGGTGGAATATCTGGAGAGAGGTGAAATTTGACAGCATGCAACATCAGGTCATGCACCAAGACCTACAAGTGAGAATTTCTGAAATAAAGGAGAACGTTATCCTCTTGTGATAATGGAGGAGGTGAAAGACCAGCACCAGGAAGAGCCAGAGTCACAGTGAGCCCTCACTAGTGGGGGTGTGAAATAAAAGCACTGATCCCAAGAAGCATGAAGTGAGGTCTTTCTACTCAAAGAGAGACTTATTACTGCCGTTGCTCAAGAACCAGTGCAGTCTCAACAGGAATGTGGAATGCAACTCTCTTTTTCTGTACTCAAGGGAAATTTAATTGGGTTGCAATACACACAAAGGAGGGCTGCTAAGATGTCCAGGTGAATGGGCAGATCAGCTTGCAAGACAAGGCTGAAAGACCTCAGTAAAAGTGGAGTTTACAACCAGGGCATAGGTCTTTTTCTGTATGTACATGTGGGAGATACACAGGAGGGGATTTGGAAGTGATGGAGGAAGGAGAATAGAGGGAAGGAAGAAGATTTAAAATATGGATTAACACTGGCAGGAGAAAAAACGGATATAAACTATCCAGGAATGGAATTTTTTTTAAGTTTTCTGTTTCAGAAATGATGAAGCAGCTTTTCAGTAGGTGTAAAAGGTGCAAAAAACATATGTGGTTTTAAGATGGTTCTTGATGAATTTATGAATGGGATTACCCATCCCACAGAAAAGTACAGAATTGTCTGGTTCACTGACTCCCAGGAGTCTCTCCAGTCCTATGGACTGAGCTGCTTTTATTAAATGTAGGATATATCCTGACAAAATGATTTGTGATGCGTTACTGAATTCTACTCTCTTACAGTCTCCACAGGAGTTCTTCTTCAGTTTTATTTTAGTAAAAAAAGCCTCCCCCCAAAAGGGAGGAATTAAAATGGTATACAAATGTATATGAGAAAAGGCAGATAATCAGACATGAGAAAGATTAAAAGAAATGGGTATAGAAAATTAAAGACAAGTGAGTTGAAGAGAGACCAAGAATGTACAAGTACTTAACAGAGCATTATAAAGTGTAAAGAGATCAATTAGTCTCATTTGTCAATGGGGTTTATGAAGAAATACTAATAACTAGATTAAAATGCAGCAGGGAAAATTTATAACCAGAGGAGCAGTTACATAATGGAACAACCTGCTAGTGAAGGTTACAGCACTTCCATCACTGAAGATATTCAAAGCTATTTTAAGAATAATGAAATGCATCCAGAAATGGTTCAGGCTGATGGACTGAGATGACCCAGGAGGCATCTCTTTGACCGCAAATTATTCTATTCTTCTGCCAGCACACAGTTGCTTAGTAGGACCTGCACTTCGATGAAATGTTCCAGCTCACTTCTAAGAAGAAATCATGTCGTAATAAATATTAAGTGGAAAGATAGCTAATTTTTTTTCTCAATTAGTAGAAAATGAATGGTGTTTCAGTTACCTACATTCTGGAATATTTCTATTCATTCCAGCTAAATCTATTTGTGCTGCAGTTCCTCCAAGAAACAATTATTTTCAAAAGCAAATCCAGACTTCTCTCATGTCTATCATTAGAACAACTTATTATACATATCTATCTCATATATTCTACATGTATTTAAGAAATAGTAAAAAAGCCCACTGCTTTCATGTAAGATTACATCCATATATTCCATTAGTTGTTTGCATGTTAAGTGTGTTAAAATGCATGTTTTCTGCTTGTTGGAACTGGCACACACTGCTTCTGAATATATAGGCAATATTTCATTCCTAGTGTCACAGAGTCCAATTAAGACTATTCTAACTTGTGCTTTTCCTTGTTGCTCCTCTGTAACAGTCATGGTTCATCAATACCTCAGTAATATGTCTATGTGGACAATGCACATGGAACTCATGTCATTATTTGGGGAAGTGTTAGAAAGAGAATGTATCCACTGAAGTTATCAATCAAATGTGAAACTTAATAGGGAACATCTAATAAATTACTGGAAGAATTAGCTTGTTATTTTCCTGCTCATTTAAACAACATTGCACTACTATTGCTAAAAAAGAAAAATTTTTTTAAAAAAAGTAATTTGTTAAACTTCTATGGACACAAAGTTTTGTAGAACTGACATCAAAGTGGTACAGAGAAACATTCTCAAGATGGTGTCACAGTGTCCTAAAAAGGAGATCAGATCTTTTAGTCCTAGCCCTGTGCTGGAAAATTTGGAGAAAAAGAATCCACTTCTAGAGGTAAAGATGCTGGTTGAAAAGAATGTCTCTGCTGAAAGAAAAAGCTTAGGAGAGGAGTAGGATGGTGAAAGCAGGTCCTGCTGAAGTTACACATTGGTGTCTGCTGAGGTAGTTGGTCTAAAGGATCAGGCTGTTATCAGTTACTAAATTTGCAGCATAATATATATCCCTGTGTTATTGATGGGATATTCCTGCACAGATGGAACAGCTCAGAGGTCATGGTAGACTTTCCTACTAAAAATGGTATGATGTCTCTCCTTGTAACACAGCAAGTCCAACTCCCCTGCTCTCTGTAGGTCAGAAAATTATAACATTAAAGTTTTAGAAAAGATAAGCTATGTTTCTTTTTAGTGAGGGATACTGTGTACTGAACAGTCAGTACGTTGTGTGTTAGTGTTTTGGCAATCCCAAAATAAAAAAAACAAGATGAGGATCTGTTCTGCTTTCAAATCCTTGATATCTTGATTTCTTAAAACTTGCAGAACACATTATGACTATTCCAATGCTAAATGTAGCAATGGAAAAAAATTTTTTCCTCTGTAAACAGACTGGCAGACTGAAAAAATTTAGAGCTTCAAAATAGTTATCTTGAATTACACATGCAAGAAGTTTTATAAATTATTTTTAAAGATGTATTGGTATTTAGCAAAGCTGTTTATAAGTACCATAGGTGAACAATAATTAAACTGCATATATGAGGGCAGTTGCAACATCCTTTTAAGGAAAAATGTATGTACTTAAAAACGTATGTTCTCCTCCAGTATATCTTAATATAACTTATATTTGTTATTTGTCTGTCCCTTTTTTCCATCCAAGAAGTACTGTCGCCCTACTCCAGGGGAAATTTTAAAGCAGACATGTAATTTGATTTTCTGTCTCTTTCTTGCCAATACAAGGGGTAAGGTTTGTGCATTAACTTACCTTCTATTAGTACCTCCATCCCAGTTCTGTTAAATCTGTTCTGTTTTCCAAAGCAGCAATAGACTGGGACTGGGTAGGCCAAATGAGGAGGGAGGGAATAGAAATGCATCTGTTCCTGCTTAACCCTGCCATGTGGAGGTTCATGTTGTATAGCTGGTGCTGTACCACCACAGGAGTGTATATGGATGCCCAGAGCTCTAAAGCATGCAATGGAGAATGGCAGAGGAAAAAGAGCCATGTGCTCTTCTTCCTGAAGGATATGGGGAGGCCCTTCTGCAGTGCTGGATGTCAGAGGGAACGCTTTTGGAACTGAGGAGAAGACAGATTCTCCAGCCTGAGTGTCTCAGTACTGCACAGGTAAGGCAAAGCTGCAGGATCCAGAAATGGCCCTGAGATGTCAACGAGACTGGTCAAATTCGTCAGTGAGAAGTGAAAATGACCACATGTGATTGTGTGTGTCTCACAGACAATTCATATGAGATGATAGTGTAAGTGAGCAATGAAGAACCCTAGAAAAAAAGTGAAGAGGTCACAGAGGTGTTGTTATTGTTGGGTGATCTGCCTCAAGGCTGAAGTGCTTTTCAGCTTGAAATGAAGAGGGATGTCATGTTGCTTCTCATCTCTTCTAAACTTCCTTCATTACCAACAAAAAAAAACTTGGTCACATTGTCTAAATCAATGTCCTAGTTTTTCATCTCTTAAAAAATATTGACCTGGAAATGATGCATAGAAATAAGGCAAATCAACCTGCAACCTCATAGGTACTTGTGCTTGTACAGCATTTTGCATGTTTCAGCATTACCAGCGTTGGAGAAAAAAATACTCACCAGTTACAAGTCACTAAATTGAGTCATGTGACATAAAGGAGTATTTTTTACATTTTTCCTCCTTTGCAGCCAGCATGAGGGAAGGATATAGCTAACATTAAGATCTAATTTGAAAAAGGGCATTTTAAAAGCTATTTTGAGTACTTAGTTTGAGACCCACGTATGGTTTTCACAGAATCACAGAATCACAGAATCTTGGTAGTTGGAAGGGACCTCTGAGATCATCGAGTCCAACCACATAAAACAAAAACAAAAAAACAAACAAAAAAAAACACCACACCAACAAACACCACCAAAAACACCACCCACCAGCTAAACCCCACACCCACGACCCCACCCACAGCACCCCACCACAAACCAATAATCTTGGGCACTAGAGCATGCCTGGAAGAGCCATGTCCACACGTTTCTTAAATACCTCCAGGGATGGTGACTCCACCACCTCCCTGGGCAGGCTGTTCCAGTGCCTGACCACTCTTTCAGTAAAGTAATTCTTCCTAATATCTAATCTAAATCTCCCTTGCCGCAGCTTCAGACCATTTCCCCTGGTCCTGTCGTTCTTCCTTTGGGAGAAGAGGCCAATCCCCGCCTCTCGACACCCTCCTTTCAGGGAGTTGGAGAGGGCAATGAGGTCTCCCCTCAGCCTCTTCTTCTCCAAACTAAACATGCCCAGTTCCCTCAGCCTCTCCTCATAGGACTTGTTCTCCAGACCCCTCACCAGCCTGGTGGCTCTCCTTTGGACACGCTCCAGCACTTCAATTTCTTTCCTGTAGTGAGGGGCCCAAAACTGAACACAGTACTTGAGGTGAGGCCTCACCAGTGCCGAGTACAGAGGCACGATGACTTCCCTACTCCTGCTGGCCACGCTATTCTTGATACAAGCCAGGATGCCATTGGCCCTCTTGGCCACCTGGGCACACTGCTGGCTCATGTTAAGCCGGCTGTCCACCAACACCCCCAGGTCCTTTTCTGCCAGGCAGCTTTCCAGCCATGAAGGCCCCTTTTATTTCAGTCTGGGACATGGGTGTTTTAAATCTTTTCAAGTAAAGAACAACAAAAACCACACTGAGTTATGGAGAAACAACTATATAGCTGGCATTCTCTCAGGTAAGACCAAAATATATTACAATTGCAGTACCCACATTAGTTACACTGGACTGGAAGAGGTCTGAAGCAAAACTACCGTGGTAATGGAGATAAAAGAGCCACTTCACTTTGCTTGTGAGCTCAGCTACAAACAGAGTGAGGTTGGTTTTTTTTAAGCAAAGAAGGCGTCTCAAGAAAGAGAACTGTCATGCTGTTGTTCTCTACAGTTAGTGCAAAAGAGAATAAGCTCTTTGGGGCAGAGACTTCCAGTGAGGATTTTAATCTTGATTTTCTTTCAAAAGGACAGTGATTAACCTCCCCAGATATGAAATATGTTTTATACCTCTTGAAATAATGACAAATTATTACAAACAAGATATGTCCAGAACCCCTCAATTTGACTTTAAAAAATTCCCTTGACAGAAACAATTATACTGAGAAAAGTTAAAATAATTAAAATACTTGAACTTCATGTTAGATACAAGAACATTCTACCCTCCTGATAGGTATTTGAAATTACTTTTTTCTTTATGACTGCAAATTTGTTTTATGTCTGGGACAGTGGTCTATTGTGATCGGTAAATAATAGCTTATAATGGGCATAAGAGCACAGCGCAGTGCTTTCCCTGGTGGGTATATCCAGGCTAACTCCAAGCTGACTAACCCAAGCCCCAGCCTAGTTCCATGTGCCAAGGGCACTACCCTACCTAATACAACCTCCTTCTCAGGGGTGTGAACTTCACAGGAGGGGAAATCAGGTGAGAAGACCACTGCACGAGGAGCAGTATCTGTCTTCTTGTACCCAAGATAGCTCAGTTACACCTTGCTTGGATATGCTTCTGATATATCACACCATACAGAAAAACCATCAGCATAAGACCATAGACAGGAGAGGAATAAAAGCTGATGCAGTAGCACCCGAAATGATAAGGCAATCAGTACTGGTCAGCATGTCAGCAAGAATCAACAGATGACTAATCCATCTATTAAAAAATTGCTGGTGGGGAAATAAAAAAAGTCTTTATTCTTTCAATAAAAAACAGACAACAGCTTTGCAGATGTGTACAACGGATTTTGCCAAAATGTGAGGCAGAATGGGAGAAAAAGTGTATCTAATGAGTGAGGTAACGGTCTGCTTGGAACAACAACAACAAAAAATGAACGTGTGTTTGTTGTAGTAGAGAGAGAGGAGTACATGGCAAAATATAGACAGGAGAGACAGAGATCAAGCAAGAGGCAAAGAACATTATCTTTTCAACAACATTTTTAATTAAAACAGGGTAGGATCAGGAGTCTTTGGCACCTGTTTTTTCCTTTTTATGAGTTTGTTTCAGAATGGGAGAGTCTGTCGCAAGGGGACAAACACATAAGAGAAAGAGAATGTAAAGAGGAAATCAAACTACAAAGAAAAAAACAGGTTACTGGAGAAGGTGAAGGAGTTATAGTCATGAATGAAAAACTGGATCTTTAAGACAGATTTGGAGTAAATGAAGGAGGAAAAGAAGGTGAGCTGATGAGAAGAACAAGGTTAGATCCTATCTTATAGGTTGCATCTTTTGATGAATCAGCATGATCCTAAACTGAGAATAAGTGAATAGAGTGACTGAAATTCTATCACAAAAATCAGACCTTTTCCTGATCATTACTACATATAATATTGTAGATCTCAAAATGTAATCTGTAGTGTTATACCTGATATAAAACAATCAGCAGAATTACTAAAGAAGCCACAGGCTACAGAATTTTATACAACAGACATTTAAAGCAGACAAAGGAAAAACGGTATTGCAGCAGTCAGCCTGATAAGATGTTGACTGAAATAATACGCTGGTAGTGTGCTCAGGAGCGCAGATAGTGTTCTCCTCTGTCATCCCAGTCGCAGGGAAACAGTAGGAAAGTAACAAGAAGAGCCAGCAGATAATACCTGACTCTGAGCCTGGTGTGAGAGGCACAACTTTGGGTTTTTTGAGCACAGGAAAGTTTACATGACACCAGGCCTATTGGAGACAGATGGGTTTCATTTGTTCCAAAAGGGAAAGAGGGTCTTTGTGCAGGAGTTGGCAGGCCTCATCGTAAGGTCTTTAAACTAAGTTTTAAGAGGGGAGGGGGGAATCCATCAGCAGAGATGCAAGGCTCATTGATGGATTAGGAACTATGGCTGAGCCTGGGAATGGTCAGATAGAAGTTAGGCTTTCCAACACTAAAAAGGTGGTGGGAGCGGTAGCCCAGATGAAGTGCTTTTACACTAATGCACGCAGCATGGGCAAGAAACAGGAGGAGCTGGAAGTCATTGTGCAGCAGGAAAGCTATGAAGTAGTCGCCATCACAAAAACATGGTGGGATGACTCACATGACTGGAGTGCTGCAATGGATGGCCACAAATCCTTCAGAAGGGACAGGCAAGGAAGGAGAGGAGAAGAGGTGGCCCTGTATGTTAGGGAGGGAACTAATTGAGGGTATTAGTAGGGTTGAGTGCCTATGGGTAAGAATCAGGGGGAGGGCCAGCAAGGCTGATATCATGGTGGGAGTCTGGTACGGATCGCCCAACCAGGATGTAGGGGTAGATGACACACATATTCTATAAGCAGCTGGGAGAGGTCTCAAGATCGCTTGCCCTTGTCCTGGTGGGAGACTTCAACCTACCAGGTATCAGCTGGACACACAATACAGTTGAGAGGGAAAAGTCTAGGAGGTTCCTGGAGCGTGCCAGGGATAACTTCCTGACACAGCTGGTCAGGGAGCCAACTAGGGAGGGAGCCCTGCTGGATCTGCTGTTTGTGAACAGAGAAGGACTTGTGGGGGATGTGATGGTTGGAGGCCTTCTTGGGCACAGTGACCGTGAAATGGTAGAGTTCTCAATTCTCAGGGAAGCAAGGAGGGGAGCCAACAGGACTGCCACCATGGAGTTCCAGAGGGCAGACTTTGGTCTTTTCAAGAGCCTGTTTGACAGAGTCCCTTGGGAGGCAGCCCAGAAGGGCAAAGGAGCCCAGGAAGGCTGGAAGTCAAGGAGGAAGTCTTAAAAGCACAGCAGCAGGCTGTCCCTGTGCACTGTAAAGCAAGCCAATGGGGGAAAAGACTGGCCTGGCTGAACAAAGAGGTATGGTAACAACTTGGAAAAAAGGAGAGTTTATGGCCTTTGGAAAAAGGGGCAGGCCACTCAGGAAGATTACAAAGGTGTTGTAAGGCTATGCAGGGAAAAGATTAGAAAGGCCAAAGCCCAACTAGAACTTAACCTGGCCTTACATATTAAAAACAATAAAAAGAATTTCTATAAATATATTAGTAACAAGAGGAGGACTCGGGAGATTCTCCATCCTCTATTGGATGTGGGAGGTAACATAGTGACAAAGGATGAGGAGGAGACTGAGGTACTTAATGCCTTCTTTGTCTTTAGTAGTAGAGCTGGTTGTTCCCTGAATACCCAGACCCCTGAGCCAGCAGATAGGGGTAAGGAGCAGAATGAAGCCCCCGTAATCCAAAGGGAAGTGATGAGGGACCTGCTCCAATACCTGGATATAAACAAGTCTATGGGGCCAGATGGGATCCACCCGAGGGCACTGAGGGAGCTGGTGGAAGTGCTCACTGAGCCACTTTCCATCATTTACCAGCAGTTCTGTCAAACTGGGGAGGTCCCAGCTGGCTGGTGTCTAGCAAATGTGACGCCCATCCACAAGAAGGGTCAGAAGGATGATCAGGGGAACTCCAGGCCTGTCAGTGTGACCTCGGTGCCTGGGAAGGTCATGGAACTTCCAAAGTGCCATTATGCAGCACATGAAGGACACCCAGGTGATCAGGCCCAGCCAGCACGGGTTCATGAGGGGCAGGTCCTGCTTGACAAACCTGATCTCCTTCTATGACAAAGTGACCCAGTTGGTGGGTGACGGAAAGGCTGTGGATGTTGTTTACCTGGACTTTAGCAAGGCCTTTGATACAGTGTCCCACAGTATCCTCCTGGAGAAACTGGCTGCCCATGGGTGGGATGGGAGGACTCTCCACTGGGTTCTCCACTCTCCGTTCTCTTTAACATCTTTATCAATGATCTGGATGAGGAGATCAAGTGCACCCTCAGTCAGTTCGCAGACGGCACCAAGTTGGGTGGGAGTGTCGACCTGCTGGAGGGTAGAGAGGCTTTGCAGAGGGATCTGGACAGGCTGGATGGATGGGATGAGACCAACAGGATGAGTTTCAATAAGGCTAAGTGCTGGGTCCTGTCCTTGGGTCACACCAACCCCCTGCAGCGCTACAGGCTGGGGGCAGAGTGGCTGGAGCTGCCTGGCAGAAAAGGACCTGGGGGTGTTGGTGGACTGTCGGCTGAACATGAGCCAGCAGTGTGCCCAGGTGGCCATTCTTGGCCAACAGCATCCTGGCCTGTGTCAGGAGCAGCGTGGGGAGTAGGACTCGGGAGGTGATGGTCCCCCTGTATTGGGCACTGGTGAGGTCCCGCCTCGAGGGCTGGGTCCAGTTTTGGGCCCCTTTCCACAAAAAAGACATTGAGGGGCTGGAGCGGGTCCAGAGAAGGGCAACGGAGCTGGTGAGGGGTCTGCAGCACAAGTCTTGTGAGGAGAGGCTGAGGGAGCTGGGGGTGTTCAGCCTGGAGAAAAGGAGGCTGAGGGGAGACCTTCTCGCTCTCTCCAACTCCTTGAATGGAGGGTGTAGCCAGGGGGAGTCGGTCTCTTCTCCCAAGGAAATGGCCTCAAGTTGCACCAGGGGAGGTGCAGTTTGGATATTAGGAAAAATTTCTTCATGGAAAGGGTTACTAAGCATTGGAACGGGCTGCCCAGGGAAGTGGTTGAGGCACCATCCCTGGAGGTGTTCAAAAGACGGGTTGATGTAGTGCTCAGTGACATGGTTTAGTAATGGCTTGTTTTTGTTTTGTTTTGTTTTTATCAGAGTTAGGTTAATGGTTGGACTAGATGATCTTAAAGGTCCCTTCCAACCTAGAAAATTTATGATTCTATGGTTCTATGAATACGATCTTCAACAATGAACATAGTAAGAATCTCTCAACACCAGGAAAACCCCTTTATGGAAGGGTTACTGAAAGAATCCCCAAATGCTGAGAAAATTAAATATATGACAGTGTAATTTTTCAGTGTATCTGCATACACTGCAGGTCATATTCTGATTGGTGTTGCAAATCCTAACTTTCCTTTAACAGAACAGGAAAAAAAATATTTTCAATTAAATAATTTACATCTGGCACATGTATATATTCTGTTCTAGCTCTTCTTATATTGCATCATAAGAGCCTTCTACATGGGCAGCCTACACTGGGCTAGTGTAAATACTTGAGTTGCAGAGAGGAATGGTTATTACAGCATATATTTGCACATCCAATACACATTCAGGGCTGCAGTTGGCTCATGACCTTATTGAGTAGAGATGTAACCCTTTAGTTAGGTTTGATGAGGTCTGTATCAAAATTACAGAGAGAGGCTTGGCACAGGAACAGCAAGACCTCTTGAGACCATTGATAAAATGGTTAAGTGCTCTCTCTTCCTCTTCATCTGCTTCATTAAAGCAGTGACTTCAACAGGAGTCTCAAAAGTTTTTTTTGTATTAAGACATGTTTTCCTGACCTAAGGGAAGAATAACCTATTATATCATTCAGAAATAAGTTTAAAGATTTTTTTTCCCTTCATGTCTCAGTCGAAAACCAAGAACATGATGACACTTTCAGCCTAATTATGAAACGTTTCATTTTTTTCGTATGCAACCTTGCAGAATCCTTAACAAGAATTCCCTGTAATATTTTTCTGCTCATCTTCTAAGCCTTCAAATTAGGCATTTGTCCTTTAACTTTTCTAACTTCTTTTCACTTTCAGCTTGCTAGGAAAGGAATCTAATTGTTCTCCTACACTTTTAATGACTAAAAGAAAGATTATCCACGAGGTAATTTTGATACATAAAGTGATTTTACTTTGACACTCTGCAGTCAGTGCATTTACAATGCATATACTGAAGACTGGCACTGCACACTGAAAGCTTTTTGGAGCAATGATTGTTAATGGTGTCTAGTTATAGCACACAAATGATGGGGGGTTTTCACTGGCAACACTTAGTGGCACCAGTGTACACCTACTAGAATCCATCTCATTGTGTCAAACAGCCTCATAACCCACCAGGAACGAGGATGATTGTGGAAGAGACTGAGTTGCCATTAGAGAAATCTCCTTCTGGATACATCAGTTCCACTTAAAGTGATTATACCAGCTGTAAATAATAACAGTAATAATGCATTCTCCTTGGGTATAGTTTTCTTTTCAAACACAGAGAAAAAATGTATCCATAAGTGCTTAAAAAAATATGGACTGCTTTAAATGTAAGTTCCTTTGAGTTTTTGTTAATGCCCGCTGTTCCCCCATTGAGAAATGCTCCATCTATCAGAGACCCACACAGGTCAGAAAGATAGAAGTTGGAGCTATGTTCCCAGAGTGGGCTGCAGCAGTCCCTGCCTCACACGGAGAGGGGAAGGATGTTCAACCCCATCATAGAATCATAGAATTGTCTAGGTTGGAAGGGACCTTTAAGATCATCTAGTCCAACCATCAACCTAACTGTTAAAAAAACATCACTGAACCATGTCTCTAAGCACTATGTCAACCCGTCATTTGAATACCCAAATGCTGAGAAAATGAAATATATGACAGTGTAATTTTTCAGCATACCTGCGCACACTGCAGGTCATATTCTGATCAGTGAGATGAATTTGAGCTAAATTCAATTCACTGGCACAACTACCCGAAGGTAATACAGCTGCAGAGATTGTAAGAAATGTGACCAGTTTGTCAGCAACAGCCTCTAAAATGCGAAAAACACACAAATACACCTGTGTTTATAACAGTCCGTTCTGCATCAGCTTCACTCCTTCAAAGGCAGTGGTACCACACTGGCTTCTTCTGGCCCAGGGAGGTCCATGGATGGTCAGCGCTGCAGCGCACAAGCCCCAAAAAGGTGACATCAAACACTCAAAATTAGAGGTAATCTTGGAACTGTGATTCTTCTGATAGTTTATTTCACTTAGGTTTATTCAAAGCTTTATTCTTACTCTTATTCTCACCCATCTTATTCTTAAATCAAGATGTATGAGTGAGGATCATCTTGTGTACTTGCCAGGTAGGATCATGTACAAGCACAAGGAAAAGCTGAAGAAGCCTTTATATGTGCTTTTATGTGCTTAAATGTGAGTGTGGTTGCATGTGTGTGTGTCTACGTACTCTCTCAACCTTGACTGCATGGCCTAGTAGCTGGGACAGAAGAGATCCCTTAGGTCCCAAGGCCCAACAAATTTGGCTGTCCCTTAAAAGTCTGCCCATCAAGACCAGCATAGATGTGCCAGACATGCTTTTCAGTCCCCAGATTTACACATATCTACAAAAAAATATATACATATTAAGCTATCCATTGGCTGGATACATAAACTAGAAGCATCTTTCATTACTTCTCAGCAGTTTTAGCCTATGTGAAAATATTGAGAATCAGGAAATACATAGAAACTTTAACAACACTAAAACAAAACCTAATCTAATAGCTGTGTGTCACAATGTATAACTCCAGGAAATTACATCAGCCAGGGACAGATAGATATCCAAAAGCATATGTCCTCCAGCTGTCTGACATTCACTAAGTCCCAGGCTTATTTATTCTTATTAGTTGTTTGCCTAAATTTGTCATTGATAGGTGCCATGCACTTGTCATTTGAAAGAGCTGATACCCTTGAAAATGTGTACATTGAGCATTTCCAGAGCAGAGGAATAGCTAAGTTGCTCTAAAGGATAAAAGTCCTAGGAGAAAATATAAAGCCTCAGGAACAGATAAAAAATTAGAAAACCAGGTAGGGTACGACCAATTTTAGAATTCTTGTGGTTTTTTTTTTTTTTTATCATTGTATCAGAATTTGTTTCTATCTAGTGTCCACTTTAAGGCGTATATATTCATAAACAAATTTAGAGAGAAGACTACCAGGAGGTGTGGTTGAATGTAATGTATTTGTCAAAACAAGACAATTACTTCACAAGAACTATCTAGCTATCGCAGCCTCAGGATATCAGAGGCTTTAGAAAATACAGAGGAGGCTGCTAACTCTAAAAACAACCACTGAACTTCAGCTTTTACCTGAGACATGTGTGTGGGTGTGCACACACGTCCATGGGGGTGTCTCACAAGTGCTACTAATAATCCTTGGACTTCTAAGGACTCTCAAATCAACAAAGCATGGAGAGCTACCCTCACTTTGTTTTGTGAAATTGAAAGCACACAAAGAGAACTGAACATATGTATGAAAACAAACCCCCAGCAACTGAAGCAAAGTCATACTGTTAGTATGTCTCTAGCACAGATCTTTGAGATAGAAGTGCCTCTGAATCAGAATCGTATTCTTAAAATACGTCCTCATTAAGTAGCAGCTGACAAAGTGCAGCATGGCTCCTGTCATCCTGGCTGAAGTGAAGGGCTCTTTCTTCAGTCCTTTTGGGTTATATTCTTCGTCTAATACACCTGGACTTCAAGAAATTCATCCTCTTGAGGAACGCTTGGAGTAATATTCTGTCTGCTTTGAAACCAATGGCAATTTTGCAATTGCCTTCAGTGGTGCTAGGAGTACACCTAAATAGAACTCAGCTAAAGCATGGGATTTGTTAATGGATGGGATAAGCATCTGAAAACTCTTATCTTTATATGTCTTGGAAAGGTCAAAATGCAGGAAACAACAGTTTTACTTTCAGGCAGCCTATGTTGTCTCCCATATACTGTTGCAGAGTCTGTGCTGCTTACTGAAATGCATTTAAAGGATTTATTGAGAAACTGCAGGGGAAAATGTCTGTATGTCTATACATGAATGACTAAAATCCTTCTTTTGTCTTGACCGAATGTGAAAAAACAACATACAATACAATGAGATGCAACTAATATAAAATATTTGAGGTGATCTTTGTGTTGATAGTTACTAGTTGTCTGCTATTTTATATTAGTTTGGTTAGACTTTAAGCTAGCCATTGATTACTATCACACACTGCAATCTTCACGTATTTATAGAACTTACTGTTAAAAAGATGTCCTGGTTTCAGTCGGGATAATTTCCTTTCTAGTGGTTGCAGTGTTTTCAGACTTGGTAGGAAAGGAATGTCAATAATGCATATTGGTTTAGTTGTTGCAAAATGACGTTTATACTAGTCATGGACTTTTTCCAGCTTCCATAGAAGCTGAGAAGGAGCATGGACAGAACAAAGGAATAGCCAATGGAATATTCTATACCACAGACGTCATACTCAGTATATAAATGAGGGTTGGCCGGCGAGGGACGAATCCACAGTCTATGCTCAGGTCAGGCTGGACAATCAATTCAATGGGCCGTGTGAGTGACTTGTGTCTTGTATGTATGTCTTTTAGCATTATTATTATTGTTATTTTCCTTTTCTGTTATTGTTCTATTAAACTGTCTTTATCTCAACTTTATCTTTTCCTTTCTCCTTCTCTTCTCCTTACTCTTCTGGGGAGGAACAGGGGGGTGACCGAGAGGCTGCGTGGTCCTAGATGCTGGCTGAGGTTAAACCATGACAAAAGATAACATTAATCAATGAATCAACTAATTTCTTCACAAAAAATGCTACAGTAAAGTATCAGAGAGTTTACTTTATAGTAACCTAGCAACAATTTTGTTATCCAGGTGGTGATCAATGTAGATATATTAAAAAAATTGAAAATGTGTATGATAGATTGATATGGAATAAAAACTGCCATAAGCCTAATGCTGTGTCCATGAATATGGAATAGAAGAATGCAGTAGCTAATGAGATAAAGCTTTTGCTCATATATATTTGTCTTCTGTCAATTGGTACTGTCTGAAAATTTTATCTTTACACATTCTCCAGGTACACATGCTTGCTACTTATCCAGCAATTTCTTCCTCTCTTAGACTGATATGGCTATATCCCAATGATTTGTATATAATTTTAACCATTTCATCTATACAAACACATATAGTCACCCAAAGTGACATATTCGCAATAAATGAGAAACTACCTTTACTGTTATCTCTATGCCATGGTGTCCCTCAATACAGAGTGAAAAGCAATTTATACCAAACCTCGTGTTACCTCAAAATTACCTATGGCTTACAGGGAGACCACATAAATGTAGCATTTACCATGATGTTTAATGTAAACTACAATTGTCAGTGTATGTGTTTGTACACATCCTAACAGAAGGGAGGTGACATTACCTCCACAGTAGGCAAACAGCTTGTTTACAGTGGCATTAAGTACTTCGCCAGTCACCACTTCACATCCTTTACTATATGGCCACCACCAGATTTTTTGCCTTGCAGAGACCAAAGGTCTAAGCAATCTAAAATCAGTCAGTAATGCTTTGGGAGTAGTATTAAAACTTGATGTATTGATTAAGAGCCAGGTTTTAAGAACTAAATACCCAGCCTATCAAATTCCAAAGGGGAATTGATCTGAGTAGACCCCCAGAGAGAAAATGAGAAAATTTCTGCACTTGTCCAAACCCCCAGTTGTCCTCAGTAAAAGCAGTGCCAACAATAAGGATCTGGTGTACTAGCTGCTTCTCAGATTAAATATTTACTCAAGAATTTTTCAGGTCCATACCTGGGCAAAACCTTACCTGGATGGCCTGCAATGCAGCATTTTCTACCAGGTATGAACCACTTTCATTTGTATGGAATTGTATACAGAGAAGTAAGCTAGCTGTATTGTTAGTATTTGGACTGCTGTACAAGTGTTTGGCCTTTTACACTAGAAATTTTTTATGTTAAGGTGGCATACCATTCACTGGGGAATAGTGATCTGTAAACAGAGATCTGGTATACTCCCACATGACCAGCTATTTAACATATGATCAAGTATCCCTATGAATTAGCAGGATGCTCCTTCATTAAACTGCACCAGCCAGCCTAGGATCCTGAAATACAGGGTGGTGATTTGAAGGTGATGTTTAGTGCTAAGCATTGGCCAGAGCACCCTGGCACAGAAGTGCAGTGGGAGAAATGACCTGAATCTTGAAGGTTTCCTACAAGTTTGTAATGTTCCAGTGTGATAGAAAAGTCTGTAGCTTATGTAAAAGTATGATGAGTTGCTGAAGCAAAAACCTTTCACCTACAGGCAGCCTGTTAAACTCCTACACTTATCCTGTAGCGTATTAGGGGACTCCTGTAGTTGTTGATTGAAGAGAAAAATGTGGAGCAATTTTTTCTTTGACAGAAAGCTTTCAACATGAGTAATTTTGAAATGTTGCCGTCCAAATTTGTAACAACTTGGCTTTGCTGGGGCTGCCAAGTGCTGCAAATATCTACCTGTCTAAAAAGTAAAGGGGCAGAAATAGAAGAAGTGCGCCTTCAAGATCTTGATCCTCCCTGAGTTGTGTTGTCATTCAGGCTGCCTGATACAATTTGATGCTCAGTTTTAAAGTATGTTAAAGGCAAGTCCTGATTTAATTCAGAGCCTAAGACCCCTCTAGGTATCATTCTTGGATTGACAGACGTGTCTTTCTGTCATTCCTGAGATTGTTTATAATGTAAACCTCCTGCTGCAGTTCCCCAATATAAGTGCTGACTGATTAATTTTCATGTAATTCCTCAGAAGAGTAAGTAGGTCAGGCAGTGGGAAGGCTGCTAGATGAGGGGACAAACATTTTCTGGATATTAAGCAAAAGTATCTATACAAATATTTGCTCTAATGCACTTTTTGTTACTGTCAAAATAATGGTAGAAGTCAGGGAATTTATTAATTCTTCAGTAGAAATTCCACTCTGTCCTAATGTTTAGCTTTTTAATGTAAAATTATAAATACGACTTACCTTAAACCCAGCAAGGCAAAAGTAAATTGAATAAAAACACATGAAAATGAGAGCACCAAATGTGTAGTGGAGACTCCCAACATACTAAGAAGCATAGTTCATACTCCTGAAAAAAGCAGATCAAAAATCAGAAGAGACCAACAATTTGTCAAAACATAGGTAAGTTGCTCTGTGGACCATTCACTTGTGTGAGGCAGAAAAGTAGGAAAAATTAATGTTTCACCACTAAAAACACTGGGGTTCACCAAGGGTAAACTCACTTCCTTCCATTAGCACAGTTCAATTTGTTTACCACTTTTGTTGTGTTCAAACCCAGAAGTGCAGCTCGTGACTGAGATGACAAGGATTTAGTTCTGAAAGACACATTTAAGAAATCTGACAGCACATTCGTTGAACTCATACTTAAGATACATACCGGATCCATGCTGACTGTTTTCTGAGGTTTTGAGATTTTATTTTACAGGTAGACCAGCCATACTCACTTCAAGTAATAAATAAAGTTGTTTCAGCTGAAGTTTCAGTTGGGGGATCCCATAGAAAAATAGCACAAATTTCTGAAACACCTCCAAGTCCTAAAATTCTGCATATGACAGGATTTGCTCATATATTTGGGAGCTACGTTCCTGATTCTGACCATCTCCATCCAGCTGAGGTCCAGCATGTTGTCATGTGAGTGGGCCTGCTAAACTCCACTTAGACTTGCAAAGACACCATGACCTTTCAAATATGATGCTATTTACCACCAAAAGAAAGATTCAAAGTCATAAAAAGCTGGGGTTGGCTTGGCAGATTATTCCAGTTGTGGAAATGAGAATTTGGCTCAACATCTCTACTAGGTAAAATAGTGATGAATACACAAATGATCTTGCACAGATGTCCTACTAGCACAGGCAAGTAATGACAGCCAGGCCATATCTTATTTTGTTGCTGAAAAGAAACATGTATTTCTCTCTCACTAAAGCAATCCACCTTTCAAACAGACATTTAAGTAGCTAGATGTTTTCTTAGCAAAAATCAAATCTAGTTAGCAGAACAACACAAGTATTCATATGACAACCTGTCACTGTGTTACTTTTTACTAATGAATTTGCTTAGTTATCTTTTCAACAGAGACAATATAAGACCTGTAATTGGTAAACATGGTCTTGACAGTCCTTCAGCAAGTTCTTACAGCAAGTGTGCTACAGCTGACAAATTACATTTGTAATGTAACACATATACTCCTAAGTACAATTATGGACATTAAAAACATGCTCCACAACATATCTATTTCATCTGTTATATAAACTGCCATAATAAAGCACCACATGCACTCACTTTCAGCTATTTGAAAAGCATTAAAAATTTATCTTATATGAACAGGAACATCCAATACTTGGCTTCCATAACTGAATATATAAGATGCACCATGAATTAACAGTACCAACTAGCAGGGGTTTAAAGCACTTTGGATGTTAGTAAAATCACTCTACTATAATGGACACCCAAAATAAGTCATACATCAGCCTACTGATGCTCACTATTATAATATATCTGTAACAGTCGGGACTTCTGGGAGGTGATGGGTTCCAGTCTCATAACATGGGTTATGCAAATATCATAGTCTTTCATGTGGAAGGGTCAATTTATATTGTTTTCATATTAGATGTTACAGGCACCATGGCATTCTTTCTGTCTTTGTATTTCCGCTGTGCCCTTTTTTCCTCTTTTTCCTTCAGGTCTCACAATATTCACTTCCAGAAGAAACTCTGTACACTTTCCAAAATGTACAATCAATGATCTTCTGTGTACAGGAGTGGCAAGCTTTTAGATGTCCCAGAGAACAGAAAAAGAACATTAATATAGGTACTGAAGGGCAGAGATCCTGGGTGTCTGTGTCAAGAGTTAACTCACTGTCTTAGCTCTGCTTTAGCATCAGTCTTGACAGATTTGAGTTGTCTCTCCATCAATACGCAATCTCTATCCTACAAGCTTCTACTTTAAAAAATAATTACTCAATGCAAACAAAACCCAATCCCTTTGCAGCTATTCTTCTATCCCCAAAATCCTATTACTTTATTTGCACGAATATCTACAGAACCCTTTTTTTTGTGTTTTCAAATCTGTGCTGATAAGGCTTGCTGAACTTCTGATGTAGTTCTTCCCTATCCCCCCATAGTGCTGTGCTGAAGTTTGGAGCCAAGAATGAGTTACATGCCTGCAAAGAACCATGTGTGCTAATCGTGCTTTATATACTATTAATATGCAGTGTATACTGATACCAAGCTTCCAGGGCCCCAAGGCCTTCTGAGAGATTCCAGAAGAGAGAAGACCTTGGTATTTTCCACCTCCTTTTGTGGACTTTGGGTTAACACTCGTTAACAAAACTGGAGGGAAGCACAGCTTTGTATGGCAGTCATTCTCCACCTTGGTCACATAGCTCTGCTTGTTGAAGCAATGTGCACGTGTGTGTTGCAGTGTTATCTCACTTGAATTTTGGCATGCAGCGTCAACCTGTTTATGCTTTCCTGACATAGATGCTTTCTACAGTGCTTTCTCTAGGAAGACCCTTGTTAAGCACCTGATAGAACCAATCTTCTTTTAATTTTAAGGTAATTGGACATTTAGATGTAATTATGTGTATAAATAGAATGACTCACACAATTTTGCTCCTGTTTGTAACTTACATTTCATTATTCTTGTTTAGCTGACAGAGAGCTGACAATTGTAGTCTTTCCTGAAGATAATGCAGTGAATCTAATTTACAGACAATCTTTGTCATTGTTTAGTAACAGTCTGCCTGGCCATGAGGTTGAGCACAGAGGTTAAACTATATATATTAGGATGAACCCAGATCAAAGTACCAGATCTGATTTTATTTTTAATTGAAAGAGCAGAAATTTAAGAGAGTGTGGCAAGCTATATATGCATGAGAGCCCGTCTGGATGTGTTTGACAGGGCTCCTGTGGCGCTGACATCTTTCTACACCTCAGTGGTGTCTGATGCATTTGAAAACCATTTTCTGGGCATATTGAAAGAAAATTGAAAGGGTCCAACCATGAAGCACTCCCTGACTGCTGCTCGGCTCTGCATCCTCTCTGCTGCTGCCCTGAATGCAGACAGTCCTGTGGACTGCTCTGCCACAGCTGGCGCGTGGGGACTGCTCCAGAAAAGAGTACGCCACCGGCTCCTTGTTAGGGGAGAGAGGGAGACCATAAAAGCTGCTGTCTTCCTGGTAAATACACATCGAGCTTTTAACAGCTCACTGTGCTTTCCTTAAATTTATTACGTTCCTTACACATGTTTCTTCCTTGTAATTCATTATACAAATTAAAAGCTTTGAAAGGAGTAACATATTTCTATCAAATGGAAGCTTCACGTTTGTGCTTTTCCATGGCTTCATTGAAGTTTCCCCAAGTGAATACTCCCAGCTCAGATGTACAGTCTCAAATCTCACATGGAGAGTCATGTGCCTTTAGTACACGGTATGGCTCAGTCAACTGCACGGCAAAGATAATACAGAAAATACCATCAAAAACTGCAGCTTCAGAGTTCTGAAAAGGAAAAGCATAGAAGTACAAACAGCTCATCTAGTAACAGCCTCGCACTATGTTCCCTCAGGAAAGTAAATACAGTCTATGGGGAATTTGCCAGTAGATCCAAATAACTGCATCGTTCAAACAAACTACAGAGGAAATAAAAGAGGGAAAAAGATAGAGGGGGAGAAGTCCTAGAGACCTAGAAAAATTACAGAAATTACAGTCTCAAAGCATCCAGTTCATTTTTAAGTCAGCCTGATCCACTTTGACTAAGATGACTGGTGATCAGAAGACATTTAAGACCATTTTGTTTATTTTCTGGACCTTTTGCTTTTAAGAACTATGATCTTTTAAGAGCTGCAGAAGATGTTTTGAGCAGAGGTTGTAAAAGTACCGATGTGCAGTTCTTGAATGTAAAAGAAAATCTTACTAAAGATCAAGGGATTCTTAAAAAATACAGGTGGATATTTCCCTGCTACCTTCAGTATTATGCAATTAATACTCTACTAGAAATTAATAGTGTTGTAAATTGATTAAAAAATAATAAGAAAAAAGACCTGACATGACATAGGAGGAATTATTATACCAATTATGTGTTCCTTGTCCCTTCAGTCCATTTGTTATATTATTTCTTAATTAGTATTGTGCATGTCTACATTAATGCCGTAGCCTCAAGCAGGAATGCTCTTCTGAATCAAATCTCCTGCCATTCCCATTTCCCCCATTTTGGTTCGCATCTCAAAGTGACCTGAGAGCACACAAACTCCACTTCTTTGATACAACACTAAATAAAAAGCTGAACTCCACAAGCTCACCTGATGTGCTCCAACCACTGAGGAGTAATCAGTCTGCAGGACCAGAAGAGAGTAAATCCAAATGCATATGCCAGGGCTGCCAGGCCCTTGGCACCATTTCTTGCTGTGAAAGTGCTCATGTTGTACTGAACTGCCTGCTAGCATGGACATAGTGCAGAAAAACTATGGGTTTTTTTGTTCTTGCTAATCATCTTGCTATATGTGCAGTTTCACTAACAATGTAGAAAATCTGAAATGTAAAAGGCTTCTTAATCCTTGTATTAGAAATAGTGTGACCAGCAGAAGTAGGGAAGTGATTATCCCCCTGTGCTCAGCACTGGTGAGGCCACACCTGGGGTGTTGTGTCCAGTTTTGGGCACCTCAAAACAAGAGAAATATCGAGGTGCTGGAGCGGGTGCAGGGGAGGGCAACGAAGCTGGTGAAGGGCCTGGAGAATAAATCGTACGAAGAGCGATTGAGAGAGCTGGGACTGTTTAGTTTGAGGAAGAGGAGACTGAGGGGTGACCTTATCACTCTCTACAACTACCTGAAAGGACGATGTAGAGAGGTTCGTGCTGGTCTCTTCTCACAAGCAATTAGCAATAGAACAAGAGGGAATGGATTCAAGCTGCAGCAGGGTAGGTTTAGACTGGTCATTAGGAAAAAATTCTTCAAGCAAGAGTGGTCAGACACTGGAATAGGCTGCCCAGGGAGGGGGTTAAGTCACCATCCTTGGATGAGTTTAAGAGTCGTTTAGATGTGGTGTTGGGGGATATGGTGTAGGGGAGAACTTTGTAGAATTGGACTCGATGGTCCCAAGGGTCTTTTCCAACCTAGATAATTCTATGATTCTATGTAAATTATTGTTAATTTCTGTTAAATGTCTTGTTAATGATGCAACCAAGTTCAGGGGGGTTTCTTGACATGTTAGCGATAAAGCCCTGGAGGAACACTTCCTGAAACAGTTCTCTGTATTTTTAATAATGACAAAAAACTGCTTGCTCTCTTTGCCATGGCTGAGAATCCGAACCACAGCTGTGAAACTCCAAAGCTGGAGGAGGCCTTCATCTCTCTTGTGGAGGAATAGTCACTTCTTCCCTGACAGCCATTTCACCACACTGTCCTTCAGAGAAATACTCTGTAGCTTCTCCCCTTCCTGATCTGCTGTATTAGGTCTAAATCATCAATCATAGATATCCTCATCAAACAATCTCAAATTATTTCTAACAGTTTTAATTTATTTTTTAGCTTACTTATGGGTGGAAGAGACACAATTTAGACTTGCACCAATTAATCAGTTTGAGTTTGGGGGAGATTTGGATAATGAGGAGGAAGCTGCTCTTAACTAAGCCTTCATCTCTTTTGGTTTTTGCTTCTCACAGCTCTAACGTGAGTCTGGCTGTATCCAGCCTGATTGCTCTGCATCTGAATAAGCGGGTGATTCAGCAGCATTTTAATTAGAGGTCTATCAATTTATTCACACAGTTTTGGAGGCCTAAGCAGAGAGATCATTCACCATGGCTGGAAAAAAAGGCAAACATCGCACGTGTCTTCAGAAAGTGAAAGGAGGAATATTGGGGAACTATGGGTCAGTCACTTGGCTCAAAACTGGTAAAATGGCAGAGAGTTTGCAGTAAAATCGCTTTTTAAAATAACAATATCTAAAAAATAAAGGAGCTAAAAATGGAATGAAGGGAAGAAATCTTGAAAAGAAATGAAACAGCAGAATGAAGCTACAGAAAAAGTAAGCTAAGGGGAGCTTAACTCTAGAAAAGGAAAAAAGAAGCATGTGTGAGAGAAGAGAAAGATATAGAAGATAAAGAAAAAAAAAGAGGGAAGATGGTTGAATAGAAAAACAGAGGACATGACATAATATTAATTCACTTGGCTTAAGTCACCCTTGGTAGAAAGGCTGCACTTGGCTCATCGTTATTCTATAAAAAGTGTTTGCCAAAATCCATAATGAAATCTGGAAACACAGAAAATCTCTTTTGAATTCTCTGGGCCTCTGCATGTATTTAAATCATTCTAGATATCACAGAAAAAAAAAAATATATAGAGTAACACTCTTCTGTGTCTCATTACAATGGAGTGAGAATTCATAACATCAATGTGAAAAAAAAAAGCTTATTTTTTCCACATTGCAGTCATCATATGTAGTAGTAATTTTAAAATTGTGCACTTTAGTCACAGGAAATCATTACCATCATAAGTTACCTAAAGACTAAGAAATCCAAACCAGCCTTTTACAAAAAAAAGGAAATAAAATAAAGCCATTTTATACAGATTCCAACCCTTTCGATTTTCAGTAAGTAAAAAAAAAGTGGAAATTTTCAGATCATATAGGAAAACCGGCTTGTGTCACTGCAGTGCTTCCTCTGCATGATTCAAGACATCAAGCGTTATTATTACTGAAATAGCACCACTTGCACGTTACGTTTAACTAAAAACGTATCATAATTCCTCATTAACAGTCCTATAATCCTAACCTGAGTGTGTCCATGGAACGTGTTACTTGGAGGCAGATGAGAGCTAGTCCCTCAGTCACAGGGAATTCAAGGTACCAGCCCAGAGACAGGTAGATCTGTGTGCAATATTCTGCATACTGTTGCCTTGTGCACGGCAGACAAACCCCCCAGGTGTGAAAGGCAGCTATGCAATGCACTACTTGGGAATTGATTCTGCTTTGTACAGCCTGTATCCACGAATAGCTATGTAACTATCAACCAGGGGGGAAAGAAAAACCACAGTGGTCAGCTCCATGATGGCTGTCATTCATCCTGTGCGTGAAGTTCCCTTCTGGCCCCAGCAGGCAACAGAGATTCAAGTAAGGGATTAAAATAACCCAGAAACTTCCTTGAATTCTTAGTCACCAACTTTGCCTAAAACACTAAGTATATTTGTACTGCAAAAGGAAATTAAAACAAAATAAAAACATTTAATTTTAATTAGTTGTTAATAATAAACAATTATTTTTAGTAACTGGACCACAAAGAGGTCTTGATGACGCTGGTGCTCAAGGCTGTGCTGACACCAGCCTGCTGTGTCTGCTGTTTCATGTTTTTTGTTCTCACCTGTCTTCAGTGCTTCTGTTATAAAATGCCAAAGCAACTACTGAAGTCATGGATCTTATGGGTTTTTTTTACTTTTCTCTAGTTAGTAATAGGGTCACTGTTCCAACTGAAACCTCATTTCTTGAAACTTATTGGAACCTAATCTTGTAATCTCTCCCCTTCAGTATAAAAGCAGAGCAATCCTAGTTAAAGCAATGGCTGTGGGAGCTGTGGGAACAGAGAGGTGGCAACATTATTTTTGAGGAACTGTTTTTCCAAATAGGAAAGGCTGTTCAGAGACTGCAGAGGCACACCAGCCCATCATCCCATGAGACTCCTCTCTGCCTCCTTTCTTCTTGCTTGATAAGAGAAGAGCGACAGATTTTACCAGAGATCAGAGGCAACTGTCTGAACCCAGTGGGCTTTGGGGACCCGAGAGGTCCTGCTGAGGGACCTACCACTAGTTAAAAGCAAACTGCTCATCATACAGCAGGAAGAGATCTGAAAAGATGGAAATGAGGCACATAAATGGGAAGGAGGGATTTGGATGAGAGCAAAAGTGGTGAAGAAAGAACGAAAGACAAAAAAAAAAAAAGGAGGAAAAAACAATAAAATACAGATGGAGGGATGAAATAACCACAACCTCAATCTGTGCAGGAAAACATCATAAACTTCCTGGGCCGCAGTCCCCTTTTAAACTTCCCCAAGGATCAGCAGGCAGTTTGAGCTGACAGAAAGATGTAGAGCACCCCCTGACATTTATGGGGAGGGTCCTAGGGTGAGGGGCAGTTTTGCCTGTGGCTACATCAACATCATCAATTTGCTGGCCCTCATACTTCAGGACACTAAGGCCAGATCGTCCTCCCTCCCTCTGCTGATAGGGATGCTTTTTCCTGGATCTTGTCTTCGGGTGACTAGTCTTCCACTGCTGACATTTAACATTGTTCAAGGCAAAGAGGCTTTGTGACCAGAGCTCTTTATCAGCAAAAAAGTAAACACATTTGTAGTGTTACTGAATTTTGTTCGGCTGCCTGAAATGAAAACCAGACTAAGTGATAACAGGTTGAAATACCCCGAGACTCAAACAAATCAAAGACTACTTTAATGGGGACCATGAAAAGTCTTTTGAAGAAATTCCAAGGGCAAAATACTACACAGCAGCAAACAGACTCTCTTGCGGGAGTTATTTAATGGTTTTTTCCCTTCAAGCAGGGTTAATACAAAAAGACACCTGGATCTTCTGATACAACAAGAAAAAAAGACAAATAAATATCTTTTCCCACAACTTTACTCAGTCCCACCAGTTTGTACAATATTTTTCTAAGTCTCATCATATGATGAGAGACAATCAGGAAGAGCTCTAGTGAAGACTATATAAACTGTAGCATTTCCTCTTGAATGTGTCTGTGGGAGCTCCCTGCCTCCAGGGTGAATGGAAGGACATGTCCAGGAAGCAATGAGATCCACATCAGACAGCTTCTGCCTCTGAATTACGTACACTCCACAAGATTTTTCAAGAGAACTTTTAGAAAAGTTGAGTGAATAGATACTTCCTCTCTCTTAGATAAAACACTACAAGGTAAGAAGACTAGTTCTGTGCTGTCTGCCAGTTCCTTTCTTTTGGTCACACACCTACACCCACAGATGTCCCCCTTTGTGGTGAGCTCCCTCATAAGGGCCTCTTTCCTCAATACTTTTACAAAAAAATAGCATCTGATGGATGCGCTGTGCTACATTAAACACCACCTGTAAAAAGAACTGCAGATGTCCACATTTCTCCCTTGCATTGTGCAATAGCCGCTTTTACATGAAGACCAGAAACAGATGCAGCCATCCTCCACCCTAGCCACCTGCCACCACCTCTTTGGGAGCTTCTGCTCAGTTCTCTCCTAAAGCTTCTTCTGGTTCTGCTCATAACAGCCAATACAGCAGCTGTCCCTGGATTGCCTGCATTCTGTTGATTCTGTTGCTGAGGTGAATATGTGATTTCTGCTTCTGAACAGAGTCAGCTCAGATTCAGTGATGGGTACTAATTCTGGTCCTCCCACACAAGCAGTGGAACCTTGTGTTATTTGCAAGCTAGTTGGAGCAGCAGCCAAATGGCCTGGTGCTGCCCATGCATAGTCCCTACCACCAAGAGCTTGGTACAATCCATCTGGTGTGTGGGACTATCATTCCTTACATCTGACACATCTGATATGTCTCTGGTCACAGTGCAGGTATTGAGAGATGCAAAGGTCTGGATTGGCAGATCAAACAGGATCCACTGGCACGGATGCAGTTGCAGGGCAGTGCCTACCATCTCCTTGCTCCAAGGCTGTTGTCACTGCAATGTCACTTACTTGATGTGATATGGTGTCTCCACACCAAGTTAGGAAAAATTAACAGATCTGCATGAACCTGATATGGATGATGAATGTAGTCCATTATTAGCAAAGGGTGGCAAATTCTACTTGGAGTATTTTGACATCTTAGAGATGAGTCATGGGAATTCCTTATTTTGCAATATCAAGAGTCTATTCCAAATAGAGAAAATAACTAACATAAGAGTACCTATTTTCAGCTCCAAAGCTACCATCTGCTGAAATCTTGTTTTCACCCAGAGGAGCTGGTAAGCATTTAACAACCGTGTGTTACAGGAAAGTAGAGTGTCAAAGTTGGACCTAAAACTCAGCTCCCAGCCCCCAATCAGTTCATATCACACTTCTGCCCTAAGAGAGAAAAACTTCAGGTGGTCAAATATTAAGTTCAAGTCATTGTTCAACCAGAACCTGATCCAGTCAGAATATTGACAGTGTTACTTCTGTGGACAATTTGTTGTGCAATCAATGAAGCTGCTCACAGAATGTGGGTGTCCACAGCTTCTCTATGTGAATAGATGGAAGTCTACAGAAAGTTGTTTTCTTTAAAACAGGGAAGAGAAACTGTCAGATGATTTTCCAACTTCAGTATTGTGAGCTGTTGCTAAATTAACAAAACATCTAGTACGTGACCAAATTATCAAATGGCTTAAATACAATTATAGTGCATTTTAAATACCAGTTCTAATTATATTTTCCTTTGACAAAGTAATTACATTTCAAGAAACCTCAATCAGAACCATTTTCCACTGCCAAATCTGAGAACAGAAGGTGAAAAAGGTGCATTTAGATGATTTTATAAATGACTAGCTTAACTTTTATATAATAAAAAAACATAATAGTAGAACAGCTTAAAAATAGATTCAAAACCTCACATTTTAATCTTATTTGAAGTCATTCAATGATTTGTAATTTAATGAGGCTTAATACAAAGCTTATATTTAGTTTTCTTTCCCTTCATTAACTTGATTTCTTGGTATTTGAAGTTGCTGGGCTGCCATAGAGACACTATATATTTTTAGTCTAAAATTCACACAAGAGTAAAATTAAACACAGTCGTTTCCTGTCCCACCCCAGCTCCAGCAAGATCCTCTGAATGTCTGTTAGAGGGGAATGCAAAATAACCTTGTGAGGACTGAGAGGCTATTTGGTTTGTGAGAATATCAGGTTAAGGTCTGTTGAGGATAAAAGACTGGGACAAGAGACTGGAAGAGAAGCAATAAATTAAGAACCCAGACACAGAACCAACTCTAAAGAAGCAGGATTAAGTAGAGACTATAGCAAAGATGAGATCTCTCATATGGTTTATTGATGGGACATTGGGGGAATCAGCCAAAGCTTTGAGGAGCTTGAAGCAGAACTTCATAACTGAGAAGAACGTGGGAACAGATTACTATGGGTACTAATGGCAAGAGTAAATTTATTATGGGATATTTGTGGGAATGTGATAAACTTATTATGGGATGTTTAAGAGAAGAGGGCAAAGGCAGGCATCAGGAGAGATTGGGGAGGACCAATAATGGGAAAAAGGTCAGGAGAGCAGATAGAAGTGGCCAAGTCCTGTGCCTGGCCACTGTAGTCTGGCATTGTTAACATTAACCCTGTCTGAGAGAGCTCTACAGTCCATGGAAATCTACACTAGACAACTATAAGATGCAGTAGCTAATGAGTACAAGAGGTCTGGGGTACAGATATCAGGGGTCTGAGAGTTGGCTAATGGAGGGACCATAGGTCTGAGCCAGCTACCGGGCGACCCAAGGGCCTGAGAGGGGGCTACTGGGTACACCATAGGGCTACCAGAAAGATCCATATGTGTGTATGCATGTTTGGGCACATGTGGGTGTGAGATCTGCTAGCAACATTTGATCCCAGTTAAACAGCAAGTAAGGACCATTTGTATTTCTCATCTTTGTGTTAGGTGGCTACGGCAACCTGGAAAACAAAACTGAGCCCCAAAGCCTCCAGGGCTCAGCTTCCCTCCAACAGTGCTCCCTCTGTGGTCCCAATGTCTTCACATTCTAACAGACACCTCTCTGTGTGTGCCGTGGATGAGGAGAACTGCTCCCTCAAGGCAATACTGAAAGAGAGAACATCTGCTGTGTCCCTGCCACGTGGACCCAGTGCCCTTCTAGTCAAAATCAGAAAGGGATGCACAGGAAAACTCCTACATTTCCACCAGGCTGACTTTGATGAATTGCTCCTTCTGGACTGACAACAGTGGGTTATCATCAGCATGACTAAAGCATGAAATGCTGTTCTTCAACTGTTTTCTCCTCTCGTCCTCACAATGAAAAGCATGGGAGGAGTCATAGACTTAATGACACCTATAAAGTCTTCTGTGAAAGAAGGTGTCCTCTGAAGGCAATGCTGCATGGCCTGCTTCTCCAGGCCGGCATGGTGACCTGGATGCAGTACCTGCTTAAGCCCCACCTCACTCTCAAAAACCACCACTAAGGTCTGAAAATGTTTCATGTAGCACTTGACACACCACCTTTGAGAAAACCACAGGCCCAAGATAGCTCACAGAAAAGCTTGGTGAAGATACAAGTAAATAGTAGGTTTGGTACAAGTTTATCTGCACAGCCAGACTAGTAGCAGATTGAGAGGGGGAAGATAGTTAGCAATTTTGGGATGTTGACAATATGCAGTTTGAGACAAAAATATTTGCTTTGAGGCTCTGACTTACAGTTTTGGCACCATTTCTGTTCCAGTCTCCCTTTCAGATGCCAGAGATTGCATAAGTTCTGGCTGACCGCTGTTTTATCTCCTTTTCTTTCCCTCCTGTAATTGAAGTACGTTACACACTTTTGGAATCAGATAATTTTGTTCAAGGTCTTCTTTATTTTTTTTCCTGTGTTTGGCTAATGAGCATCGCAGCCATTAAATTTGAAATTAGTTTGGTGGTTTTCAAATCCCACCCACCCCCAACTGCAAGGTTCAGAGCCATTGCAAGCTCTTAGCAACTTCTTGCATGCATCCCAGCAGCTCATATTTATTTTCTTAAAAAGAAAAATATCCCTAGAGCAACACTGTATAGCAATTATAATTGCTATCCTTGCTCTTTTTGCTGTATCGGAGACCATTCTGTGAGAGGAATCACTTTCGCATCCTTTTTTATTGCTAGGCATCTTTTTGGTGTCCTCCCACGGTAACGCCAGAAGTTGGGTCAGTTGTTTCTGTGCGTAGGAAGTGTTGTGGAGGTCAGCACTGGGACCTGAAAGGCTGGGAAAGCCACGTAGCTGAGCCCCAGTAGCTCAGGTCCCATGTGCTACTGGCACGTAGTACCCGGGAGCACCAATCTGCCTCTTACAGAGAGGTTATGGGGAAGTAACAGCAGAAACAAGTCTCCACCATCCTTGCCGTTGCATAAGTCTGGATCAGAAATTAAGGTCTGTCTCATAACAGCATTACAGAGAATAGTAATTATGCCTGAGACCATGCAGCATATAGGCTAACTAGACCAATCAGGCCATGTTTTGGCTTATTCCTCACTGGATTCAAATCCCACTTCTCACATGAATATTGGAATACACTAGAGTACTCAACCCATCCAGTGTCTGGTTTTAATTCATAGCCAGGTTCTGAATATGAACAATGCCCAGAAATAATTTCTTAAAGGCCTTTTTTCAGAAGTGATTGTGATTAGAACAGAGAAAAAACAAATTCAGGCACATTGGTATTCAGATCCAAGCAAAAAGGATTAGTGTAGTCCTTAAAATCATTGGCCTGATTTATGGCCTGAATTATTATATTCCTCCAGGGTTTTGGTGTTGACATACTTGCTGCATGCTGTCTGTTTCACACACTTCTTGGTCTTTCTCGGTATTATTCTGTCAAAGTCAGCATTTATGCAATAGAAAACTGAGGGAAGATTAGAAAGCCACAATGGTGCTAGGCCCAGAATACAAGTCATGCAGTAGAAATATCTTATGTGTTGTCACCAGCGGCACAGCTGACCCTTCTACTCTCCACCCCCACTCATGAAACATCTTCGTTTTCCCCTTGAATATCACAGTGCTTCACAAAAAAAGCACACGAGCATAGGGTTGAGCCTGGGGTTTGTAGCAGCAGGGCTTTGGTGTTGATTATGAGCCATTGTGATGTTTTCCACTGATTACCATTTGAGTTTCTCTCCTACACAACATCTAAAACAATTCCTCATGTTTCTGTTGTCCTTTCTCTGAATATAAGAGAAAAGGGCATTCCTTAATATTGAAAGGCAGATAAGGAACACTTTCCCCAGGACTAGCAGGACTAGCCAGTGGCCAACTTCTTTCACAATATTTTGCTATGTCAACATCTTTCCTAAATTCCCCAAATGATTATGCATTCATACTTACAAGGAAAATACCCAGAGGTACCATAATGCCAAGAGCTTTATTAGGAATGTATTTCCTCACTCTTTCTTCAAGGTGCAAAACAGTTTCTCGCTCAAGGAGATAAAAAAAAGAAACTTTCATTATACTCCAATCATTAAATAACTTCCAACTTTGCATTTTTGCAATACATCTGGTACTGCCTGTTACTGAAGGCAAAATACTATAATAATCTACTACTAATAATCATAGAAGATGTCCACTGGTGACTAAGATGGAGCTGTACTTGACAGTAGACTACCCATCCTTTTCATAAATGCATGCTAGCTCCTATGGCAGTCATAAAAAACAGACACGGGTGATAGTCGCAATTTTTATCTCATTTTCCCTGTTTTTCATTTGTGTCCCAGTGTTTTTCTTTAAGTCCCATTAACAATAAACAACAATTTCATGTTACCTTATTCAAAGAATTTTAAACTTGAGTTACCTATTCCCTCATAAACCATCTACTAGAAACAGAAATTTTACAGCTTTAAAAATACATTAATATGAAGCTGGAGGCAAGAGTTAGTCAAAGTCATTTCTACCTTTCCCTAGGTATTGATTGTACATACAGGGACTCAAAACAATTCTTGTTTCTAATAGTCTGCATCCTTCATTACAAGATGAGGAATGAGGCAAGGTTCCTTTCTTTTCCAGGAAGACAGATTTTTAAGGACTTAATATTGCAAAGGAATGAAAGGGTAAAATAACAGTACTACCATGTTTTCCTTTACCGTTTCACACCAGGTTGCAGGCACACCAAATACACAGCTGCATTGTCACAAGGTCATTTAAAAAGAAATATAGGAGACATTGAGGACCTTCAACCATTACTGTCACACAACTTGTGGATCAATGCCAGGCTGACTCAATACATGTGTCCTACTTCAGCATTTTCCCTGTGACAAGCCCCAGATATTAACTCTTGAACACTTCTGAAATCTTGAGCATAAACATACTCTTTTATAGCTAAGTTTTTCATTATGAGTCACTGAAAGCATTAAGGATATTTTTATTCTATTTTATTTACTTATTGTTAAATTCACAGACATTAACAAAAGCTATTTTACTCTGCTAATTTAACATATGACAAATGAAGAGACATGTACTACACTTCAATGGCTTTTCCTCTTAAAGGCTTTGTAAAAAAATAAATATTTATCCTGTCTTTAAGGTCTGACTGGCAGTTCCAAAGCTGCAGGTTTCCTGATGAAACAGTGAAGTTCACAGAAATGGATGGCAACTCCCCCTACGCCATGCATTTAAATAATTTAAGTATTTAAATGAGCTGTCATTTAAGTCTGGTCCTTTGAGTATGTATGTACTCTATTTACACCTATGAGTGTAAATTGTAAGCTACCCTGCACAGTGGCAAAACTAAATGTTCGTTCCTGCGTGCAGCTGAAGAAGAAACAAGGAAGGGTGATAAATCACCACCATGGTAAGGAAAACAACCCTTTAGGCTGAAGACACCAACTTTCCAAGCCTTCTGCATAAGAAGCCCAGTCTAATGTCTCCCAAGTATTTTGTCGTGCATACGCTGTGAAACTGTAACTCACTTAAGATAAGCCTTGACAAAGAACTGAAGTAGGCAGTGCTGTGGCAGGTGGGCACTGATGCTGTCAGAAAATATAGGGACATTTTAGGCACCTCAAGAGTGTTTAGTGTCTAAATCTCATTCTTCTGGGCCAGCTCTGAATCCTTTGCACTGTGGAGCTCAAGCATACCCAGTAAACGCAATTGAGTCTTATCTCATGCTGTGACTTCCCCACAAGACTAACTCCAGGGAAGTTAACTCATGGTTTAATGAGTTACATAAGAGACATTGAATTTCTTGTTCTACACATTTTAAACTTGCCATCACCAGAGGAGTCCCACCAAACTGGAACCTCTCTGGCTTCCTCTGAAAATATTGCACAGCTGCACAGAGGTGGTCCACATGTACGCAGGAGTTGTCTGCTGCCTCAGAGCCCATCAGACTTACTGTCCAGCTGTGGACTGACTTCACACAATGTGGAAATGTAGTTTCAGACACATCCACCTCATCATGAAGCTGAGCTGCACTGAAGCTGGTTGCTCTTAACTTTGTACGTGGGGCAGACCAACCAAAGCAAGCAGCCTTGCAAAAGCTGTAGTTCGTATTAAGTAAGATAGAGGTACTTTTCATGGCTCCACCAGCTTTGTTCTTCTCAGCCCAAGTTCTCAGTTCTTCAGGCTTGTGAGAAACTCTGGACACAGCTCGTGGCTACAATTTGAGAGAGGAATTTCCCAATAGCTCAAATCCTGGAGCTGAAGGCCAGCTCAATAAATAAGATAAGTGGCAGTTTTTCATCCTGAGCTGAAAATAGGTTTGAACGTTCTGAAAAATCTTCTGTGAACCTGCAATACTGATAGGAAGTCCACACATTTACCCTTTGTCTAACGTGTCTCAAATTAACCTCCCCTTGCCCATCTAACTTCTTTGCACTTGGAGGAAATTTTGTGACATTCTGATTCAGACCCAGAAAAAAGATTTAGGTACTTCATCCAAAGTTTTGTCTCCAGCTTGAATGCTCAGCTAATTATGGAGGCATCTATGCTCCCTTGCTAGGGCTTGAGCAACACAGTCCCACAATGCTCATGTGTCCACTGCCAGCATGCGCCCCACACTTACTGTCACACAGATATCTCCTTTTCTACCCCTCCCACCTGCTGGTCATATGGAAATAAACCCATCAGACCCTCAGAAAGCATCAGCCAACTCAGACTTCATTTTAAAAAAAAGCAAACACAAGGGTGTAACTTCCCCCTCGTGTCCACCAGGCAGGTTGGCGCTTACTGCCTTCTTCACTGCTGATGTTAAAATGTCAGATCCAAATCCTTCCTCCCCCAACACCTCACAAGAAATCTCAGTATAAACTTGGACTTCCAGCACGAATATCTTGATTGTTAGATAACATTTAGCAATTGATAATTGTATTGTATACATTAGTATACAATTATCCAATGCCTTTTAGAGCAGAATTTTAATGTCTGCTGTCTGCGCTTCTGGCATCTTGTGGTACATCTCAGGTACCATGCATGTACAAAACAGTGTTTACAGAATCTGTCAGAAGCCTTCTGATGGTTCAGTGCAATAAAAAATAATAATAAAAAAAAACCAAGCTTTGAGCTTCTATTGACAAATTTCTGAGCACATGCAGTTTAATTGTTTTGGTTTGTTTTTTTTTTTAATTTTCCTTGGTTTTAGTTTGAGGCATAGTTTCCAGTGAAGGCATCCACTTTTGCTACTACAGAGATCAATGACAGCACCACCATATCTTTTTTTTCCCCTCTGGCTCTATGGTTCACAGATGAAGCAACTTACTAAGCTCTTTCTGTCTTAACTTTAAGGTGAACTTTCTGAAAACATCAGAAAGGGATCACATTTCTTGTATATTCTTCTGTATTCTGTTGAGAGTTTTAATATTAAAAAAAAATGTTTTTAAATTTTTCTTATCACACATTTATCTCTCTTTCCAGTTAACACACCCTCAAATGAAAGCAAGGGTTTTATATGTTCTTAAACTAATAACGGGCATTTTATTTCCTGGTAGTATTAAAAATTGCATCTGTTCCAGCTTATTTACCAGTAAATTTAGTCAATATATTCCCTTGAGGAGGTTAGGTCCCCTCAGCAAACATGAATTGTACCTCTTCACCTTCTACTGTCGGTGGATTTTTCTTTCAGAAGTAATATCTCAGTTGCTGGCACTATATCCATATCCAGCTTGAAATTAATAAACATCCCATTTCTTTTCATGATGGCAGTTCTTTAAGCTTTTGCTGCAATATTAACAGTGATTCTTAGAATGTATTTTCTGAGATAATATTCTTGCTGTTATCCTCTGAGCAGCCTGTGCATAAAAACCCTAGTAAAGCAAATCAACACAATTTAGTTCTTGCATGTTTGTTACAAAGACTAGTCACTGCCTGGGGCTGAGCGGTTTGATAGATGTGCTGAGTTTTTTGTGGTCTCAGCCTTCCTGTCCTTGACCTTTTTTAAGATATTGGTTATCATACATGTAACAGCGAAACAGTCTGCAACCTCCATAAGGCTCAGACTGTAGTGGGTTACTCACCTTTCTGAGTAATTTGGTTTCAGTTTTTTTCACATTTATATTTATTAAGACATGGAGTTTGGATCAAAACATATTAATCTTAACATTTATGAGTTGATATATTGGCAAAAGTTTGCAGAAGAAGGAACCTTCTCATCATTCAACACAAACACATGCTCTAGCATGATCTTGCAGCTCTTGTTAATGAAAGTGTAGTGAATCTCCACCGTTGGAGTTATTCAAAAGCCACTTGTATTGGTTCCATCAGCGGCTTGATTAACTTTAAAGGTGGCCCTTCATTGAGCAGAAGCTTTGACTAGATGGCTGTCAGAGGTCCCTTTCAACTTAATTATTCTATGAATATGTAGCATTAGTCTGTTATAATACTGATTTTTTTTATTGTAATTTGCACTCAGGAAGTTTTGCTGTAAAATGAGCTGTGAATCTTGTGCTTATGAAATTGCCAGATGAATAGGGATTACCTAACCTTCATAGCAAATGAAGAAATTGTATAAGCTTCCCAGCAGTTTTTACAACTTCAGTTTGTAAACATCTTACCCTTGTTTTTTCCTGTCTAGGGAAGGCCTGTTGTACTAACTACATGGTATATCAGTGCTCTGAACATATGATATCCTAAGCCCTACACTTTGCTTGTAATCCTTGCTCTTTAGGTGGCAAGATTTATGTTTCCGAGATGCTCCAGGAGAATGTTGAAACGGTAAAACTTATAAAGTTATAAAAGATAAGCTCACAAATGGAGACAGGAAGCCAAAACAAATTCTCAAAGACCAAAGCACAAGGACATTTGACATTTATTTAAATTCAAATGCATAAAGAGAGGTACATGTGTTTTACTTTTTCCTGAAGCTTGTATGTTTCTCTGTAGCCACCCCTGAGGTGCAGAAGCTCCCAGCCTACTCACTTCTGCTGTCCATAGAGTCCTGCTCAGCCAAACCAGCCAGCATCTTTCCTTCAGCAGTGCTCTCCTCCCATTCCCTTCCCAAGGAGGTTTTCTGACTCTGCTTGCTGGTGTTTCAGGAGGTTCATGATTCCTAGCAGAAAAGTTTTTCAAAAGGGCAGGAAGTAGTGAGCTGCTTCTCTGATTGACACAGGCCAAGATGCAGCTGGTGACAAGAAAGCCACATATTGCTCACCCATTGATGGGAAAGACTACAGAAAAGTCTAGTTAGAAAACAATCACAAAATGCAACTACAGTGGCTTCTGTCACATACCAATACATCACAGGACATAACTCTCTTCACCACCATCTTCTAGTCCATCTTTCTTCAGCATGATTTTGTCCTCTTCCACATAGAATTAAGGGTTCTGAGTGTTTCTGCTGAAGATGGATGGATGAGCACTAGTACCTGGCTACTGCTTGAGGGATAAAGCAGATGCTAAGTATAAAACATAGACTGATGACAGCATTTCTGCTTTCCCTGATAACCCCAGTGGACAAAGTCAGTAAATATGATTTCCTGGGGTGATGAGTTTGCTCCTATCAATAGATTTCAGCCATTGGAAATGTAATTTGTTGAACTGTCCAGCTTTGGAAAGAGTGATGTTAGGCAGCCTCACTTCGCATACATGTCAGGGAAAAGACAATAAAAGTGTGAACAAATTATTTCGAGAGAGTGTTTATGCAACCAGGAAATCATCTACGTGAAATACGAGACAAAGCCTGAAGAAGCAAAGACGTAAAAGTGAGAAAACTTTGCATAATGTTGCAGTCCTAAGGCTCAGTAAGTGGAAATCTCCTACTGAAACCTATATAAAAAGAGCTTTGGATAAAGTCAGAAAATAGAACCCAAGAGGCTGTTACTGCTCAGAACAGACCATTTCCTACAGCCAGTTGGCACAGGCAAAAGGATGTGGAGTTATTTAAATGAGGATCAAAATTTAATCAATAAGGCATCATGATTCTGTGTCTTCATGGTTTTAAAGCTTTTGGATCACAAAAAATCATAACATTCATAAATTTTACTGCATTTGAAGGTCTCTGTGATCTTTACTCAATATTTATTCATCTACTGGAGCTCACTTAAAATTTTTAAAGTAAACCATCTAATTGGAGAAAGAAAGTCAGATCTATTTTTGCAGGTGACTTAGGTGAGCAAATAGATCCCATGATTAGCAAAAAGAAAATAGGCAAAACAAGCAATTCACTTGCAAGCAACTCAGCTTATGAACTGAAACACTCTCTTCAGACTACCTGGTAAATAGTAACAGATGTAGCTGGAGAAATCAAGGTTGATTTGAGAAGGACCTGTAAACAAATACAGGGCTAAATCTGCAGTGACCTGATCAACTTCACAACCTTGATACATCCTACAATGTTGGCAAAGATGGCTGTACAATATTTCTAGGTGATGGGTACCAGATATGATCAAACCATTTTATTTCTTGTGATCTACAATGGTGAAGTGACACAATAATGAGTTACTTCAGGATTTACCACAAGCTCATCATTCCATCTTTGAAAGGAATCAAACGGTACAGCAGACACTACAGGACTCTACTGTCAATCTCTTGCAAAACTGGAGTGAGCGTTCAGTACATTAAGCAAGATCTGAAGTTACATTTGTTGAAACTTTTAAAATGGCACACCAGCTTCCTCCTTTTCTTTGCTATTCCCAGTGCTGCACGTAACAACAAGTTTTAATGTTGATATAGTTTAGAAAGCACCAGGCAAGTCAGTGTATTTATTAAGGTGAGTTGATGAGCACATTGCTTATATAATACCCACCAGCCGAAACTTTTTTCATGATACATTAACTTTCTATCTCTAATTCATTTGCATCATCTGGTTTTTTAACATGCAGCTGTATGCAAATGCCAGATTGCTTAAATGTGTAGTTACTTATTTTGTGGCAAATTAAGGATAAGCAGTACTTTGGGCTGCAGGATAGTTGAGTTAAATTGTCTTACTCAAACCACCCACTGAAAATGTAACCATCAGTTGAATCTATTGTTAATTCTACTGTCTCTCATTCTGTTTCAGGTTCCTTATATCCTACTCTCACCACATATTTCATGTTTGACTTTGCTTCTTAAGTATACTAAAAACATTCTGGTTTTAAGGAGGGATGGAAGGAGTAGCACAAGAACTGCAGAAATATGTAAAATCCCTAGGGATTATTTCAATCACAATTAATTTCTTCAATCATTTTAATCAAGCTACACAAACTCACGTTGTGATAACTCTCCACACTTTTTAATAGTTGTCCTTCTTGAACTGATGTTGGTCCCCGGATCAGTTCTATTTTAGGAAAGAACCTTGCGACCTCTTACTTCTCCTTGGCAAAGAGTGTGAAATGTGTTAATTCCTGTTGGTGAGTCTTTTCAATAAGTGTAAAACAAATGATGTCACAATGTGGATGTACTCACTGTAGGAAATTCCAGCCTCTCAGAGAATGAAAAGTCCAGCTAGACCCTGCAATATATCCCATGTCCTATAGCATGACTTTTTCTCCTACCCAAAATTCATGAGAGTCTCAGGTTTCTTTTCACTTGCACTTGCTCTTACTAACTTTCCATTCAAATTATGTTCTATATTTTTCAGCTCTCCAATCTTCAGTACATTATTTGAAGTCGTTTACTGTCCTGCCATCCAGGGGCTCACTGACACAGAGAATCCTGTAATTAACAGGCAAGGACAGAATTTTAAAAAATATGAAAACTTTAAGGCCTACTATGCTGTGACAAAGATGCAGTTTTGTCCCAACTAATTAACACTGACACCAAGTGTGCTACGCAGTAGCTAAATTGCAAGCTGTTTTGTTTGTGTTAATTGCTCTGTTGGCATTATTTATCTGTCCTGCATTAATTTAAGCAAGAACATTTTTTGTTCTTTGGATTTCAATGAAAACCGTATTAAATATAGCTACTTTCATTTCCTTTGCCATTTTTCCTTGATGTTGCAAAAAGACCAATTTGAAAAGAAGGAAGAACACAGTAAATTTTGGCTCAGTGGGAGATGCACTCACAGTTGGATCCCTTCTTTTTATATTTCTCATAAATGCACAAGTATGTTGCCTCCTGCATTTTCCTAATGACAGAAATTTAAAGTCCTAGACAACAATCAACACTACAGGGGCAAAACTAGTGCAGTTTTATTACCACAGAAATAAAATCAAAAGCTGGATCTGAAGCTGTACATTTTTTTAACGTTTAAACTTTTTCTTAATTTCAGTTTTGACCACTTTTGCATATCATTCATCAAAAAAATAGAGCTCTTAAGTTATTACTGAGTATATCAGATCATTTTAATTAAGAATGAATAATAAATAGTGAAAGTGGTTCTTTTCTTAGTGAACACAGTATTTATTTGAGAAGTATGTTGACAAAGGGCACTGAACCTCAGGCAGGTAAAAGAATTTGCTCAACCCCCTACATGGAATAAGTGGCAAAAAAGGGCATGGGTGACATTACCAGGCTGTTCTGCAGGACAGGAGGTGATTTGGAGAACGATTGTGAGGACTAGAGAAATCTGCACAAACAGAATGCAAATGCACTTCACGACTCACACTGGCTGCAGCAAATTTTCTAACATTTTACAAGATGACATTGTTGAGCATCCAGTTGATGCCTTGACCTACAGAGGGGGAAAATTAAGATAGACATAAAATCCACATCCAAATTAACAAACCCCTGTTCTGTTCAGCCATTTATAGATGAAGGAGAGAAAGAGACAGCACTAAGACTGTGATTTTGGAGCAGATTTCTTTGAAGGATCAGGATAGTGTGGTTCCCGCGAGTGGGATGAAATAGCTACCTTAGAGATTTAGTGAGGAAACCAGTGAAGAAAACAATCAAGTGTCCCTTTTTCTTCCTTTTTTTTAATGAAAATAATGTGAGATAGAAATTTGAAGAAGAGTTTTATGTTCGCTGTATTAAAGACCTTAATAGTAAATAAGGATAAGAATATGTGCAGCTATATGACAGAAACAGGATCTTTTTTAAGGAATTAAGAGGTAGTGCATGCACTCAAAGCACCATTCTCCACTCAAACTCCCCTTGGTTTAAATATTCCTACAAGAATCACTAATGCACTGGGGAGATACCAGATGTCCCTCAACTAAAGAAAATTATAGAGAAATCGTCACAGAAATATAACCTCAGCACAGAGAGATATCATTATTTTCAGACTCTAGCAACCTCTGCTCAAAAGAAATATAGCCAGAATCAGACCTCATTTACACCAGTGAAAATCCATGTTGAAGCCAGTAATTTATTTTAACGAATTATTCTGAATGGGGGTTAGAATCCATTCCAGAGCCTATAATTTTTCCTCATGCTTGAAATAAAACGTAGTATAATGGAATTAGGTATCACAATACTGGGACCTTATAATTCTTTGAGAGACTAGATAATGAATTTAAGAAAAGAAATTCCCAACTTGTAGTCTGGACTGTGATCAGCATCTGGACATGCTCTCTCCGATGCACGAAGGCTCTCCACTGGAAGGTGTACGAATCCATGCACTCATAAGACAACGGTAGTTGCAAACACTTCTTATTAAGTACGAAAGACGTCAAAACATTTGAGACGTCTGAAAAAAAACAATAATTTTTTAATATAAATCAGGAAAAAGTATGTACAGCAATGTTGTTCAAGCATCAGTTTGCAGTTATTCTAGAAAGATAAGCCAATATTCACATGCTCAAAAGGGAATCCTATTATGTTCCCTTATAAATGAAGGGGAAGGAAACAACAAAGTTACATTCTTCCTCCACACACTTTTCTGCCCTCCCTAATACTAGTGCTGAATCTGCTCAGAGTACCACACAGACCAATGTATTGACAACATGCTACAGTTTGAATTCCTGAATAAGAAAATCACTACTTAAATCTATGCTACTCAGGGTGAGAAACACGGTATTGTTATTGCTTTGGCTGCTTTTGTAATTTTTTTCCATTCCCAGCAGCAACAGAACAGGATGCATTAGCTAGGCAGTGTGAATGATTCACCATTTTTCAGATGTTATTACAAAACCTGAATTTTGACATCCTTTACTGGTGAGTTTTATTACTATTCTTCATGTTTCTAGAGCTTCAGAGATTTTCTTGTAATAAAAATAAAGGAGAAACATTAGTACTTTTTGAAATTTACATTGCTGCACATGCAGCTTTTATGAAATAATTTTAAATAATGTACCAGAGACACACAACAGGTTCTGATAGTGTCTCACAATCATACCTTTTGCTCTGTCCAGGCTCAGGGACCTAAAGTGCTTTCAAATTGCAACAAACTCTTTATTCGCACCCACACACACCTTCACACAAAGCACTATAGAAATCTCTGCAGCCTTTACAGCCCAGCGGAGCGGCTTTTCACAGCTCCCAGCAGCGCTACGTGGTAGTTATAAGCACTGAAGAATATATACAGCGAAGCTGCAGGGGGATTTAGGGATGCAAAATATAAAGTAAGATATTATAAGCTAAACTGTTGGCAATGCCTGCAGTCAAGGTTATCTGACACTTTCTTTTGTCAGGCTTTGGATTCAGTTGTTTATAATTTTAATTTACCTATTGAGTTGCAGAATCACAGAATCACAGAATTACCTAGGTTGGAAGGGACCTTTAAGATCATCTAGTCCAACCGTAAACAAAAAAAAACAAAACCACACCACCACACCCGCACACCACCAACCAACAGTAAACCATATACCGAGCACCATGTCAATTCGTCTTTTGAATATCTCCAGGGATGGTGCCTCAACCACTTCCCTGGGCAGCCCATTCCAATGCTTAGTAACCCTTTCCGTGAAGAAATTTTTCCTGACATTCAACCTGAACCGTCCCTGGCGCAACTTGAGGCCATTTCCTCTTGTCCCATCGCCTGTTCCTTGGGAGAAGAGACCGACCTCCCCTGGCTACACCGTCCTTTCAGGGAGTTGGAGAGAGCGAGAAGGTCTTCCCTCAGCCTCCTCTTCTCTAGACTGAATAACCCCAGCTCTCTCAGCCTCTCCTCATGAGACTTGTTCTCCAGAGCCCTCACCAGCTCTGTTGCCCTTCTCTGGACCCGCTCCAGCCCCTCAATGTCTTTTTTGTGGAAAGGGGCCCAAAACTGGACCCAGCCCTCGAGGCGGGACCTCACCAGTGCCCAATACAGGGGGACCATCACCTCCCGAGTCCTACTCCCCACGCTGCTCCTGACACAGGCCAGGGTGCTGTTGACCAAGAATGGCCACCTGGGCACACTGCTGGCTCATGTTCAGCCGACAGTCCACCAACACCCCCAGGGCCTTTTCTGCCAGGCAGCTCCAGCCACTCTGCCCCCAGCCTGTAGCGCTGCAGGGGGTTGCTGTGACCCAAGGACAGGACCCGGCACTTGGCCTTGTTGAACCTCATCCCATTGGCCTCGGCCCATCCATCCAGCCTGTCCAGATCCCTCTGCAGAGCCTCTCTACCCTCCAGCAGGTCGACACTCCCACCCAACTTGGTGTCATCTGTGAACTGACTGAGGGTGCACTCGATCCCCTCGTCCAGATCATTGATAAAGATGTTAAAGAGAACGGGTCCCAGTACCCAGCCCTGTGGGACACCACTCGTGACCGGCCGCCAACTGGATTTGACTCCATTCCCCACCACTCTCTGGGCCCGGCCTCCAGCCAGTTTTTAACCCAGTGCAGAGTATTCCCATCCAAGCCACGGGCAGCCAGTTTCTCCAGGAGGATACTGTGGGACACTGTATCAAAGGCCTTGCTAAAGTCCAGGTGAACAACATCCACAGCCTTTCCTTCATCCAACAAGTAGGTCACTTTGTCATAGAAGGAGATCAGGTTTGTCAAGCAGGACCTGCCCCTCATGAACCCATGCTGGCTGGGCCTGACCACCTGGGCGTCCTTCATGCGCTGCATAATGGCACTCAGGATGATCTGTTCCATGGCCTTCCCAGGCACCGAGGTCAGACTGACAGGCCTGGAGTTCCCCGGATCATCCTTCCAACCCAGTTTTCAGTCCCAGATGTCTGCGTCTAGTTAAAGTTTCCGCTCAGTTTTTTTTCCACTGCTCCCTGAAGGAGGACACTGCCAGTGGGGTGAATGCAATGGGCTCCAGGTGGTTTGAGGAGTCACCACTCCAGTGGGTCTCAGTCACCACTGTGGCAGCCAAAGAGCGCTGGGAAGGCTCACACAGACACGATAAGGCAATAAAACCTGCAGCCTCACAGACATGACCACAAGACTGTTTCCACCAGTGCCATGAGCATAAAGAAAAAATATCATTCTTGGGCCATACATTATTCTCAGATGTTCAGTTATTAATGCCCCTAAGCTCTGAATGAAGCATCTGAAAATTAGCCATGGGCGTGGAAGGGAGTAAGTAGGTCCTGAGGTGTTACAAATAATAATGTTGCAGTGAGAAAGAACTCAAAGCTTAACCAAAGCTCCAAGGCTTCAGCATAAACCTTATTTGCTATAAAATTATGAAGGCCCTGGGTAAAGGGTGGAGACAATCTCCAAAGGGATCCATCTGGGGAAGGAAGGGCTGAGGGCTCAGTGTTGAGTTATCTGCCATCCCTGAGACAACTTCCATGCATTTCAAAGAAGAGGAAACCAAGACCCCAGGGCATGGAAAGACTTGTATGGGAATAGGAAGAACAGGGAAAGTAGCAGAAAGGAAAAAAAAGGCAGTTTATTAGCAGAGTGGAAAAGATGGCTTTTGAAGTAGAGCAAACAAAATAGAGAAAGTCTGGAGCCAGGAGACTGGAGGCCAGTAGAGACAGTAGGCACTGGATTGAGGCATGGTGGTGGTGATAGGGGCTGGGGCAGCAGTCTGCAGAGTGACTGGAGGAGGGGACAGAGAGGGACACGCTGGGAAGGAGCAAGGAGCAAGGAAAGGCTGGGGACACGGGCACAGGACCCACCTCTGAAAGCCTGAACCAGAGGCAGTTGTTGTGAATTTCTGCATTGCTCTTCTGTACTGTATTTCCCAGCCATGCTGGAAAAACAGAAAGTCTGTCATAACACACCATATGGGCCTATCCTGAGGGCCAGTCGTCTGAAATCTGCCACATAAGTGTGAGCTGAGCGAGTGACTGGGAACTGCATTGCATGGGTCCTCCATGTGAGTGTCTGCTACCAGTGAGGCACTCAGAATATTAATGGATTTTACAGCTGCTAGAGGACAAATGAGGGTGCATTTACATTGGTAGAGCTCAGGATTAAGTCCATATAGTGTTGTCCAATGGAATTTCTATGTTTTGAGGTTGGTGGAGAATTTTTTTTGTTGTTTTAGATAGTTTAGTTGGTTAGGCATTAAAAACCTAACACCATTGGAAAGAAAGAAAAAAGAAATATTCAATAGTTATCTGTACATGGAATGAACAAGGGCTCCTGTGGGAGAAAGGAGCATGTAGTTCAAGGCAGTAACATGCTGCATAAATCCGAAGCAGCTGAATTTATTTTGCAAAGAAAACCTTCAACCAAGTATTTCCCAACTTTCCTAAGTTTGACTCACTCTAAATATCCCCTTACTGGGTAACGGAATAAGGGAATTATGCAAACTGTGGTGCACAGGCCATTGGGGTCATCTCTTTTCCTTTCTTACCGAAGTATCCTTGGGTATTTAACTACTGCAGAGTGAAGTTACAAGCTAATTTTCAGAGTCAGGGCACCACAGTTTTAGGCATCATTGGGGAATGTTCCTCCTCTTCCACAAAGTTATCATAGAGTGAGAGGAGCAGTCGCTACCAAGACACAGGAACTAAGTGGTCTGCAAAACTAAGCATCTCATCTCCAGCCTGGCAGGTCTCATTTAAAAAGTGCCAACCTAAATGCTGGAGCAGACATAGAATGGCTGCTGCAAAACATGACAGGACCCAAAGAGGCTATCCAGTGTAACAGGAGACTGCAGAGCAGAAAGCTATTTTTGGAACTGCTCTTTCTTGTCCAGCAAATAAGTAATTTTCATTTCTTCAACTGCTTTCATAAGCAATTTCTCACCAGCATGGGATTTGATCTGTCAAATAACATACTATGTCTACCTATCTAGGTCCCTTTTTTGTTGTTTTTCAGAGCAAAAAAAACGCAGGGGATCTCCTGAGCTAGTGTAAAATCTTATTTGATTATGGAACTCATTTCTTTGATGGTTGAAAAGTGAAGACTACTTGGCATTTGGGGCATTCTTTGACATCTACGAGCTGAAGAGCTCAGAGAAGGAACCAAGCAGAAAAGAACTCAATACCAATTAAAACAAAAGAAAACAAACAAAAAAAACAAACAAAAAACAAAACAAAACAAAACAAAACAAAACAAAACAAAAAAAAAAAACCAAACCCTAAAACAACAAAAAGCAGGGATTTTTTTTTCCTTGAAAATTATCATTTGGACTTTTTCCATGCCCATAAGCAAAATTTAGGAATACAGTCAAACACATGTGCATGGCTCTTATTGAAGATGTTAAGAGTTTAATATGCTCAGTGAAGGGTAAATAATTTTCTGTGAGTCTCTGAATGTTTCATTTTCTGAATCTCTATGACCAGTATGTGCAGACATTGTCACATTTTATTTCCCTTCAAATGCAAGTACATTTAAGAGAACAAAAATGGTGACAGAATTTCAGCAACAGCAGCCTTATTTTGAATTCTTCCAACTCAAACATGACTGCTACAAAAACCAAATCATGAACTGACACATTTATAAATTGTGACCTATGCCCTCTTAGTATTTGAAAAATGAATGAATAAGTTAGTAATATTTGAAAATGCACCTACTGTACACTTCCCGTAATTTTCTTTTTGGTATTTTAAATTCTTATTCTAGTACTAGCATCATCATCACCCCAGGCATCCTAGGAATCAGTATGATCCAACACGGATCTTGGCTGTTGGTTCTTTGGAGCATGTTCTTACCATGACAATGGTTTAATGATTGCTTAATATATAAAAATTGTCTTGAAGATTTTATAGTATCATCATGCCATCTAGAGGTGGGATATGTCACTGAGGCTCCCACACTGAGGCTCATGTCAGACAAAATCATCATTGAGGTACAGTGGGATGGAGGCCTTTAAGGGAAGCCTTTCACTAGGGTGGAGATAGTGCCGTATGGCATGGGCCCCATGCTGGGGAGCGTATCAGGTCATTCAGGTCCCATACAGGGGTAGCAGTGGGAATTAACCCTCCTAGACAGTGGACCTTTGGGGGCTCTGCTTCTGCATAACTTCATAACCCAATAATACTCAGTTCTTTCTCAATCTTGATATCACAAAGGAAGCTGATCAGCTGATCAGAAACCAGGCTGCGCAGCTGCATCTGGCTTGGAATGGGGAACACCCAGCAGCCAGTGTGTGCTGCACATACCTCCCATATAGGGTCAAGGACAGGAAAGGGAAGTCTATTCTGGGAGCCTCAATGCAAGGACACATGACAAAAAAATGAAAAATACGCTTGCACTTATAGAAAAATTCCCTGATTTCAGTGAACCAACTCACACTTCTTTAGTAACAGCCCCCATTACAGATGGGTCAGAAAGGATGGAAAGCTCAGCAACATGAAATACACAGTTTTCAAGGAGCTGGCCATCTGGAACATGTGGACCTCCTGCATCCAAATTGTCCACCTCACCAGCTGCAGAAGTGCTGCAGTCATACTTCCTACAGCTTTGTGGCTGGTTCTGAGTGATGCATGAGCTCCGCCTTAGCTCATTTTGCAGGGCTCATATCTCCCTGTACTTACCTTTGCTCTCCCCTGTACAGACCTTCATCCCAGTAAGCGTCTAAGCTGGTGGCAGAGATTCTAACAGGGTCTTTCTCCATCACTTAGCTTCTTCCTCTAATTAAACACATGAAACTTAATGTTTGACCCTGCTGTATCAAATCTGGTTGTAGTTAGGCCATGGTTTCCAGCACTATTAGTAAAGGACAGGAAATGCTATTGCATGAGACCTGTTAGGAAATAAGTTAGGCATTAAAAAACCCATTGCTCACAAAAGAAAAATAAGCAATGGGCAATCTGTTGTTTTTCTACCCAGCTTCACTAGAAACTCTGCTGCATCTGGCACTCTATTCACATGCCTATGAAGTCCTACAGAAAACGCGCACTGTAAGGATCAATGCTGCTTGAAGCAGTAAGATGAGTCAGGTCCATTTCAAAAAGGAAAAATTAAAAGAAACAGCCGTCCTTGCATTCACCACATTCTCCTCACCTGCCTTGGTCCCTGGATTTCCCAAAACCTTTCCTACTTCCCTAAAGTAACAGGTCCCTGAACAGGAATCAAGTCTTTCTCTTACGATCACAGAACGAGAGGATAATTCATGTTGGAAGGGTTGCAGGAGGTCTTTGGTCCAACCTCCTGCTCACGCAAGAACAAGTGTGAGATCAGAACAGCTTTCTCAAGACATTATCTAGTCAGGTCTTGCAAGGACAGAGACAGCACAACCTCTATATCTGAATTGTTTCACAGTTCAACTGTCCCCATGGGGAACAAGTTTCTCCTTGTATCCAGTCTGGATCACTGTTGTTCAACTCATGCTCTTTGTCTCTGGCCCTCCCACCATGCATCTCTGTGAAGAGCCTGGCTCTGTGTTCTGATAACCTCCTTGTAGGCAGTGAGGGGCTTTGGTGGAAGTTATCTTGTCTGCAGGCTGAACAGGCTCCAGTCCCTCCACCTTTCCCCACAGGACAAGTGCTCCACCCCTGACCACTCTGGGGGCCCTCTGCTGAACATGTCAACATCTTTTCTTCAATTTGAGCCCCAAAACTGGCTGTAGTAGTCCAGACGTGGTCTAACGAGTGCTGAGCAGAGTCAGGTGACTACTTTTGTGGATGCTGCTGTTCATGTAGCCCAGGACAATGTTGGCCCTCACTGCTGCCAGGGCTCATGAGGGCTGTCTCTGGGCCCTGGCTACAGAGCTGGCTCTAAGCAGCCATCCCCAGCCTGTGGCATTGCAAGTTCATGCTGAGCTATTCTTTGCACCTTCTTGCTATTTTTTAGGATATATAAATTACTTTCTGTTTTGAAAGTCCATAACTTCTACCTTTGTCTTTCAGAAGAGTACTTCTTGAGGCCATGTCCTTTGAAATGACACATCTACCCTAGCAGTTCCTAATCTTACCCTTGACAGCTATCCATAATAAATCCTTCTCTGTTATGTTATCTGTTATCGGTTTCAAGAGGGGCTTGTTTTGCTCATTAGCAAACCTCAGCATTTGTTATATATTTGTTACATTTTTTTAGCGTTTTTTACAGTATTTGCTTTTATTATCTCATTATTTCTCTTTAACTGAATAGCAGGAGATTTCCGTGTTTCATACACACGTGCAAACTCTATTATTAATAAGGAGAGCAAAAATAGGAATAAGGGAATGGACTACTGACAAGGAGGCTGCTGTTGGAAACTGGCAAGAGAGCCATGATTATGTTTAGTTATGATTCTCAAATTCTTTTACCTTCAGGTGATTCTTGTCCTGTTTTTAAGGATACAAGAACAGTAAATTAAATAAGGGTATTGCATAGCAAAACTACTGAGAAAAACAGAAAAATATTTTCCTCATAGCAAAAATATATCGCTTGGTTTACTTTATGCCTCCTATTACATATAAAACCTATGGCTGAATTTGCTTTACTGTCTACTTGTTATATTCTTACATCTAAAAGTACAGAACAAGCAAAAGTCAGCATTGAAAAATAATATGGAAAAGAAAGTCTCAGCTCAGTGCCCTTGCAAAATAGCATCAAAAGCATTCTTGAAACAACCCTCATCACTAGAAATATATGTCAAAAGTAGTAATTAGTACTGTAATTACCCTACAGGCTTGGCATCTGGCTTATATAAACATTTAAGCCCCAAGAAAACAGGTCAGCATGACTTCAGTTGGCACTTAGAAATACATGAGGTTGGAAGAGCCAACCAAAACTCAGAAAAATACCATGCTAAATACATCTGCTTTCACTTGGACAGCACTACATGGGACGCTGATATTTTCACCAAGCTCCCGACACCATCTGTGTACATTATCCAACAATTCCTCCAACGTAAAATTCATAAGCTGTTTCGGAAGCTGGAGTTGCTCCATTGCCAGCCATCTCTTTTAACAAAATCAGTCGTTTCCACTGTGCTTTGTGCTGTGTTCAGTATTGTTGGAGCATGAAACACTCACCTCCACTTCATGGGAACTGGGGTGGTTGCATGGTCACCATGGGCCCCACCGAGGAGGGGCACAGATGTGCCCATGCTATGGTAGACATCATGACAGGCATCCTGTGGCTGAAAACTGAGCCCCTGAAGGTACTATCTGTAGCTGTGTCTCTTAGTCTCTTTGAGACACAACAGTCCCTCCCAGCAGACAAATGAGTTAATGGGAATCAATGTAAGCATCACAGCTTACAGCCTTTTTTTATTGACAATACATTTGTCTTGTCTGTTGCACAGTTAGCATAGTAGGGGCAGATGAACAGTCGCTGGGAGGGTATCTGTCATCAGGGCAGAGTGACCATGGCCCCAGCAGCCTCAGCTGCCCTTCCTCATACCCCCTCTTGCGAGGTGGGGGAGAATCAGCTTTAGCATCCATATCCCATTTTGGTTTTCATTTACAGATGTACACGCTTGTGTCTCTGAGCCAGCACCTAGTTAGTTTCAGCTAAAAAATTCTTTGTGCCTCCTTCTTTCTCTTTAGGAAAGGAATCAGATAAAAACAGTATCATATCTGATGCCAGAACACTTCAGCCTTCTTTCAATCTCTGAAATTTCCAGCCCTTTAGAACTGTAAAACCAGACACTTTAGAGGTGGAATAGCAATAATAATTTTATCTCTATTTGTACAAGTAAATACACTATTCTTACTCATAAACATTTCTGAAAACCTTGGAAAACTGCTATAAAATATTGTAGATTGAGACTACTTTAAAAAGAAAAGTTCAGGCTTTAATCTGTATATATTTATGTCAGAATGATTAATTTACTCCCTTTCAAGATTGTCAGATGCTCGGCTCACAATATGGCAGTGAAATTTTCCAAAAACTAGGCACAAGACTGCTGGGTTTGTTTTGTTTCCTGAAAATCAGCTGCCTCTTTTGAGGAACACTGAGAAGTCATGAAAAATTGTCAGTAAAATTTGTGAGAGTTCCGATATATTTATTTGGAGATATATATATGAAAATGAGAGAGAGAGATGATTCATAGATATATATGTGAATCATGATATATTTATTATTTATCTATATTTATTGGAATGTGAATGTATACTTCTCAAGATAGTTTGTGGTCCTTTTGGTTCAAAACAACGGAAGCTCATTTAATTTCAGTTTTTACAGGATAGGCATCTAGAGCGTTCGGTTTCCTATTTCATGAGCTAATGCTAAGCTTCTCAGCAACTGCCTGCCTTGTGAGTTAATCTTGCACTCATTATCTACACCAGAAAAACTACACCCTTGTGACTGAAAGAAATGGCACCTTAACAGAAAACAGAGAAGAAAAGCAGCTGCCCACCGTGATGAGAGATAACAACCTGAGCACGATATTCCTTGAGGATCTGTTTGAATTGATGCATAATGACAAACCACCATCAAAACAAAGATAGCATCATAGAGCTCAGTAAAACAGGAATACTGAGAGGGTGTATTTGCTGTAATAAAACTGTGTTTCTGAAAAAAGCCTAAAAAAAGAACATACTAATCCAACCAAGGAAACAATTAATGTGACTGGATTTCCTTCTAAGCAATTCCCTGTTTTTTGCTATAATGATAAGCAGTCAGTTGAAGGAAAAAACCAATTACACTAGACCTTACAGGGCACAGCAAAGGATATATAAAGAATAATTTGCATTCACAGAGCAAGAAAGCTGGTGAGAAACCCAGAGTGTTTCCACACATACCACCAAACTCTCTTTTCAGCTAATGTGCTAATCTTTTATTCTTTGTGATTCATCACCCTATCCGTGTCATTCACATTAACCATCACTCAAAGAAACTTGTAAGTGCAGAGGTCCGATGGAAACACGGCCCAGAGACTCCCAGGTCTGTGATGCCAACTCCCTGCTACTTGTCCAGACCTGACCTGCTGTCCTGCACAGGAGGGCACTGTTGTACAGTACTGATTAAAGGCAGGCTCTTCTATTTCTCACAAAGCCAGAGAAAAAAAAAAAAAAAGAAAAAAAAGACAATAATAAGGCTCTACATACTTTTGCTGAAGTGACTACAGTGAATTTTTACCCTGCACCACTGCTGCCCCATGATACTGCTGCTGGGCATGAAAATGGCCCCAGAACAAGGGCAGGACAGCAGCAGCACCAAGTGGTGCTCAGCCCCCAACCTCACCTCACCATGCTCACAAAGTTCAGCCACACTTATAAAGGTGAACTGAGACCTACGTGCTCTTCAAAACATCACCTGTCAAGACGTGAGCATTTTCTTTGACTCATTCCTGATTTTCTGCATCCTGCCCTTCTCCTCAGACTTTATCACCAGCTCCCTCCTCCAGCTCTGCTGGCAGAGGGAGAGTCAATAGCATGTATAAAGTTAACTGCTGGGAGTTCTCTCACTAGGTCTCAGAAAAGAATCAATATAAATATGGTGTTTGGCTTCTCCATTTATTGCTGATATGGTACAATATTAAAGTCCAACTTTTATACATTGAGAGCACTGTTCAAAACTTACATTTGTATTATTTGTTGCCATGCATACAAGGAATATGAATTATCTGTACGAGTAGAGTAGCCCCTGAAAACAAGTTGCACTTAAACTGAACTATCACATTTTTCTGGAAACACACCTTTTACTCCTTTCTCCTGTCTTATCTACATTGTAATTCTCTAATCTTTGTCAGCACAATGTTTTCTATAAGCGTTACATCTATAAAAATAACAGAACCTATTTGTAGAGTCTGACGTGAGTGAAACGGTAATACCAGAGAAAGCAAAACAATGCAAGAGCTCAAGAAATGTTGCCATATTCTCATGTCAGTGGCTGCTAAACTCATGAATTGTTACCCCTGTAATGTGTCCAGTTTGTCACCATCTGCAACCTTGACCCAGAATGACTGAGACCCAGAAAGAAAGAACAACTTTGTGTGTGTCATGTGTGTTAAATGTGAGGTGTGAGTAATTGCACATAAAGTCAAAAGACAGAACTTTCTGGAAAGATCCCCCTTATCTGTATATTTGGCTGAGTTTTCCAAAGACCCGTTCATGTCGCATATCCTGCCTTGCAAACCTGCCCGTACCCATCTCCTTGCGAAGTGCAGAGTGCTGCCTCTTGTAAAACAAGCTCTTCTACCAGCAGCATACCTACCTTCAGATGTGTCCTCTGTTCCTTGCAGATACCAGCTAGCCACCTGACTATAACTCTTTGCTCTCCTCTGGCTTTCCCTTTCAGCTGCTTGTCTGACTTCTTCCCCTATGGTCTCTGGGCATCACTCTGAACAACAGCACAGTAACATTGGAGGTGTTTATTTTCTCCACAATGGTTTATGGCCTTTCCCTTAAAAGTCCTGCACCTATACAGTAGTGAATTTTAACTTCTTTTTTTTTTTTTCCTACATAGGTGGAAGAGCAGGAAGAAGAGGAAGCCCTTCGTATCTGTGAGGTTAACGCCAGAGTTTGAATCTTTCAAGAATTTAGCTATTTCAATTTCATTTTTGCACCCAGGTTCTGCCCAGCCTTAGAGTCAAAAGCACAAGAGGGTAATCATTTCAAAATCAATGTGCTGATTTATTTCCTCCCCAGGAACCTGGAGGGCTAGAGGTGGACTATCAACAGCTAGATCAAGGGATGGCCATCTAATGATTTTGCACTATTTTATGCTAGGAAATCCATAGCCACTTTCAAAGTACTGGAGGTCCCAGGGTGGTGGCTGCATGTTATACCGACAGAAATGGGTCTCAGCCACCCAGAAGTTCTTCCGAGGTGTGTGACTCAGTGTCATTTCTGGTGCATATGCAATTAGTGGAGAGTGAACTGGTAGCAGGGCTGAACTGTAAAGTACCCAGAACTCTATCATGATGTACAGGATTCCATAAACACAAGATCTGATACACGTGCCCTGGGCAGGTTTGGATTTGACTGGATTGCCACACAGGTAAGTGTGGTCAGAAGAATTCCCACCGTCTGACAAACCTGTACCACTTGCCTTGCACACATCTGTGTACACCAACTGGAGGCTGTCCATACCCCAAACCCCTCTCCAGGCTGGGCCACATCCTCTCCTGCAACAGTCATACCCTCGGGGTGAAGTGCTCAGTGCCTGCTTAAAACAAAATCCGAGCAGAGCATCTGCATTGACTCCTGTCAAACGTCCTGTGGCTCAGTGCTCATGGTAGGAATACATCCTCACCACTGGGACATACCCCATACTACGTGGTGGTAATGACCAGTGCTCCTTTTGAAGCTGAGCACTGTAGGAAAAAAAAACGAACCACGAAGCAGAACTGCTCAGTCAGTGCCTCACCATCCTGTGTGCAGAGAAGGTATGGGGATTTTGTCTGTCCAGGCAGGATTGCCATTTTTCTGACCACATCCCCAGTGCCACAGCTCCGTGGGTCATGGCTGGGCTAGGCAGGGTCAGTTCAGGACCCCACAGCACTGCGGGAACCTCTCTGTCTTCAGCAGCTTCATGTAGGTCCCCCGTGGGGCTTCTGATTTTTTTAAAGGCTAATTTTCCAACATTTATGAAGTATAAGCCTTACACAAAGAACCACTGTACAGTCAGAAAAGAGGCAGTTCTTAACATGGAAGGATGAAATTCCTACTTTTTTGTGTGCTAGATTGCTGAACGGAAGATATCACATGAGTAGGTGTGATGGCTGGTTTTTCCTTTGATATCACATAAATAAAATTAACAAGTAGATTCTTTGTTCATTCCGAAGACATCTTTTATTTCAGATTTACTGCCGTGTCACTACAGAGACAAATTTCATTATAATGTTCTGCAGCACAAGGTTGAATAATTGAATTGTCAGCCAACAAACTAGTTGAGATTTTTAAGAAATATTTATAACTGTCAAGCAGAGATGTGTTGCAGTGTCTTCAGTAGGCATTTGTTCCCCCTTTAAGGCTTTCAGATCATTCAAATAGAGTCAGTCATTATTATTGTAAAGGATGTTTCTAATATGTTATTATATTATCTCTACAGAAATTGAACATTCATCAGTCCAGGCAAGGTTGTCATGGCTAGCAAGAGCTTTTGGAACCACAGATATTTATGTATTAGGTATTGCTATCAATCACAGCAGAGCTGTCAGCATTTTTCTTCTCAAAAGAAAACAGGTACAGACATGTCCTTTATTATTCTCTTCTCTTTTGATGCTGCTTCTCAGGTACAGGTGCTGCTGCTTTTAGATCCTAACTTCTGGTAGTATTAAGTATTAGAAACCACTCTGACCTGTCTGGGCCAGAAATTAGAGCAAAAGTTACCAGACATCAGACAATAATGTACTGGAGCAGCTTCTTTAAATGGAGAATTGCAGACAGAAATCCAAAGCCAAGTAGTGATGGAGACTGAAAAGTTTACAAAGGGTCTTGGTAAGTACTGCTGACTGCAAGAACACACGGCAGGACACTGAGATGCAGGAGACCTCCTCCAATTATCTAATTATTATATGTACAGCTAAATATCCTGTTGCAACAGCACCTTGGTGCTACCTTCGTCCTTGAGGGTACGCCTCTCCTGCGTGGTGCTCCTGGGTGGAGAAAGGCTGGCAGTGTGGACATGCCGCTCTGCATGTAAACCTCGGGTGAAATCAAAGGCACCCCGTGCCTCCGGAGCAGCCCCAGTGCTGCCGTGCCCGGGTGCACACCCTGTGTCCCCATGCCTGGCTGCGGTGCTGGCAGAGCTGGCAGCGGGGCCACTCGCCTGCCCCTTGCCCCCTGGGCAGCCCCGCCGGCCACAAACTGCTCTTTGGAGCGGCTGCTTGTTCTCTGCAAATAGTCTTAATTAGTAACACCGGCGCTGATAATCAATAATGACAGCTCAAGTCATAACAGCGCCATAAACAGAAATTAAATGCTTTCATATTAGGTCAATTAAGTTTTAGGTAATATGATGCTTTCAAGCCATCAGACCGGCATTTCAAATCGATTACTGAAACTCAAAATAGTCTTTATTTGATGTGGGCTTTATCTTCCCACGTGGGTTATATTCAAATCTTTGCACTCCCTGCAAAATCACTGCCAAACCTGTTTGCTGTCCCGGCAAGCAGCACCGCCCCGGTCAGCAGTGAGCTGCAGGCTCCACAGCAGCACCGAGCTCAGCTGGGCTGGGCAAGCAGCAGAATCAACAGCAGCCTTCAAGCCAAGAGTTTCGGGACCAATAATGAAATAGCATAAGCAATTAGGAAACCATCTACATTTTAAAAACGAGTGAACAGGGGGCCAACCGTCTAAAATAAATATCTAGTCCTTTTTTTTAATACATTAGTCATGAGGCTTTCCAATTGCATTTTTTCATGCCAAATCCCTAGGTTACACCTGTACAAGGAAATCTTTTCTATATTGACCACTTTTTTTTTTTTTTTTCTAAAACACCAGGTTTCATTGTTCTTGAGCAGGTAAGAGATGTGGTTTCACCCCTATACAGTGAAAGCAGAATATCAACATAATCCTTCTTAATGCTTTCTTTTCTACTTCGGCTCTGTAATCGCTTCAAAAAAATATCTGTGTGACTTGGGATCCAAGTGAGCTCAACAACAGCTCCAATCGATTTCAATTGTTCACACAGCTGTATAACTTAAGAATATATCCTTTATCCTTATTTGGATTGCTAACAGAACCCCAGCAAAATCCCATAGGATTTTATCTGTTTGCATGAAACCTCCTCCTGAGCAATATTAACCTGCCAGTTTAAAGCTGGGATAATACGATTACCTAGAGCTAGATCTTGCAGCCTTACTTACACTCATGAGCACCTAAAAAACTCAGGAAGCACTGAGTAACTCATAGAAAAAAAAATCCAACCAGTGCAATGAGGGGATACATAAATTAGAGTTTCCAAATTTACTCAGCCAGAGTTGAAGGGAACTTTCATGGGAGCATAACTAGGCCTCTAGGCAATTCGCTTTCTTGGCCAAAATTAAAAGATGAGTAGGCCACCAGCACAATATTAATGTTAATATATTATATCCATGTAATTAAAATCACAGACAATTCTTACACAGTAATTTCTAGAATATTACAAGGCATGGATGTAGGGAGAAGCAATTTTCACTGACAGGTTACTGATTAATGAAATTTTTATTCTACCAATGTATACCAAAGTACTGGTGACACTGTCACTAAGTCATTAAAGTTAACAGGTATAAATAAAACAGTGGGAGCCAAAAAGTTTAGTTTTCTATTTCTCATGGAGAATACAAATTATTTTTTAATTTAAAGTGTTTCTTGATCCAAAAGTGTGTATTGTGTTGGTTTGCACATCTCACAAGACCTCCTTCTGTGAAGAAAATGAGGTCTTCCCACCTACCATGCTAGCAAGTACCATTAGGCTCTCAGAGCAATATAAGGGTAGACTGAAAGTATTTTGCGAAGTCATGCCAAAATAACAGAGCTTAAACACTTGCATAAATGATGCACAGAAAATGTGGCTATTAGCAGCACATTGCTTCAACTATGAAAGAGATATCAAAAACATTTATTCATACCAGGTTTAACTGTTTGGCTTGACTGGGGACAATTATTTGTCACACCCCAGAAACACTCGCACAAGGCTTAAAAGCACCATGGCTGTTGGCTTAGATATTTTTGTTGCTCTGAGGTGGTCTGTCTTGGTTTCGGGGCAAAGAATAAGCTCTTACAACAGTGTGCTACACTCCTTGGATGATAGCAGGCTTCCACATAGCTTATGAACTACAAAAACTAAGGTGATCCTTCAACTGTTTCTTCAGTTTATTCACATAATTTTTGAAGTACTTCATCCTATTTTGCCAAGTCATCCAGCACTGATGACTTCCTTTCAAAAAGTTTGTCAGGAAGTGTTTGATAGCAGAGTTATCTGCAAGATGAAATGATATATTAACAGCACAAAACTTCTGGAAGTGAAGAAAATTCTGCTGTGTGGTGCATTTTTTCTATCTTTACAGAAAATATCTCTTCTGACAGTTCTTGAGTTTTTTACCATAAATCTAACATAGAGTTACTTACACCTATACAAACTTTCTCAAGATGTATTTCATAATGTTTTTCAGTGGGTCTGCAGGATCATATACTAGTTTCATGGACTGCCCACACTGCCTCACTTGGATTTATGTCTGGATGTACATTCACAGCGTGCTTTCTTTTGGATGCACTATTGGGTTTACTTCAGTGGCACTGCTATCTGCCCACCTGCACTTCCTCTGCTGGACGGTATTTCTATATTTGCTTTCTGCCTATTTACAATAGACCAATAATTCTGGAGAGAGTGAGAGAGACCCACTCAGTCTGGCAGGATTTCTCCTAGTTTATAGCATATTTTGTATGACATAAAGTCCTACTCTGGCTAAGTATATTTTTATGACCAATCTGCAAGATTTTTGGGGCAGATGACTGAGATTTTTGTTCTGTGATGGCTGGCTATATATACCATAAAACAGGCTTCAGCTGCCACATTTATAATAAAATGACCAACATACCAATGACCATCTCCCTTTTGTGCATCCATTTGCAATTATTCACATATACACTTCTGAGCTTGTAACAGATCATTGCAAAATTAATTATTTAATAATATATAATACGATGCTTTTTTATCTCCAATTAAATCACTCTCACTTCAAAGGTATGTCTTTGTGTGCTGTCTCTGAGCACGCTTCAAATAAATACATTTTGTGATGATCAACATTAACAACTTTTTGTGAGGATCACACATTCAACAACCACCTCCCTAGTGAACTTCTGCTATTGTAACTGGATAATTTCCGCTTAGATTATTTCACTTTCTGCTCTTGTTTTTCCCAATTACTGATAAAACAGGCAGGACAAAAATCCTTTCAGGAATAAGATCTTTCAGTACTATTTCCTAGTTGCATTTGTGAAGTAAGGCCACATAATACAATTCCATATCAACATGATGTAAGTGGGCATCAGTTAAGTGTGCACCTGAGTGTAGGACTAAAATGTAATAATAAATCAGATATTTCAAAAAAAACTGTTATGGTTTTAATTTCAAACGATGACAGATTTGTCAATACAGAATAGTAACTGCATTCTACAAGACCAAAACAGTAAATTTTTTGTGGCTATCCGAAGGTTACAAGGTAAGTGATCACATGGTATGTAAACGATTGGAGTACAAAGCCCTTTTTTGAAGAAATATGTGTGTTCACCTAATCATTTAATTCCTCTTCCCCTATAATTTTATAGTCCTGGATCTTATGAACAAAGCTCATTTTATATGTGAAACAAAACACAAAAATCTACACGGGAAATGCATATTCTTCTATTTAGTGCCAAAAAATATATATATTCGGAATATGCAGTTTGATGATTTGAGATAGAATTTAAAAAACTGATTAAATCCAGTTGCTCTTCTTGATGTGAGAAGCTTTCATTAGCCATCATGGCAGATGTAATTTAATATTTAATGTTTTTTCTCTGTTCTAGAGATGTTTTGAGAATTTATTTTTTGCTAGTGTCAGAGGAAACAGAAATAAATCCAGCAGGAGTTTCCACTATGCCTGCAACATTTATCTGGGATAGTTACTTTCCTTACTGGCAGATGTTTTATGATTCATGTAATTTATTACACCAGAGCTTTACCGTGTAGAGCTATTGCACGTTGCAGAAAAGGCCACAATGCGCTTCTGGAGGGAGGAAATCCTCCTGAGGATTCCCTGACAGTGCTCTTAGCTCACAGCACCTTAGCAAAGAGCAGGGTTTTCATTGGGAAAGGGAAGCTTGGCGGTCTGCTCCCCGACCCAGTAGATGTCCAGACAACCAGGGGATGCACAAACTTGTCCTGTGTCCGGGCAACCTGGAATCATGGAATCACAGAATCACGGAATTTTTGGAGTTGGAACGGATCTTCTAGAGACCATCCAGTCCAACTCCCCTGCCCATCACTCAGGAGCATCCAGGCGGGGCTTGAAGATCTCCAGAGAAGGGGACTCCACACCCTCCCTGGGCAGCCTGTCCCAGGGCTCTGCCACCCTCACCCCAAAGAAGTTCTTCCTCAGATTTGAGTGGAACTTCCCATGTTCCAGCTTGTGCCTGTTGTCCCTTGTCCTGTCCCTGGAACACTCCCACCTCTGTCTTGTCTTGCCCTGCTCTCACTCAAATCCCTGAAAAGGAAGCTGCATTTAAGACAGCACAAACTCTGGGAAGGAACATGAACTTTTGGAAAGAATTGAAAAAAACAGCACTGTAGTTAACTTTGCCTTCTTTTGTGTTTGATTCAAACAATGCTTCTGGACAGGAGCCAATGAAAAGTCAGTCATAACAGAGGAGAACGGTTTGTGGTCCACCACAGTATGTTCTCTCTTCACTATTAGAAATTTTACCACCTTCTTTCCAGGGCAGGCACTGAACAAGCCCAAGGCCAAACTGGGACACAAAGCTCCAGCCTGGAAGGAATGCTCTCCTATAAAGCAGGTGGTTAGAAAACCTCTTTGTGCCCTCATTTCCATGACATCGATATTCTCTCTTTTTATGCACCAGTCAGATCAGGCTCCACAGAAGAGATAAATCACAAATCTCAGTAGGAGTTAGGCATGAAAATGAAGGTACTATTATGCAAGTTCTTTTCAACATTTCCCTTCCACCTAGGAGATTGTATATTGCCATCCTGTCAGAAGATGTTTTGGTTGACTGCAGTGTGCTGTACAACTGAGGAACCAGAGCTATCAGTTCTTAGAGGTTACAAACTAATCCAGAACATAGGAACTCATCTCCTCACCTTACTGGGAACACCAGGAGTCTTCTCTTTTGGGTCTCACCTCATAAGGCTGATGATACCCTTGGTGTATCTTTGGATATCTTTGGTGCCTAGAAGCAGTAGGTAAGGAATGAGGCTCCATGGGGCAGAGCCCTGCAGCCCAGCAAGTGTAGCATTGCCATTGCCCACAATCTTTGCATTAGGTCTGCAAAGCCTGGGAGCTAGGACATGTCAGGATGGCTTTGTTTCAGTTGTCTTGACCTGCCTGGAGCTGTTTTAGCTAACTGAACTGTAACAGCAATTATTTACTGGTGAATATTACCTAATTTGTTTAAGTTTTAGCTTGGTTTTGTAGGGCCGTGTATAATAAACCTCATTGTTATAATACTTTTGAGATTTCTATATATAATACATAGTAGAGGAGCAGTAGTTATTTTGTGTAGAGGCAGCTATGACCCAGAATAAAACTACTGCAGAGATTATCTAAGTAACGGATTATAGTAGAGATTTTTTAAGTGTGGAGACAGGATGAAACCAGAGGTTCCGGCGCTATAAACAAAACAATAATGATCAATTACTGGTCATTAAGCCCTGGAAGGCCAGTAAAACTGGCTTTAGAGATAAGAACGGGAGCAAAGAACAAATATTCAACATACGTAATTAAAACATACTATATATAGTATATTTAGATATAAAGTGGAATTGTGGACCAATAAGGAAAGAGCAACGTGCAGTACGTGCTAAGAAACATATAAAAATAGTCCCAGGCAGATCTTGAAGTCAGGTGGAAGAAATCCTTGGCAACATCATACTTCTTCCAGTGAAGAACTCAGGACGCTAATAACTCACCATAATCCCTGCTTCTTGAGGACCAACGGAAGGGTGAGCATAACACCAGAGAAAAGGTTAGAGATGAGAAAATTGGTGTGTACAAAATTCAATTGCATCATGAGTAAGCCACAATAAGTGGAAAATTGGGAGTGAGAATTGGTTTTATCAAAATGGGACTAAATAAGAACTCTTTGATTAGACTGCTAATATATTAAATAATATTATTTTTTTGAATGCAAGGTTTGGTTTTTTTAGCCTACATAAATTGCATGGTGTGGTTTTTCTGGTGTATTTTGTACCCATGAAGCTTAGTTGTAATTGTGGATGCAATATAAAAACACATTAAGAAAGTTGTTGTTCCCAGGAGCATATGATCTACATGATGACAAAAAATACCAAGTGCATGAGACAGAAGTTGAAGTATGAGTTAGTACTAAACCAAGCATATTATCTACAGGAGACAGAGATTTCAGAGAGATAGTTCAGTTGTGCCTAGTGCTTGGAAGAATAAATAAATCCTCCTTGATTTAGAAAAGATGAATATTTTTTATTCTGACAGTTCTGTTTTCCCATTAGTAGCTTCCCATGGCATTGCCATCAGATTGTTGACAGAAATGTGGGTTTGTAAGTATTAATTTCTAGAGGGGGTGGTGCTGTCCCTTAGGCCATAATTTTTGTCACAATAGAAGCAGCTTTTCACATTGCTAAAATTAGTCTTTCACTTGACTTTGCTAGCAGAAATATGACAAATGTTTCTGAAAATTCTTATTAAGCAAATTTCATGGAGATATTTATTTTAACTTTCTGACATTCTTAAAGAAAATGCAAAACAGAGTACTCCTCTGAGGTATCTGCATACATTTAAATAACTTCTCACAAAAATAACAGGATGTAATGAGAACGGTCAAGATGACAATAGCTTTACTATAATACATGACGGTGTTGCCAGTTCCATTGTCAGCATCTCCTACAGTCTACCTGTACCTTCTGTTTGTTTGCTTTTTGATCTTTCTAAATAACAAAGTGGACCGGGGGGACGGAGAACAGAAAGTCCAAGAGAACTGGGTAGTAATTGTCCTATTTTTCATATGCAGCCTCATAGGGCTGCTGTCAGCGTATTTTTAGAGCACACCTGCCTGTGAAGTAATACTTGGGGAACCTGAAAGACTGCACCTTCACTTTTTCTCTGCATCCTTACTTTTTTCTCATTCCCTCTTCATCGAATTAGCTGTAAACAGTACCTTCACAAAAAATAATCTTAATGTAGCTGGGATACCATCTGAGAAAGAAACCAGAGAAAACTCACTGCTAGTAATAAGCGTACTGTAAAGAAGGCTTAAAGAACAGAGAAGCTAGAAGAAAGAGAGGAGGAGCAGAGAGAGCATGGTCAGTGCTGTGAGGTCAGTAGGAGGAAAGTGTGAAGGGAAGAGACTTTGAGGATAGAACATTTGTTGTTCTACTAAGATCAAAAGCAAGATCTTTTCAAAGAATTATGTCAATTTTTGACAATCGTTTTTGAAGAACTCAAACTCACTCTCTCCAGTGGGTTAGGTGTTATTACTCTCTCTCTCTACAAAAAAACTGAAGACAAGTCAGAGGGCTTCATGTTCTCAATCCAGATGAAGACAGCTGAGCACCAGCCTTTCAGCCAGCCAAGGTCCTAGCTCCAAGCTTTGAGAGAGTCCTGCTAAGTAAATGAGAGTAGTCATCCAGTCAACCATTTTACCCAGTGAAACTAGCATCTTACATGTTGAAATTGCTTCCTCTTCTGTCCCCCTGTTGGCGGCCAAGCACAGCAATGATGGCCAGTAATATCATAAGCCCTGAATAAAACTACTGAAGGGTCTCAGAGACCTGAAAACACCACAGACATCCAAGTCCTCTCTGACATTGCCAGACTGGCACCAGAAGTTATTTACTCACTTAAGTAGCCTATTCATCTTCACGTCCCCTTCTTCTTGCTCTCTGTCATAATGTAGTACAAATCCGTTTTCTCTGATTAATTGTAGTATCATTAATGTATCCCTGGACAAGAAGTTCTATCCTTCTTAAGGCAGCATAGCTACAAAGATTTCAGAATAATTTCTCCTAGGCTTATGTTAACTTTTCTTTCTGTCTGCGTCTGCTGGTTATTGCTCACACAAGAACAAAATTTCTGTTTTCAAAAGGAAAACAAAAGAGGAGGGAAACAAAATTATATTCTGTATGTATGTCTGACTAGCCTAGAAGAAAAATGACACTTTTCAAGTTCTTCCTATGCTGGATAATACTGAGAAATATCTATTAAGAAGTTTGTGTTTGGAAAATTTATTCTTACAAGTTATCAGGAAGGATTAAAGCAGGACACAAATACCATGTGCGTGCAGTCAGGGCAAGCTTGATGGGGGGCTTAGGCTCTGCAGAGCTTAGAGGAAGAGATTTAAACTAATGTGGTAGTATTCATTGGAATAAGTGAAGAGCATAGACATGAAGAGATAACGTGCCTCAACTGATATGTTGTAATTCCTTCGGCTGCTGTGACTTGGTCATATGTTTGAGTATTTTGGCAGTAGTAGTGATTTTGTCAGCAATTGAACTCAGCAGAAAGTCTGGCTAGGCTAGGGGTGTTATTACATAGCTGCTGAAATGAGGGGTTCAAAATGCATTTGGGCCTTTGCATTCTTTTGGAGTCCAGGAAATTGACTGGTTGATCTCTCTATATTTTCTATGTTGTTATTAAAACAGGGCTAATATTTCTCCTTGCAGCTCATTTTTTAATTAGCCAGGCAACAGCTGTGAAGACACTACATAAATCAGATGCAATAGTCTGGAACGTTTATGGTCAGAAGTTCAAAAGCTTATTTTTTCTCAAAAGCAATTCTAAATTTTAAAATATGTTTGCATCCCAAATGTGGGAAAAAGACAAAATGTTTTTTTCAAAAGTTAAATTTAAAAAATAATTTCACTTGAAGGATCTATAACATTTTGCATGTATATAACATCCAGAAGACACATTCAGCTTTCCAGAATACATCAAACACCTCTTGTTAACCTCCTCTAAATATGACAATTCAGCTTTACGGAATGGAAGCAAGTCCAATTAGAAGTACTAAGCATGGGAAAAATCATTATGGAGGTTCGTAAATAAACTTTTAAGAAAAAGCACTAGCTGTACTGGAATGACTTATTGGAGTCACATGGCTTGTAGACCATGAGGATCTATTCAAATTAACCTAGGCAGATTTCAGCTCTCAGGCATTATAGTCTATAAATAAATATTTCTTAAATTAGCCTTTCTTTTCCCAGCCCCATTTTGAAACTGTATTGGACATGAACACACTACCTAAAATATGGCACCCATTCAGTGAAGTTTCAATTATGGTGTCTCCAGTTGTTGAAGACACTCTGCAGAAATACAGCACTCCCAGTATGACACCATCGCATTTGGTCTATATTCTATGGAAAAATATATCCTTCCAACTCCAGAACCGATCAGTCAGAAGCTCAGAGTCTAGGCTTTGATTTGGGCCATTGACTGAAACTTTCCAATGTGTTTTCGAAGTCTTTTTTTTTCACTCTACCGGGATGTTCTTCCCAGAATACTGCAGTTGCAAGTATTTCGCTTTCCATCTCACACAAAATCTCAATATAGTTTCTCAGTGAAATGCTGGAAAGTTAAAATCCTGCAGATTGCTCCACATCAGACAGTAACTGTATGTAAGATGTGCCTGGTAGGCACTGTCATCAGCAGAGTAAGTTCCCAGAAATTAAGTGAGCAGTAGTGCCACGTGTTTGCTGTAATTTAAGGAAAGACTAATTAGAAACAAAGCAACAAGCTTCAATGCAGCAGGAGCCCAGAGCAGCCTTCACAAATGCATGTAGAAGAGGTGTCTCTGGTCACAAGGTAGCTTTATCCGCTGAAGCAGCACGGAACGCTGATGCCGAATGGTGTTACCATCTCAGAAATTGAAGTGTTGCTCTGTGAATAGATGACGAAATGCCACCTGAACAAAATTACCTCTATTTAGCATACAAAACATCATATTTTAGCTGCAGGTGTCTTCAATACCTTTAATCCCCACCTAAAAGCCAAAATGGCTGGCAGCCAAAAAATAGAAAATAACACTAAAAAACCAGCTCACACAGCTGCATTTTCCCGTCTCCTACTGACACTACTGTAAGTAGAGGTCCCTTTACAATCATCTTTACTGATCTTCTTGTGTGCATTGAAGACTAATGAAACACAATGAAAACCTGAGACATCTCACACATACGTATGTGAATGTAGTTTCTTTGCAGATATTAACTTCATAGGCAAAATCAAGAGAGCTTTGGCCAAGCCAGGAGCAGCAAATGGAAAAATGCTTCAGTCATTATTGACTTTAAGCCTTCCATGTGTCAGTCTCACAAGAAAAATGATTCCCCTTATCCCTCTCCTCACTTCTCAAACACTTTCTCTGAAGATGATCAAAAAGAAGCATGCTTTGGTTATGTGGACAGGCTGGATGAGGTTAGCAATCTATAGAGGAAGAAAACAGCTAGAAATAGCTATCTCCCCACAAACTCACGTTTCCTAACTTTGAACACCTGATTACACCATAGCTCATCTCTATATGTGTATTTTTGGCTTGTTTTCTCACTTGGTGAGCACCTTATGAAATGCTGTTTATCTTGGTCTGCAGTTTCAAGAGACCTGTGCTGCTCACCTGCTGACGTGCCCAGCATTTCCCTCACAGTCTTACAGACAAATTACAGTGCAAGAAGAAAACTAAAGCTGTCAAAAGTTCTAGAGCTTATGCTCAGCAATGGTCTGGATGCAGAAACCGATGACAAACATTTAGAGTCAACAGCTTCAGCCTGAGCACATGAGGAAAGCAAACAACGACATGGAATAGTGTCAAGCAAAGTACAAGACAGTTTGTTGACTTTGTTTGAAAGGGAAATATGATCTACTTTGCCTCCTAAACACTCTCCTTTTTTTTTTGTTTATTTTTAATCAAGTTTCACAGAATAGCTTCAGGGCAAAGGAGCATGAAATTGCTCTGAATTGTTTCCGGTCTATGATGATGCCATTGTATGGAAAGCCCACGGTGAAGCATACAAGAATCATATGGTTTGGGAAAGCTGAAGTCAAGACAGCTGCCCCTAAACACCAAGAACCAAATTCTTCAATCCCAACAAACGGTGCTTGGAGCAGAAATGTGATGATAAGGGCTAGAATATATAGGACAAAGCTCATTTTAAATCAAGCTACCATGTGCCCCATTTTCAGCCAGAAATCCACCCTGTTCTGGCATCACTGAGATTTGGGTTAACTAGTGCACTTGATGGTGTTTTGTGATCTCTAATGTACAAATCCTGAAAAATGTGTTGACTTCCATTCTGAATATCTTTGCAATTTTGGATGTCAGAATAAGCACCTAGCACAAGATCTGGTTTATTCTGTTCTCCAGTCTCTGAAGGCTGCAGATAACGAAGAAAGGCCTTACAATGCTATAGCCAGAACTTTTGTTTCAGATGCTAAAACTTTAAGGCACAATCCCAAGACTATAACTTCACTGCCAAGAAAAACATAAAAACAAGTATATTTCAAACAGCGATATAACAGAGAGTTACAAATGTTTACCACCAACCTTGAGACTGCATTTATCAGTAAATTTCCATCAGCCTTTGAGATGCCTCGTGGTCTCCCTGTGGGCATGCTGGCTCCCCTAGGGCACCAGGACTGCTTCTCCCAGAGGCAGCAATCCTCGTTGTGTGTTCAGGGACTCCCAGGTCTCAGCGTGGGTTTGCTGTCTGATGGAGATTTTGCAGCACAAAGTGACAGGTTCTAAGCCACTTTTCTTCTCTTTCCCTTCTGGGGTTTTTTTTCAGAAGCTTGTCATCTTTTCTTCCACAATATCTCTCAGCCTGGGGAAACAACCTCCTACAAACAACATGCAGCTTTGTAACACCACTGCTCTTTTTTTTTTTTTTTTTTCCCTATAAAAAGGAGCACTGGCAAGTGATGATAGGAAACAACAAATGAGAAAAAAGAAAGGGAAGGGTGAGGTGTGAGGATTGAGAGCTCAAAAATGTATCACAGGACCCCAGATAGGGACGCAGAGCAGAGCACACCACTCCCAGCAGGCTGCTGGGGGTTGTTGTCGCAGGCAGGGTGGTCCTCTTGGCCATCTAAGAGTGGAGGGAAGCCCCACAGTCACAGCATCTCCTCTCTTACACTCCATCCTTCTGGTGGCAGAGATGGACAGAGTGGCCAGAGCCAGGAGGATGTCAGCAAGCACGTCCTGTGATTTACTGGGGCTTTGGATGGGTGAAGTAAAAATGGAGAGGTGAGGAGAAGGAGAGCCAGAAGCTATAAGAGGTACGGGGGGAGCCAGAGGAGGGACCGCAGGGAGTTGTTGCCACCTGCACATGGAGGTGGAGACTGTGCAGGAGGGGTAGCAAGGAGTTCCTAACTCTTGGTGGCTGCAGGATTCCTGGTTGCTTCCCATCCCAGATCTGGTGGAGGTCCTGGAAGAAGACCAGCAGCCCAGAGAAGTCTCATGGAGGCAGATTTCTGCAAGGCAGAGGGTTGCAGTCGCAGGAAAGCCCTTGGCACTGATGGAGTAAAGAGCCCACCAGTATTCCACACTCCAGACTACCTGCTCCGGGAGAGTACCTGCAGGACCTGGAGGAGGGAGGTTTGGACCTAGCTGTGTGTGCAGCCCTTCCCTTCCTCCTCCAGAGCCAGGAGGACCCGGATGCCAACCCTGGACCTGAGCAACCTGGCCAGAAGCAGCCCCACACTCCCCTCCCAAGCCCGGCCAGGGTTGCAGCAGGGGTGAAGGCTGCTGCAGCAGGACCAGGGCAGGGACAGGCCAATTGCCAGTGCCTTTACCTGATGGGCAAGGACAAAGTAGCGCTGCCTGCCCCTGCAACTGCTCTGACACCCTGGCCCAGGGCTCTTTCTGTGCTGGGGCCACTTTTCCTGCCTCAGCATCACACAGCCTGTGAAGACCCAGCAGTTCCCAGGGCCCCAGAGGATGTCTACCCAGGCACAATTCACCTGTGTCTGTATTTCTGCACAGTATTTTGATTCCTTTTTCCATTGCTTTACTGGACAGAGCAAGAGGGACTGGACAAAACCTCTCTAAAAGCATAATTCCCCACTTAAGCCCATGTTTGCTGAATGGTTGTCTGTTGTCAGGCACAATAGGTCAATGAAAATAAATTTGACATACGCTACAGTTTTCTGGCTGCTTCTTCTCAGGGGCAAATATTAAGATAACAGATAGTAAAGCTATCTCAGGAAAAGAATAACGGTTTGGAACACAAACACACAGGAAGGGCAAATAAGCACATCCTCTCACGATTCAGGATTTTTCACATTTCTTTGTAAACTCTTTCACTAGATACGGCCTTCATCATGGCTACAAGGCATAGGATGCACCTTATTCTCTTTCTAAACACAGCTGCTCACTGAAGCTCATGTACAAGATGTCCCTGACTTTTTTCCTTATACATTTGAATCCTGAAATTATCCACACATACTCTTTGCAAGATCTTTCCCAGTAGTACTGTCAAATTCACCACTCTCATTCTTTCAGGCTACATTTAATCTTGCATTCATGACATGAATTGTTTTCTGAAGCATCTCAGCCTCAGTAACTATTGTTTCAATAAGAGTGATGTACAAATACCTCTCTGGATTTGGTTCCATTGTCAAATGCTCTGGAAATTCTGCTTGCAATTTCAAGGTTATATTGAAGCTGCAAGTCACACTCCATAACTGAAAAAATAATGAAAAATAGCCATTGGCCAGGGTTTGTTTGGTAATTCCTTATGATTTATAATCAGTTTCAAATAACGCTGGCCTTCAGTAAATAAAAATTTATGGTTTTGTTTATTTCCATGACTAAGATTAAATCTTCTTTTTTTATATATATTCATTCCTAAGTTTTGTTAATTCATAAACTACTGTGATCGTTTGGGTTTTCTACACTGTTTAAAAGGACTACATCAACATATGCCCTCAAATCCTCCGTGTATGTTTTACTCACAGGTCTGAAATGTCTAACTAACCCCTTCTATTTCTCAACTTTTTCAATAATCAGCTTTTTCAATAATCCGACATCATTGGGACAGCACTCTTAAGAAGCTCTATTAGGCACACGTTTATCTTCACAATTCAGCCCCCAAATATTGTTGGAAAACACAAATTGCTGAATATTTTCTGGTGATTTACTTGGGGATTTTGCTAACTTCTTCAAGTATGTTATTATTTGTGTTACGCGGCATTTACAGTCTTGTTTGTCCAGCTTCAGCCCAGAAGCACAGTTTCTTTTGACAGCTGCTGCGAGCCACTGTTTTTCACCGGATCTAAATGTCATCTGTATAAATCTTAGTAACCTGAAAGGCATGAAAAATTTATCACGTTTTTCCTCAGGTGCCAAAGGTAGAAATCTGCAAAAATAGCGCAGCTCACAAAGCTTTCATGGAAGTTTAAAAAACCTGCTCTTTTCTTTTTCCTAATATGAACACCCACCAGGAGCCCCATGATGTACTAAGGACAGAGAGGTATTTGTCACTGACCACGTCTCCCCTTGGTGGTCTGACAGACCCGGGTTGTTTCTTCAGGTCTGTCTATGGACAATCAAGGAGTTTCATCCATATTTTCCATAAACACCAGAACTAGTCTCTCTCCAGTCATCCCAGAGCCCCGAGTGTACCCAGTTCCTTCTTAAAGGCCTGGCAGTATGAAGGGCTTGCACAGGTGCAAGAATTATTGGACAATTTTCCTACATTTCCTACATTATTTAATATTCATGAGGTATGTTCCACTGGGAAATGGCTTCAAATTCTTTCTAAGCTATTTGCTCACATTCTTACACAGGATCTAGATGCTTATATCACCTCAGTGCTCTGAAGGGCGTAGCACTGGCCCTTATTTTCCATCAATTATGAACTTGTGCATTTATTCCTCATACATCTTCTGTAGGGTTAGCCTTATGGTTTTAAACTCCACGAGTCAAACATCTTCCTTTACACTCCCTGTAGGTTTTAATTTAAGTGCAAGACTATTTTTGGCAGCATGCCAGTTGACAGGTCAGCTGAAAAGGAATACTATACTATTTAACCCCACAGATCCCCACCGACTTGGTGGCCCTGAGCTGCTGTAAGAAATCCTAAGCCAGGTCATTTTCTTTGCCTGTGCCATGTGTGCCTTGCTGACTCCTGCAAGCTTCTGAAGCCATATCAACTTTTTGCAGTTCCTGGATCTTTTCCAGTGGTTCAGTGGACACTGGCTTATGCTCTGTCACCGTGCACAAGTGGCATGGGCTGTTCCTGCCCAAAATCTCAGACATGATCTGATCTCTTCTCTAGAACACAAGCTCCAAAATATGGTTTCTTCAGCCCTAGTGCAGTCAGATTGTTCCAAATAAAGCTTTTCTTGTCCTTTCTTTTTTTAAAGATTATGTCTATGTTTGATGTTCTCTATGCCTTTTCCTTCTTATAGTGTGTTTTCCTAGTTAGTTTCCAGTAAGTCTTCCCCAAAAAAAGTGAATGTAAAAAATCTATATTTTTACCTTCTTCCTCCTTGCTGGCAGACATTGCTTGCAGATCTAGAGTGCAATATTATTTAAATCCCCTTCAATTCATTTTCCAGACTTCTTATAAAATCTCAGAGCTAGTGGGACTCTTTTAGCCCCTTTCTCTGATCTGGACTATGACCCAGTCCAGTGATCTCCTGGTGCACAAAGCATCTGTTTTGAATCATGTCCCATTCCAAACAAATATGTAACACCAAGTGCTTTGCATCCTCCCAGAGGTTTATCCCTTAAATACGCATTTCTCAATACGTATTCACTGCTGGCTCTGGCTCCCCAGGATCACTGTAGCTGCCAACAATATCTAGAGAGTCTCAGAGATAGGTGCTTTCAACCATCCCCATGCCAAATTCCTTTCACCCCCATGGGACATTCTTACTGTCCCTACCCACAGCTGGCATGACACAGGAGAGCCATGACACATAAAAAAAGCAGCTTTCCTTCCAGGCAAATAGTTGCTGTTGTGCTTCTACAACATTCTTGCCTTCTGCAACTCTCAGGTTAGTCTTCCAAGAGTTGGGAAATGCAGCCAAACCTTAGCCCTGGCCAATAGCCAAGGGTTAAGTCAGTGCCAGCATGACAAACACAACCACAGCTTCACCTCAGCTGTAAATACAAGGGCTGGGACTTTCCCTGAGACTTTGATGGGAAGTTCTTTCACCCTGCACAGACAGAGAAGGCTTGCAACATCCTCTCCTCTCACCCTCCCCAGTACGCTTGCCCTGGCTTCCACTAGATAAATGCCAGTGAGGCTGTCGGGGTTTCTGCACTCTGCTCTGGGCAGAGGACCTCTCTACAGCTCCTGAAGTCTCTCCTGCTCCACCACAAACAGCATCTCACCAGCTGGGGAAGCGCTGGCTTGCCTGGGGGGACTGCAGAAGGTTGGGTGCACAGGTGAGTTTTACACAGACAAGCCACAGGTTTCTCTCACTTCTGCAGGTGGAAACAGGGAACAGAATGGCTAAACTGTCAATCTGAGATGTTCGGGTGGGCTTGAACTTAAATTTTTAAGTCTCCTGATAAAATTTTATGCCAGCCTTCCTTCTTGCTAGGCAAAAACATACAAAGCCAGGTCACGTCTCCTTGTTTTGTATTGACATTATGCAACTTACCAGTCACTAATTGCTGACATAAGGAAGCACTGAGACATAGGGAAGGATTTGTACCTGTAAAGTTAGGGCAAACTAGAACTTGGGATTAGTCAGTTGGTATCAGAGAGCTTACATAGCAGGTAAGTTTATTTAATCTTCCAGAGGTGTTCGCTATAGTTAAAGAAGTGGAGAAAACTTCTGCAAATAAGAATTGGTCAGTGGGTTTTAAATGATGAAGCTAGAGAGTGGAATTTCTTTCCAGAGCCAAAATTCTGGTTTGAATTTTAGCAGCAAGTGCAAGGGTGTTTCATTGACCCCAACACTAATAACAGTTGGAACTAATGATTCTTTTCACTTCTGGATTCATATGTGGATTTCATGTTTTCTCTTCCCATTCAAGCAGCATACCAATTTTAATCCTGTTTAATATTTTATACACAAAGGGCTTCAACGCTGCAGAAAGAAATGGATTTTTCTTAAATATTGTCTTATACCAGCTCTACATTATTAATTCAGAGAATATTTGCAGCTGTCAGAACTGTTCTTCAGCTTTGATATAGGAAAATTCCATATCCCCTCTAAATCTGCAAACACAAACTGTCACTCAGACTATGTTGAGACTTTAGAAAATGATGCAATTAGTGGAAGATGTAAATTCTTTTTTAGATGTGGCCTTCCTGAACACCTAGATTTGTTAATAGAGATGATTTAGACTAGCATGAAATAGTGCTATAACGACACGCCAAAATACTCCAATAGTCATTGAGAAACCAACCATTCCTGTACTTTCTTCCTCCATATTGGAATTTTCTTATACAAGCATATTAAGTACTTTTCATATTTGTATAATTTTAGGCAGATGGTGCGGTTTTAAATTACTTCTCTTAGTTACAGGTGGAAAAGAGAACTGTATAAGGGGTCTACATTGTGTTGAGAAATTATTAATGAAGTGTGTTGCCTGCGTTAGTGTTTTATTTCAGAGCAGGAGCTGACTTGGGAGCTGCATCTGCTGCCCTCCCCCATGTACCATGCCGTGTTTCACAGCACAGAGCAGGCTGGGGACATACAGTCTTGGCTGCTCTTCAATCCACTCAACAACCCCGCCGCTAATGGCAATTAAGCTCAGAGGACCAGACCAGAGCTGGTCCAAAGTAAAAACCCCAGCAACGGGCCCAGCATGGAGGCTGGGGGCTCAGAACCACCTTTTCCTCCCTACAAACTCCACCCCTCAAAAATACAGACAGAAACCAAAGTTTTCAGGGAGAATAGTTAAATCTACATATTTTAAGGCCTCCCTCACTGCCTCCCAGTCTACCTTTATTAAAACCTGTTTATTTGGTAACTTCCAAGATTTGAGCCGTTCTGTTCTTTGTTACAGTGCTAGCAGAATGGAACTGCAACATTTGAAACATTTTCTTTTCCGTGGGATATTTTATAGATGTCAATGTTTTGACTTCATTTTTATTCTGTTTAGATTCAAATGTATATTGGCTTTGGGTTTTGAAAGCTGGTTTTTGGGAAGAAAAGGTAGGGACAGGAAATTGAGTGCGTCACCTTTTCAGATGCTTATTGCAGTCCAAATTGGGGGGGGGGGAGGTGGTGGGGGTTGTCCCTGCATACTCTAAAACAAAAAATGGGAGTGACCCCCCCAACAAAAATGATTCTTTTGACATCACTGTTTAGATCCATATACTCTCTTCTTCCTTTCAAGATTTCTCCAAAATGTGTTCCCCTCAGTGAGAGCACGGCCAATGAAACAGTCAATGCACTGACTTGATGTTGTAGATGGGGTGGGCTCTCAGATGTCCTCATGGAGCATCTTCTGGGCTGCTGCTGACAGCTGTCTCCTGTCTGCTGCTGGGGTTGGGGCAGGGTGGTCCAGCTGGGCTGCGGGGGGTGGCAGCTCAGCGAAGCCCTGGTGATGTCGGTGCTTCTTAGAAACAGAGGAGGAGCAGGAATAGCCACCAGGAAAAGCATTAGAGGCCTGACAAAACTGTCTCCCAAACTCATAGTGACTACTGAGTACAGCCCTGGAGACACAGTTGCAAAGGTGGCTTCCAGCTATTTATTTTACTTCACTAAACTGTTGAAGTGACCCTCCCATGGTGGAATTACTGGAGGAATGGTCTAACTCTGGTGGTGGCAGTGTGCTGAAGGCACAGGTTCAGGCTACCTAGCTCAGGACTGCTCTTCTCATGCTTGGCTGAGCTGCTTTGTGTGTCATGCTGGCAAAGTGCTGCAGATCACCCTGGTTCAGCAACAAGGCTGGGTCTATACCTCCACTGGGAGATGCAGAGCCCATGACTTGCTAGGAAAACGTGAAGATTAAATCAGGAGGGAGGACAGGTTCTCAGCTCTGGATGATTTCCCTCCAGGTGCTTTTTCCAAATGGAGCAGCCCCACCAGGACAAATCTGAACATGCAAAAAAACCCCATTTCCATTAAACAGCATGATATCACATAAAAATGAGTATATTAAAAATTTTGTTTGAATTCTACAACCTGAACTGCACCAGAGCTTCTTCAAAGGAGTTTAATTATAATGATCTGCTACAAACTGCTTGATCAATGATGGAAGTGGCTCAGCCATCCACCTCAGGCAAGTTACAGCACCTGAGGACTGGGATCAAAGTGGTTTACTGCTGCCTGTCACCAATACTTGTAATGCTTGTAAATACTTAAAAGAAGGGTGTCAAGAGGATGGGGCCAGTGCCCTATCAAGAGGGCATCCCCAGCATCCCCATCAAGAGGATGGGTGCCCAGGGACAGGACAAGAGGAAATGGGCACAAACTTGAACACAAGAAGTTCCACCTAAACATGAGGAGGAACTTCTTTGCTGTGAGGGTGGCAGAGCCCTGGAAGAGGCTGCCCAGGGAGGTGGTGGTGTCTCCTTCTCTGGAGACATTCAAACCCCGCCTGGACACGTTCCTGTGCAACCTGCTCTGGGTGGACCTACTTTGGCAGGGTGTTGGACTAGATGATCTCCAGAGGTCCCTTCCAACCCCATATCATTCTGTGATTCTGTAATACATTAGTGATACCAACTATGTGAGCAAGTTTCTGTAGGCCTTTATATAAACAAGCCTTAAGTACTAAGAAATTTAGTGGAGAGGCTGATTGCCAAAAAGCAAAACACTTTCAGGCATCATTAGAGCAAAGGAATGTTTGACAGAGGTGGTCCCATGCTACAAGGACCGTGACAGCAGGAAGGACATGAGTACGCACAAGTGGGTAATTATGCAATAATTGTAGTAGCATAAAATGGTAATGCAATATAGACAATGGGATTACTCATAAAACCCAGTTCCCCAGCTTGTATTGCATTTCCTTGCTGGAGCTGCAAGAGAGGGTCACCCTGTAGGAGGGAATTCTTTTGTCCAACCAGGCAATTACAAAAGCAGCACGGCATTTTGTTTTGTACCTCCTGGCACCCTCTTCTTTCCTCTTTAGCTAAGTTTAGTAAGGGCACATCAGCTTTTCATTTGTCTCTGCTCCATACCGTGTCCCAGATATCCACCTTTTCCTCCACTCCGATTGCACAGAAGGGCCTGGCACTCTCATTTCTCGCTTATTGCATGGTCTTGTAAGAAAAATTTAGATACTGCTTTTGCAAAGGAACAACTTGGCCAGTCTTTGCAGAAGAACCACTTGTCCAGTCTGCAGTGAGGCAGCTAGGGCACAATTAACAATACAAAGGCTTTCCAGGACATATGCAAGAATGGTCATCCCTTAACAAAGGAGAAACCAGTCTATGCCAGAACAGCATTTTAAAGGGAGGATGAACATTTAACTGAGATTGGCAAACCAGGAATATTACTGAAAAAGGGAATAAATAAGTGATGTAATTGATATGGGTGGAGTGATGAGGAGAAGTAAACAGGGGCGGGACAAAGCTAAGGAGTCTTAGGTGTCTCTGATGGGCTGTAACCTCCAGCGTACCCAGCCAGTGAGGAAACAGGAGGGAAAGTTCAGCCAGGAATAGGGAATAAAAACAAAACACACCAAAACCCGGTGTGCCTGCTTGCCGGGTCACCTATTCTTGCAAGAACGTTTAAATAAAATGTGCTTCGTACTGATGACTGCCTGAGCCATTGTCACTGGACACAGAGCATTTCTCACAGTCTTGGCGTGCAGAACTAAGGGTGTAACTTTTGCCTTGACCCCACGTATTTCACAGGGGTAGGAACAAGAGATACCCAGTGGCCTTGACTGAAACCCAGGAGCAAGTAGAAACCAGAGTGCCTTCTCTCTGAGATTGGCAGCATCCACATAAGAGGGCTCGGGCAGCGAGGTTTGTGAGAGACCCTCTGGAAGGTTTCCTCTGTCCCCGCGGGCTGGCTGCCTTCTGCTGGGCTGCAAGCAGTTGGGTGGCAATGCCATGCTCCAAGAGCAGTAGCTCCCTGGCAGAGAGGTTCCATCTGTACCAACCCCTGGGCTAGAAGCCAAGGCAATGACCCACCGCTCCGCACACCCATCTCTGCTTGCCAGGCCAGGAAATTACCAGCAGCAGCTCAGGCACCTGCAAAACCTGAGCTGAACCAAAAGGAGCTTTGGTCAAAAAAAAACCACAAACACCTAAGTAGATCTTTCCATTTCTCAGTCCAGGATGCTGCCCTCAAAAGTTCTGCAAATCTTTTGTTAATTTTTTTTTTTATTTATAAAAACCTCTGTTTTTATTTATTTTAAAAACATGTTTTTAAGTTCAGGCTTCTCAGCATTTAATTTTTGAAACCTGTCGCTTAAGGTTATTCCTTAAAGACTCCTGAAATCATTGGCTCAGTAAGAAGGGGAATTTCTTCCATCCTGAGAAAAAGCTAGTTTTTAAAAGATTGCCTGATAAGAATTTTTCCTTGCTGAAAAATTCAACAGCATTTAAAACTGTCTCTTTTTTGTGAGAAACATAATTTCTTATTTCTGAAAATATCAGTGTTCATTTTGTCCTGAAGGCAGGCATGTCTCTGCAGATGCCACTTGACTGCAGTCAAGTAGGAGAGGAAAAAGTTCAGGTCCATGCAAAAAAAAGGAAGGAAACCAAACCGAGCAAGTAAATTTAATGTACTTCCTACTAAGTGAATACTAAGTGATGAAGTTATCCGCTGTTGAATTGCATGTCTTTACACAGTTTTTTATAACAGCATTTTAGTACACAGGCTTGTGTAAGCAAGAACACAGATTAATGAACTTTATGTAAAATCTGCTTGGCTCCATTCCAGACATGTTGCAAATCCACATATATTTGTTTTGGCAAGAAAATTTCATATTCATGCTCCTTTTTCTTAAATCTTTCATCATACTCTCCTTCCCACTCCTCAGATTTCTGAGAGCGTAAGGCAGCCAAGAACGTTGCCACCGCGCTGCAGCAGCCACCTCGCCTTTGATTTTATCACAGGTGTCATGAAGCAACTGGGCTTCATTTTCTTCCCACTTGTGCCAGCCTGGTCCAAAAGCAAATCAATAATTCCATTCGTGTGAATGGGAAAAGAGTCAGGCTTGTCACACACTCCTAGAGTTCATCATAAATACGTGGCCTGAACTCTCATATTTTTAGCGCTGTGAAGGTCTAGTTTTACGCGGTTGCTAGTGTAACACTAGCTAATTCCAGCCTCCGTACTGATGGGCTATCAGTAAAAACATCCCAAATAACATCCCCTGACTTGTCCTCCATGCCTTTTGACAGACCACAGTGACATAGGGTCACACCTGAAGAGCCGTTTCTCACTCGTTTACTTCTCTTTTGGTGGTACAGACACATGTGTGGGGGTGTGTACATCACAGATTCGTTAGGGTGTCCGTTATTTCAGCCCGATGTCTGTGGGAAGTGAGATTTCTCTGATCATGCAGAGGTATGTGAGTGTATGTATGTTTATGGGTGTTCCTCAATCATTCTTCCAGCGAAGATTTCAAACAAATATGCCAGGAGGAGCGAGGGCTCTGTTTTAATTTTGTTGCATGACAAAAGGCAGCTGAAGACCCCACAGAAGAGTAATGAAAAATGAAAGACTGTACTACATATATCTAAAAGACCTAAAAATGCACATGAGAAAAAATGTTATAGGAGGCATCACTTGTGATTGGAAAGAGCTTCAATCAGTGCTTGTAATCAGCCAAGAAACTTAAGCCCCTAGGAAGCCAGGCTTTATTATTTTTAGTGTTATTTCTTTGTGAGACAGAGCTCTTTGTCAATGTCTCTAAATGGCAGATAAAAGATGCTCGGAAGAAGAGCTTCACAGTGAGGGGAAGACTCAGCGGGAATCCAGGAGGTGCTTCTCCATGTGTGGTGGATCTGAAAACATGTCTTTCAGGGTCTCAGGACATCTCCTGGGCCAACTAGGATAAATCCAATGCTCCCTGTGCTGTAGGCAAGTCCGTCTCTCCTTCCCACTCTTGCTCACCTTCAAGTATTTTATGAAATATTTTCATTCCCCCTGCAGTTGACTAGGCTGGATTAAAGCTTAATACCTGTACACCTCAGAACAGTACAACAGCCCTGAAAAGACTGAGGAGATTACCCAAGTTATAGCTGGGTTTTACGTGTTTATGGGAGCAGTTGGAGGTGGTGAGATTTCCAGTTGTCTCTGTACTCTTCTATGATTTAGACAACATGAAGCACATCTATTTAGGCCTATATGTCATCTATTTGAAGAGTCTCCAGGCAGCTTTAGTGTTCTCCTGATAAAAAATGACGATGTAGGAAACACAATGTCCTCTGTATGCCAAAACATAGAGCCCAGGATTTTCTTTCATTTGCTTGAAAGAAAAATCATGAATAATTTGTTGTAATATGTTTGTTAGGAGCTATTCTGCTATTTTCTTTATGTCTTTAGGTACTGGATTAATCATGGTAGAGTAGTTTTGCCACATGCCTTTCATTTTTAGGTATGTCAAGCAATAGAAAATGCAATTTATAATGTAGGGCAGATTTCGTTCTACAACTGCCAGCTTATAACAGTTTTTGTTATAGAGTGTGTTCTTTCTCTTTCTGTGGGAACAGTAAAATGAAATTTTAAGTAAAGGACATTGCCTCAGAGTAGTGTACATGTCTTTCCAAGGAGACTTGTTAAATCACATTTCACCTGTTTTCCAGGCTACACCAGGATTACTGAAAATTATGCATGTGTGAAATACTTCATAAAGATACTTCTAAAGCTACAGTGCTACATATGCAAGAAATGAAGTATTAATCACTCTCTCTACTATATTTAATGGGCTACTATATGTCATTTTAATGTATTAGGGCACTTTTATCTCATATACATGTTTTGATCATAGATTGCAATACAAAATGGGATTCTCATGTACAAAAAAGAAAAAAAGAAGTCAGGCATGGCTTCTGCTTGTCAGTACGTGCAATAGACAGCTAAGACAATAATGAGGATTAATTCTATTACTGAAGGAAATTGTTTAACTTTTAAGAAGTTGGCAGCATGGGAAACTAAAAATTACCAATCAAAAAAGTATAACACCAAACAAAAATATGCACTCATTTACTTATTTGGTTGAAGGTTACCACGCCCCTCCACAGGGATTCACGGATTTGAAGGAAACAATGAAAAAAGAGATTTGATCTAATAAACCAACCAACCAAACAAACAAAAATGGAACACCAAAGCCGAAACAACCCAGCCACTTCCACTGCCTTTGACACTGTTGGTTGTAGGCACTGTTCTTCGTTGTCACCAGCATGAATACATGCCACCAGCATGATGTCAAAGCACCATGGTCACCACGAGTGCAGCCCACCCATGACTGAGAAGGGTGTACATTTATCAGGTAGGGAAGGATCCAGTGTACACAGAGGCGTTGAGGAAGCAAAGCTGATTGAACCTGCCTAGTCTCTTCAAAGAGGTATGAGGAAGGTTTGCAGGATACGGGACACCTCCAAAGGGCTTTTTCTTCAGCAGTTCAGTCATAAATGCCAACTCAAGATAGTTCATAGCTGCCCAGCAGGATTAAGATGTGTAATCAAGTCAACCCTGACAGTATGCTGGCCCTTGTCTCCGTCACAGTGGTGAGAACATGGTTTCAAAGAGTTTTGGAAGAGACACACTCTAAATCGCTGTTGGTGAAATGAGTTGCAATGTGCTCAGCCCTGCCTGTGTGGTTCAAACAATGTAAACAAGTTGTTGTAGGGAACTGCATGCTTTCAGGTGTTTCCTGACCAGAGAGATACAGAGTTTTGGCTCAAAAAGACCTTTAGCAGAGGCTCAGGGACTTACATATGTGGATGCTGTGTGAGAAAGTTCAGCTGATCCTTGCTGTAATGATGAGAGATTTGGAAAAAAAAAAGAAAAAAGAAAAAGAAAACAGGAACAGAAACAGGAACAGACAAATCCTCTGTGTTGAAAGAGCAGTAAAGTTAAGGTGAAATGTAAGAAGTCATGTCAGCATCTTAAAATCAGATCTACAGGAGGGCATAGTCTGAACCCAAATCGCTTATCCCAGGTGTCCCTGTTTCACTACTGTACAGCAGAGTTAAACACTAAAGGCTAGAAGGTTAGTGAACCTGAGGGAAGAATTAACTTCTTCATGCAGCAGGATACTATTAGAGTTCAACTGTGCAATGGACTAAATTTAATAAGCTCCAACGTGTCAACCTATCATTATAGAAAAATAACCTTTTTGAAATTTGGAGAAACAAGCATTTTCTGGAAAGGTCCATACTGATATTCTAGGACATGAACCACCAGAATATGCAGTCAATATTGTTGTCATGACTCATGTATGACGGTATATGAATTCATGCAGATGAACCTACCCCCAGCATGCTGAATGATTGGCCAGATGCATTATGTCAGGACCTTTATTTGCCTCCAGAATGTTGTACTAGAACAATGGCAAGCTGCTCCAGAAAGGTCATTCTCATGCCTAGCACTCTTTATTATTTGCATAGTATAACAGAGTCCCTGCTGATATTTACAAGAAAATAGCAGTCAAAATATTTAGTTTATATAGAAAGAGGGCCTTTGATACTTCACTTTTTAAAGTTACGCTCCCATAATATTTGTTCTGTGTCTAAATTTTATGACTACAATTTGGGATTACAATTTTTAAAATGAGGTCAAAAAGAAGAAAAAAAAGATGGATCAGTGTTGGAAATATTGAGACTAGTTCCTCGGTAGACAACACCATTTTCTTGGGTCACAGCTGTGCTGGCCATTAATTCTCTTCTTATTCAACTTATCAACTTTTCTTTTACATGGCTATGGATCAAACTCCAGGCAGTGCTTGGCCATTTATCTTGTCATAGTACTTATATCCTGCTTCATCTTGTAAACTTTTGCCCTGTATCAAAAGATAAAAGAATATAGACTTAGTCAAAGGTTTAGGAAAATGATAGAGGGGAAAACACAGAGGTTCTGTCATCACTGTGAGCCACCACAGGCCATCAGACAAGACCAAGTGCTCAAAAATTGACTTGTTCATCTAGCAGAATAATAAGATTATATGAAATTCTGAAGGTGGAAAGATGACATTCCATGAGAAGTACAATTTGAGAGGAAAAGGACGTCAGAAGATTTGACAACTCATCAAAGAATCTATGTTAAAAGTGAAGACATAAAGTTTGCGAGGCAGAGGCAGGACTGCAGTAAGAGCCCCGTGGCTGAAGCTGTGAGTTCTTCAGAAACTTCAAACTCAAAAAGCATACGTAAATCAAAATATATGGGCAAGCACAGAAGAATAATACTAATATGTTGATAAGATTTGAAAAGCCACAGCACAAAAAGAAATGTGTACATCTACAATAACAAGTTTCCTGTATAAACATAAAATGTTAAAGGAAAATCAAGCAGAGAATCGATCCACCATTCAACTGAGAGAAAGCTGTAGATTAGTGACTCCAAGAAAGCCAACTCTGTAATGCCTATTTTGCTCTTTCTTCACTAGAAGGGTCAGTGGTGATAAAAATGTTTACACCAGCAGCAAAGAGCTGAAAATTCTAGCTAGACAACGAAACAAAGAGATTAGGCTGTGCTTAGGTGAGTTAAATGACCTGAGATCAGGAAGGCTGATGGAATTCACCTTGCATTGCGCAGGGGATAACTGAAGCATTTCCACAGCCATTAATAACTATATTTAAGAACTGTGTGGAAGAGGTAAAGTTTTGAATGACTGGAAAGGCAAGAATAACAGCTATCTTTAAAAGTAAGAAGACAGAGGAGGTGCAGAATTATGGTCCAATCCATTTAAGTACAATTTTCAAAAAGATAGAGGGAGCAAATAAAAGATAAGAAATGGGTTATAGGCACATGGATTAGTCAAGAACAAATCATTCCAAACCAACCTCATTTCATGTTATGACAGGATAACAGGCCTTGGGAATCACAGAGGCTATACAGTTTGACATGAGTGAAGTTTTTAGTATGGTAAAAGTTAGAGAAGATTTTCAAAAGCGTACTAGGAAAGTGTAGCCTAGATTAAACTAATAGAAGGTAAGACTCTGCAGAACTAGCATTTTCAGTCTCTCAGTTGATCATTGTCAAAATGGAAGACTACATTTACTGCAGACATACAAGGGGTCTCTCCTGGTAGAAGTCCTGCTCCAGAATTTCATTAAATGGCGCCGATGCCGGAATACACACAATGCTTATGAGAGCTGACAGTCTGACACAGTTGAAAAGGGCTGCAAGCACATTAGAGGACAGGCTGAGAAATCAGAATGATCTTGACAAACTGAAGTTACAGTTTGAAAAAATATGGTGCTATTCAACAGGGACAAGTGCACAATAGAGCTCTCAGCCAGAAAAAACACCCACAGAAGTTGAGGGTGGAGCAATTGGTGTGGGAGCAGTCCAATGAAAGGACTGGGGGTAACAGGATGCATCTACATTAGTATTTCAATTCTGATCAGATGCAGAAGCAGATCACCACTTACCAAGCTCTGCTTTACACCACAGAGAACTCTTAGACCATATGGAACTAGATTCCTTTCCACAAAAGCTGAGCCAGAAGGCATGCTTTTCGTGCACCCCAACGCACCACAGCTGCTAACAGGCACTTGGGCTTTGGTACCAGACCAAAGTTAGTCCAAGGTGGAAATCCCTGACACATGGATAGTGCAAACACCATGTGCTCAGCACCAGCTCTTTTACTCGACATCTTGGTTCCTGTTGCCACACACTACTTGTTAAAGTACTCATAGCCTTAATGCATCACAAGCAGAATCAGCTGCATTGTGAATAAGACAAATGTGACAGCGGGATGATGTGTTGTCTGTGAGGCAAGCAAAGCAACCCTTTTCGATCTGGCAAGATCTCAGCAAGAGCACTGCATTCAGTTTTAGCACCATGTTTAATTAACAGTTGGAGCAGTTTAGCTCCAAGATCAGAAAGAAAGAAAATTAGCTAGAAAGATCAGAAAAAAAGCCACGAGAAAGATCACTACTCTCAGAAGCATGAGTTGCAGGGAAAGATCTGGGGTTGTTTTACCTAGAGAAGAGAAGGGTGAAATGGTAACAGCTTTCATGTCCAACAAAGGCTGCTGCAAAGAGAAGGGGGATAAATTGACACCTGTGTCTACTATGGAAGAGGCAATAATAGATTAGACGTGGGAAAATCTGGCCAATAGTATGGGAGAAAGCAGTATGCGAGGAAGATTTCCGGATCCCTAGCACAGGAAGTTTTACAAACAGGTTAGACAAGCATCTTGGCTTTAGTTCATTCTGCCTTAGGGAGGGAGATGGACTAGATAATTTCTTGAGATTACTACCAGAGTTATTTGTTTTGCTTCCCTTTAAAATGTAAATAGTAAAATTACTCTTTCCTGCTTCTTTCATCTTGTCTTTCTACCTTTTGAATCATTTCACTGATCTCCCGCCTGCCATTTTATGTTGCATCTTTCTGATCTTTCCATTATCCACCCCAGTCTGTGTCTCAGTCCCATCTCTGCCTCTCCGCTTTCGGCACTGCACTGCATCTGCAGCGTTGCTTCTGCTGGGAAATCCTTCCTTTTTCCCATGTGAAAGGCAACGTGCCTGTCTTCATTCCAATTCCTACATAACCAAAGTATTTACATATAATTGCTGAACTAAACATCGTACCTTCGTTCAGTTCCCCCAGTGTTTATGTAGTGGGTGGAAACGACAGTCTTGCACAGTTAACGTGGTGGTTTTTTTCTTTCTGCACCTCCTTTTATCATTACTGACCAAGTGGTAATCAGCTCAGAGATTACCAGCATTTTCCGTAAAATAGGATAATTTGTTGTATAAGAGCACAGCAACAATGCAAAAGAGAAAGTACACAGCCAATCATTACAGAAGCTTACATGGATTATCTTTGGAATAACAAAAGGCATCACTAGTGCTCTAATGTTAGAGGGATGGAATAAGCAAAAATATTACGTATGGATACAAATCTCTATGGCTTTTTCTCAGATAATATATGGTCACATATATAGAAGAACAGATAATGAGTACTACATGTCTCTTTGCTGGTATTTCTGCTTTCTGGAGCTTTGAGAGCGCTCAGCGTAACCCATGGGCATAGAGCAGACCCCCCTGCCTTCAGTGGCTTCCTGAGACCCCCGTGTCAGCCTTCAGGCTGAGCTCCCAGGCACCAGGCTGGCTCCCTGGGATGTACTCCTGCTTCACATCCTTCACACGGATGTATGACAATAGAACACATTGTCCTATAGCAAATGAGTATCTTCTTGCGTTGCAGCTATTCCTGTCACGGACTCTGGGGGGGCATTTTCCTTTTGACTTTACATTTACCATTTGACTTTACAGCCACCCAGTTGCCACCAGAGGCTGCATTTTGTTCAAATACACACAGGAAAGCCAGAATTTATCTATGAACTGTCTATGTGCCCATAACCTACCAACTGGATTAACCTCCAGAAGTTCACTGCAAAGCCCACAACATTCTCTTAGTGCAACAACAGCCAGCTGGCACAAAAGCGTGTTGGAAGGAAGGAAAAAAGGAATTAATAGAGAAAATTTATTTAATTTCCCTCTTTGTTAGAAGGGGACATGGTCCAGACGACCTGGTATTTAAAAGCAAACTTGCCTTGCCTTACATGTGATTTTCAGAAGTAGCAGGTGCACTATTAAATTAATATCAGTTTTACAATAACCTTAATTTGTTAAGAAATCCACTGGTGACCAGTTTATTTCTGATATATAATGTGTACTGTTATAACAGCTATGGGCATCTCTATTACGTAATTCTTAAAATGTAAATTCTGCTTACCTAATTCAAGCAAATTCTCTGGTGTTAAAAATAGTATTAAGATAAATTAGATCACCAGTGTTAAAGGCAGCATTAATGCTCTTCAGCTTTCTATGCAATAACATTCACTGTCATGTACAAGACGCTTTACATCTTAGATAGTCCTCCAAGAAACAGTAATTTGAAAAAAAAAAATTCCTTACATTAATTTTTCTTTTCATCTCCCTCTTTATCTTTTTTCTGGCAAGGTGAGTTCAGTGTTCACTAATAAATGAGATGATCAGTATTAGTGAACAACAGAAGCACTTTACAGATTTATTTCTTGTTGATGAATCCATTTCTTTCATAAGCTCAAACAAAACATAACTGTAACTGATCTACAAAAGACATTACCTGATAACATCCATTTGAGGTTTGCTTTTTTCCAGTCTTACTTTGCAGAGGAGAATGATCTGTGCAGTTCACTCAGCAATAACTTAATGATTTCTTGAGGGCAAATACAGACATTTTCAGTTGGACAATGGTATGTTACAAATAAGTTTTGCTTTTCGTTTTAGATACAAGCCTACTTTGTTAAAAGGAAAAATTAAGAAAGGAAAGTTGAGTCTTGCTAGGTACTGAGTTGGACCATCTATTAATATTACATATGCAACTCTTCTGTTCCTTTTGAAATATAGACTATCACCAAAAAGGAATTTTATAGCTTTAGTCATGCTAGAGCCTTATGGGACATTAACAAAGCCTCAGAGAATGATTTTTAAATATGTCAGAGGACTTTACATTTGTATGCATGAGACAAATATGCAAGAGATATTCAGATGGATCCCTCTGAGGATCTATTTTCATGCTCAGTGTGTTACTTGACGAAGTACACAGCGACCAGCTGGGTAGCTGGGACTGCAGCTTCAGAAGAGCTGGGATTCACACCCTGCTGTGCTACAAAGCCTCCCGCGGGACCCGCACAAGCCACATGGGCCATGAGCACATGGATCCTCGGGTCCATCTCTGCCTGAATCGATGCCTTCCCCTAATGACCAGCAGCAAAATCCCTTGGCAGCTCTCTGAGTCCCAGGTCTCCCACAGCTCATTGCAAGAACAGCACCGAGCAGGCACTGATGCCAACTGGGGGCTAGCTAGCTACATACAGAGCTGTTTCAAGCCAAAATCTTTACCTACAGTTCTCAGAATAAGCATTTATCTGCCTATCTTGCTAGTAAAGCTTATACCTTACAGCACAGGCCAACTAGATTTTTGCTTCCCTGAGTCACAGCCCTTAACTCCAGGTCACGGCAGGGCAGGGGGAAGTGCAGCCTTGATTTTTTTATTCACCAAACAAATGCAATTTTTGAGTCAAATAATTTAAAATCATGCCAGATTTTTAAAAAGCAAAAACTATTCTGGCTAGAGAAAAATACAAAATAAAGTGAATATCATCTCAGTATTTTTAAATGGCAGAGTTTCATTCTCAATGATGCTTCACAGAAGAATGTAAGCAAAGGGCTAATAAACAGCAGTAGCAAAGCCATTGGTTTGGGTCTAGCTAACCATTCCATGCATTTCTTTCCTGCAAACTGGAAAAGTCGTTATTCCCACAGCTTTAATTAAGACAGCTACATCTAATGCAGTGAAAGATTTGAATCAGGGCTCCTGCAGATTGAATGGCTGCTCGATGCACTAAATTACTGGCCAGTCCAACAGAGGGGTCTTTCAAAGTTCCCTGTTGGAAGTCTTCCTTCGAGCCTTAGGTTTTCTGGTCTGAGTTCACCTTTTGTAGAGCAAGGACAACAGCACGTGGACCTACTGGAAGACCTCTGGAGCAGACCCTTTTTATTCTGTATTTGTATCATGGGTCTCAGGCTGCAAGTACAGAGCGTACGTACTCCTATGGCATGGATAATACATTAAAGACTTTGAAGCTTCCAAGTACAGTGATAAAGGAGGACAGATAAAAACCTCAAAGAGAATTTTATTATGAGTAATATATAAATATCAGAAATAAATGTTCAACATGAAATATTTCAATTCCACTGTCCAAATGCTTCACAGGACATTCTTCAGGAAACCGAAGAACAATAATAAAACAAACTGGCACTGACTAGTCATATTAAGGAAATACTGAGGATAACATATAGATTTCTAGCTATCTTTTATAATATCTCTTCTTCAAGTACTTTACAAAAGGCCTTCCAGTTTCTAATATGATTAGAAATGTTTTCCTATACTATAAGTAAGCAGAAATTACTCTGAAATGCATGTGAGCCTTCCTCTCTGTGCTCCCGTATCCCTTTCTCCTGCTTTCCCTTTGAGAGAGGAAAATCACAGCAGTTAAAACCCATAAAATGAATGGAAAAAAGAGTGCTGTAAGAGATGGAAAGGTGAACATCCAGAACTGGATTTTAAAAACTGTACAGAAATCTGAGAGTGTGCATTCAGAAGAGTGTGCAGGAAACATATTAAGTGGCAAGAAAACTCTTCAGATATTTATTTTGTATAGCCAGAGTGGATGCTAACCTTTCATTGTCAAAAGGTACATGTTTTGCTTAGTTTGTTCCTATTACTTTTTCTTTTTTTTTTTTTTTTTTTAACAGATGAATAAAAATTCTTCCAACATAATGGCTTTGGCCTCTAACATTTCTAACAGAAGAGAGGCAGTGTGCATATTTGGAACTGGAGATTTTGGAAGAGCTCTGGGGCATAAATTGATTCAGTCTGGCTACCCTGTGGTGTTTGGAAGCCGGAGCACACAGACATCCAGCCTGATCCCTAAGGATGCGGAGGTGTTGAGCCACACAGAGGCGGCGCAGAAAGCCGCCATCATCATCATCGCGATCCAGAGGCAACATTACAGCTTCCTTGCGCCTCTAGCAGAAATCCTCCGTGGAAAAGTCCTGGTAGACATAAGCAACAACGTAAAAATAAACCAGTATCCTGAGTCCAACGCGGAGTACCTCGCCCAGCTGGTGCCTGGCGCAAAGGTTGTGAAAGCCTTCAACACAGTGTCAGCCTGGGCCCTGCAGTCGGGCACGCTGGATGCCAGCCGGCAGGTAAGGCTCGGCAACGGGAGGGTCCTGTGTCACCGACTTCTATGTCCTATGGCTTCTTAACAGCTAGACAAAACACACACGAATCAGACCAAGTTGAGGTGGAATTTTCACTATAGTTGTCCCTTTCAAACTAAACGTGAGCTCGAGTTTACTGTTGGTTTGTAATATGGCATGAGAAGGAACACCGACGGCTTGCCTCTGAGCTTGGTAAGGTGTTTGGAGACACTAGAGAAGCAAGGAAAGAAGGACAGCAGAGCCAGAAAGAGAGAGACAGCAGATCAGGAGGAAATGAGGGCTGCGTCAGTTGTTCGCCAGGACTGTAAAGTTAAACAGAAAGGAGACAGAAGGAATAGATCAAAGCAAGAACAAAATCAAGGGAGGAAAAAAAAGGGAGGTAAGGGATATGATGGGACAATAGAATGAGTGAGCTGGAAGGTGAACAAATTAATAGTTTTCTAAATCAGAGTCCATCACCACAGAAGCTTAACACAACCACAGTGTGCAAACCATTTTGACCAGCTCCTTAACCATAGGCCAGCGAGCACAGATCTGGCCATAGGAAGCAACACAGCAGCTTACCTGAAGACAAATAATTTCTGATTACCCTGTTTTCTGCCAGTCTGAGGGATAGTGCTCTTGTAAAACACACAGTTTCAGCCAGCTACTCAAACCATTGCTAGCTTTGCTTTCTGCTGTCAAATAAATGGTTTTGGCTAAATTAAAGACTCAAGCACTTCCAAGTCTAGGTTCTACAAGCCTTCATCATATATACAAGAGCAGAAATTGCCCCCTTTCTCCCAGTTCCAAAAGGAATATTGTCTTGCACACTCACAGAAAAGATGTTTTTTTCACTATTTTATTAGACTTGGAAAGAAATAATATTTACTTTTGTGATAGGGCAATCATGTTTTAAAAAACTCTGTCCCCAGTTCCCTGGAGTCCTTACAGACCACTGTAGCAGCAATTGAAAAATCTTTCTCTTATTTAGTCCTACAAAATCTAGTGCTTACAAACTGCTTGCGGGTCTTCCAGAGTATGCCAAGACTTCTAGGCAAGGACTTGTACTAAGCATGTTATACATTGCTTTTTTCAGATATAAAATTTTGCCACTTGAAACGATCTCCTTCTCCAAAGGAAAGACTCATATTCTTAGTTCTTGGACCTGTTGGCCAAGAAAGTAAAGTACCTACAGGCTACTTTTTGCCTACATAAATTAGGCCAGCAGGGAGGCCAACAAGTAGCCTAAGAAGCCTGTGCTCATCATCCATATGCAGGCAGGATGGCAGTAGAGGATGTCACAAAAGTCTGTCTAAATAAAACTTCTGTTTGGTTTTGGTTGCAGGTGTTTGTCTGTGGCGATGACATGGAAGCTAAACAAATGGTGATGGATATTGTTCGTGCCCTGGGTCTCACTCCAGTAGATCAGGGATCCCTCTTGGCTGCTCAGGAAATAGAAAATTATCCTCTGCAGCTCTTTCCAATGTGGAAGTTTCCCATCCTTTTGTCTCTTGGCCTAACCGCATTCTTCTTCTTCTACTGTTTGATTCGAGATGTAATTTACCCTTATGTTTGTGAAAACAAAGACTTGTCATTTTTTATTGCAATTTCCATTCCAAATCGGATCTGCCCTATATTGGCACTCATCCTTCTTGCCTTGGTTTATCTTCCCGGTGTATTTGCTGCAATTATTCAGTTATATCGAGGTACCAAATACAGCCGTTTCCCAGACTGGCTGGACAAATGGATGCTCTGTAGGAAACAACTTGGACTAGTAGCCTTGGCATTTGCTTCTCTGCACGTTTTGTACACTCTTGTTATCCCAACTCGATCCTTTGTAAGATGGAGAATCAGCAGTCAAACCGTCTCCCAGGTAAGTTTTGTTCCCTGCTCTATGTCTTCCTTCCTTCCGGCTCTGCTACAAATACTACCTTCTATCTTGAGCTTCAGAAATTCATGTGGACAGTCTAAAGTTCTATACAATATGGTTATTTTTCTTGTTTCTATGATCTATTTAATCGCTATATCCAAATTTTGTTGATATTACATTGAGTTGATGGGATTTCTGGCCTCAGTCTTCCTCTTAGATAGTTTACATACTAATAAAATAAGAAGGAAAAATGTAAACATTAAGAATAATTTAAAGAAACATATTTCCCTATTTCTTCACATACTTTTAAGGATGGCACATATTTTGACTTTCTGACCTTATTTAACAATAAAGGATCACATACCTGTCCTCTACAGTAGGTCTACAGCAATATAAAACATGCACCACAATTACAGGTACATGGAACCTATATGTAATAGAATGCCTCTTCTTCTTTTTGAGTAAGCATTCAAAATAAATCTCCAATAATTTTCAGAAAGTGAATGTGTAACATTTGTCTCCTAGTTACCTTAGAGCATATTTTTTCTGCATATTGATCCTAAATCTGTTATCACTAAGATATACCTGGTCTTCTTTTCTTCAGGCACTGAACAATAAAACAGAACCACTCAACACCACTAATGCCTGGCTTAGTGACTCTTATTTGGCTTTGGGAATTTTAGGATTTTTTTTCTTTGTTCTTCTGGGAATAACTTCCTTGCCTTCAGTCAGCAACAATGTCAACTGGAGAGAATTTCGATTTGTACAGGTAAGAAAAAAAATTACCCTAAAAAACCACCTTCTCTTATAAACGATGAGCACAGGCAGGTTTACTAGAGACTTAGGGCTTTCTTCCATTAGTAGCTCCAAATGTGATGCGTGCACCACCCACAATCACACAGTGGAAAAAAAAAATCCACACTGCTGTACAAGTCACCTGTAAAAAACCACAATTGCTCTGATGGCTGATTACGGTACCACTGGGATTACTGCATTAACAAGAGAAAATTGGGACGACATGAACTCCTAAATGACAAACAGAAAGCAGACATTGTGGATTATCAAATTCCACAATTATACTAAGTCACAAAATCTTTTAGCCGTTTATTGGGCTAATTTTGTTGGTTCACAAGATGATTCAGTTAAAATAGGCCTGAAAAGTGACTTCATAACTCAGACGCTGTTAGCACAAAGCATCTAAAGAGAATCCATGGTTTCTGCAGACTCTGAAAACCGCTGTGCCTATAAACAGGCTGCCCTTGGTAACGCTACAATCTCAGCCCCCCCTTTGAAAGAAGCTTCATACAGGCTGCCGTGCCTCTGCAGGAGCTGGGCTGGCAGGGAGGGGAGGCAAGGGAAGGGGAAATTGCTATCAATGAATGTTTTATCAAGGCAAAAAACTTGCACAGTATGGTAGTTCTGGACGGATTAGCACTACAGCATATAAAAAGCTTAGACATCTCCACTGAATTTCTGCATTTTCCTCTGCATTTTCACAAATACGACAATCACTAGGCAGTATGTATGAACTAGCAAAAATTATCAGGATTGTTGGTGGAGAAAAAAAACCAAAGAAGTGTGTTTCACCTAGGGTCGTTTTGAATTAATCTTTATTTAAAAACAATAAGAGCCTTTCTACTACACAAAACAGTTTCGTTTCAGCAGTCGCCAATTAGTCCCAAAGTTCCAAGAAGCTCACTGTGTCCCGTAAATTGCATTTGTTCTGGTTTACTTTACTGGTTTAACCTCTACTTCTTTCTTTCTTTTCTTTGTTCTCCCCTAGTCCAAACTGGGGTACCTGACACTGGTTTTGTGCACTGCCCACACACTGGTTTATGGTGGAAAGTGGTTCCTGAGCCCGTCATCGTACAGATGGTATCTTCCAAATGCCTACATGCTCTCCCTCGTTGTTCCGTGCATTGTACTGGTGGCCAAATTTGTGCTGATATTTCCTTGCCTAGACAAACCTCTCACGCGAATTCGCCAGGGCTGGGAGAGAAACCCCCGGTACTCGGAACAGTCAAATTACGTCATCAACAAGTCTGCTGTATAATTAGACTAGCCTGTAGTATCAAAAATAAGAAAAAAAATATTATGAAGGCATATCAAAATGAAGTCCTGAGGCTCCTTTACCTGCAGAGTGAGAGAAAAAGTGAAAAACTTGGCCAAGCCCTGAGTGAAATAAAGCCACCCCAATGACAAGCTTAAAATGCAAATCAGGTGGGGCCAGTGAGTTCCTGCAGCCCAGGCATGCTCTCACACAGGTGCAGGCCCTCTCTTTTATTCTGTAATTTCCCCCTTCGCCCTCCATTCCTAAGAAGGGTCTGAGAGAAGTAAGTGGTGCTCCACGTCCCTCCTCTGTCTTTCCAAACCTCCTCCAGGGCTGGACAGAACCAGCGTATCCTTTGGCGTTAGATGGCATCTGCTCCTCTTCCCTATCCTGCCCATTGAGACTCAGGTCTACGTGCACTCACACGCACCCACACAGATCCACGCGCACAAACACACAGCCTGCTTCTACCCCTAGAAGCCACCAGCACCCATAGAACGGGTACTGGATGGATGCTGGCTGAGGAAGAGCTCTCTTCCTTCCAGCATTAGTTTATCCTCCATTATCACCTGATCCAAAAGAGACCTATGTTCATACCGTAGCGATAATTGAGCAAGATTTGGTTTCTGTACAGAAACTTTAATGCTCAAAGTGTATGGGCCAATGATTACTGAATCCTTGCTTGTACTGCTCTATCAGAAACTCAGGTGGCAGGAAGATGGAGGAGAGACCAAACTGCCAGAAAGACATGAGATGTGCTCACAAGCCTAAGCTTCACTACAGGTACAGGCAAAAAATGGTCAGTAATTTTTTGTGTAAGCAGTGAGTTGTAAGGAAAGAAACTGAAGGAAAATCCTACTATATCAGAGGGTTGTATTATACATCATGGCTATATCTCATGAAGAGAATATTGTTGATTTTTCAAAAAATAAATATTTAAATGCAAGATTACAGATGTTGTATGAAAACATACATATTTTAACCACAATAAAGATTTTTTTTACACTGTTAAGCTTTGTTATCATTTCTGAACCTCTTTTGATATCATAGAATCATAGAACGGTTTGGGTTGGAAGGGACCTTAAAGATCATGGAGTTCCAACCCCCCTGTCCTGGGCAGGGACACCTCCCACCAGACCAGGTTGCTCCAAGCCCCATCCAGCCTGGCCTTGAGCCCCTCCAGGGATGGGGCAGCCACAGCTTCTCTGGGCAACCTGGGTCAGTGTCTCACCACCCTCACAGCAAAGAATTTCTTTCTGGTATCTAAACTAAATCTCCCCTCTTCCAATTTAAAACTGTTCCCCCTTGTCCTGTCACTGCACTCCCTGACAAAGAGTCCCTCCCCAGCTCTCCTGTAGACCCTTCAGATATTGGAAGGCTGCTCCAAGGTCTCCCCGGAGCCTTTTCTTCTCCAGGCTGAACAACCCCAGTTCTCTCAGCCTGTCCTCATCGGAGAGGTGCTCCATCCCTCTGATCATCTTCATGGCCTTCCACTGGACCCGTTCCAGCAGATCCATGTCCTTCCTGTGCTGAGGACTCCACAGCTGGACACAGAGCTCCAGGTGGGGTCTCACCAGCGCAGAGTAGAGGGGCAGAATCACCTCCCGTGGCCTGCTGGCCATGCTTCTCTTGATGCAGCCCAGGACGGGGTTGGCTTTCTGAGCTGCCAGTGCACACTGCCGGCTCATGTTGAGCTTCTCATCCACCAACACCCCCAAGTCCTTCTCCTCAGGGCTGCTCTCCAGCCATTCTCTGCCCAGCCTGTATTTGTGCCTGGGGTTGCCATGTCCCAGGTGCAGGACCCTGCACTTGGCTTGGTTGAACTTCATGCAGTTTGCACGAGCCCACCTCTCCAGCCTGTCCAGGTCCCTCTGGATGGCATCCCTTCCCTCCAGCGTGTCGACTGCACCACCAAGTTTGGTGTCATCAGCAAACTTGCTGAGGCTGCACTCAATCCCACTGTCCATGTCGCTGACAAAGATGTTGAACAGCACTGGTCCCAGTACCAACCCCTGAGGAACACCACACGTCAATTGGACATCGAGCCATTGACCACCAGCCTTTGGGTGCGGCCATCCAGCCAGTTCCTGATCCACCAAGTGGTCCATCCATCGAATCCATTAGTTTCTAATTTTGAGACCAGGATGTCATGTGGGACAGTGTCGAATGCTTTGCATAAGTCCAGGTAGATGACGCCTGTTGCTCTGCCCTTGTCCACCAAGCATGTGACAGTATCATAAAAGGCCACCAAATTTGTCAGGCACGATTTGCCCTTGGTGAAGCCATGTTGGCTGTCTCCAATCACCTCCTTATTTTCCATGTGCCTTAGCAGAGATTCCAGGAGGATCTGCTCCATAATCTTGCCAGGTACAGAGGTGAGACTGACTGGCCTATAGTTCCCTGGGTCTTCTTTTTTTCCTTTCTTGAATATCGGGGTTATGTTCCCCTTTTTCCAGTCTGCAGGAACTTCGCCAGACTGCCACAATTTCTCAAATATGATGGAAAGCAGCTTAGCAACTTCATCTGCCAGCTCCGTCAGAACCCCTGGATGGATTTCATCAGGTCCCATGGACTTATGCACCTTCAGGTTCCTTAGGAGGTCACGATGCAGCTGCTGGTATGCTCAGTTGCACAAAAGTGTCGGAAGGCCTTGGGACAAGGAATAAAATGGGATCTTGTCCTCAGCCAGCTGTCTGGGCTCACCTTCCCCCGTCTTTGCTCACTCCTTGGATGTTCACATAAGCAGATCTTTGCTTAGTCACCAAAATGAGCTGTGGAAAACCAGGATCCAACTGGGATGGTCACCTCCTGTTAAACTGGAAACAGAGGCTCTGACAACCTCCTACACATTGGAGAACAAAGAAAAGACAAAAGGTGTTTCTTTTTGTAGGAAGAGAATTGCTTTCTATCTTTTGTCTCCCTGTTGTTCTCCTCCCTGTCCATACAGAGTATAAATTCTCACAAATATGAAAGTATGACCATGCCATATAGTATAGCTAATTGTACTTTCTAACAAGCACTATCAAGCAGGTTTTTTAAAAAATCATCTATCTGAATGATACTTCTCAAAACATTTCTTGGCAATGGAGTCTTTTTTAGTTCTGGCAATACGTTCCCTCTCCACATCATGCTCTGGCCCAGAAAGAACCTGCTCTTGATCCCCAAAAGAACGGTAATGGAGCCTGGTGTATCAGTAATTGCTGGAACCAGATTTCTTGGAAGTAACTCTGGCACCAAGTACTCTTACTAACCAGCACTGGTGCATAGGTCATACTTGGCATGCCATAAACGGACATATGTATGTTTATATAGGTCTGAGAACTGGACAGGGTGAGCAGAACCTGAGGAGGCGGCCAGAGGGGTAATCCCTGGGAAGAAGAAGGGGATGGGGCAGTTTCCTCCTCCCTGCTTGGCGAGCGATGACCCAGAGCTTTGGGAGCCTTGGGCCAGGACGGATGCGGTGCCCTAATCCCTCATAACCAGCCTGAGCAATCAGAGGGGCTGGGTGCGGAAGTAATTGCAGGGAATTGCGTTAAATACATGCTTGTAGCTTCTGTTTTCCAATCCCACAAGTAAAGACTGGAAACCAAATCCCATCTTTAATTGGATTGGTCTAAAGGTCAAACCTCAAGTCACACTGCAGAAACTCCAGTCTTGTTTTACCATGGAGACTGACTGGTCAGTCTTATTGAGATAAATAAATCCAACAAGGTAAGATACTCAGTCTTGCCAGGGCCTGAGGGACATCTCCTGTCCAGTTACAGAAGTCAAAGAGGGATGAAGGGGCTTGTGCAGTTACATGCTGACTTTTGGGACAATACTGAATACCCAAGCATCACCAAATACCTTGAATCACTGAATGCCTTCTAGCATATCTTCTTCAAACAAACAAATGCCCAAGTGACCTGGCAAAGCCAAGGCTTCCCTGTCTGAAACAAAGAAGCTGACACTTAGATTCACACTTAACTGTCATCACAGACATATCCCAAGTTTCTTTAATGATCCCTGTGTCAGTGACTCATGCAATACCATGTAGAGGCAAGGAGAGGAACTGGACACAGGTTTCCTGAAGCTGAGGATAGGTCTCTAATTATGAGGAGCTTTACGGATTAGAAAGCCAGAAGGCAACCTTGTGATTAGCTATTCTCTCTTCCTGCAGAACATGGGCTGTAGACACTGCCTGAATTAATTCCTTTCTGAATTATCAGGAGTTGTCATATTTTTCAGTTCACAGACCCCTACAAATTTTTCAACAGTAATGCAGACTGCTGTAAAGTTTAAGCTTCCTGACAACATGCAGTTTTATCCTAGTTACCATTTGTTATTGCTGGCAGGTAATCCATTAAAATGGGCTGAAAACTCCTGAATTAAAGATATTCTGAAAGAACTGCTGAGCTTGATTTAAACATTAGAAAACTCACCACAACTTTTGGCAAATGATTTTGACAGCTGATTACCCTCACTTCAACATATATAATAATATAGATATACACAGCCTGTTGTTGTTTGTTTTTTTTTAACTGTGGTATTCAGACAACATAATTTATGATTTCCATGATTTATCTGAAGTGTCCAGAATGGTGGCTACATATAGAACACATATATATCACCCCAGAGAAGAAGCTCAGGTGTAAGAAGAAAAAGTATGATTTTATATATATATTTATGGAGAAATATAAATCATACTGGTCCTACTGCATATGTGAAAATGCAACCATACGCTAAAGTCTCCTGATGATGACAATGAAAGATTCAAGGTATTTCCAACTACAAGTTTTCTATTTTAAAATTAAAAAAACTAAATAAAGTGAAAACCTAAAAATATGAACAAACTTGAACATAATTTCACAAAAACAAATGCTCATAAAAATTTGTTACTAACACTGTGAAAACAGCTAGTACATTAACTGTAAGATTACAGTTTTTGTAGCCTGCTCTGGTTAATTCATATGGAGAACAACTACCAGAGAAGCAGGTTTCTGGCGAGTTTCTCAGGAATTAGTTGCAGGCCCACCACTACACACAAAAAGTCCCAACAAACAAAATCATTGCTGAGGAAATGTCCAAGGGTACCCTGGAAATCCTTACGAGCACTGAGGACAGACACACATGGAAGGTTCTGAACCATGTTCAAATATGCAAGGGGAGTAAGAAAGGGAGGAGAGGAGAAAGATCTAACATGGTCTTGTGATCTCTACTCCATGAGGGCAGAGAAAGGAAGTTGCTCAACTGCTGCAGATTGATTCACATTGTGAAAAAGACAACAAAGACTCTGGAGAAAAGTTACACCAAAACTGGTGTAAGAATGTGGAAATATTCCTTACATTTACAGACTATAGGAACTTCATTCATTCACTTCTGCAAAAGAAGTTAGAGATGAATGTGGTAAAATGTACCCAAGTCATTAAAGTAACGATGAAATTTCATAATCTAGTAACTGGAGAAGTGGGGAAAAGTTGCTCTTTTATGAAGCAGCAGAAAAAAATATAAGTTATACAAATATATGCAACTCTGGGACTGTTTAAGAGAGCAGCAGGTGTGAGAGAAGCAGGGAGTATCACATAAGCTTCAAATAAAACCATAAGTGTACATAGGCTATTTAAATCACTATACCCAGAGGCTGAGAGGAAAGAAACTTGTTCAGTTCTTCCAGGTTCAGGTATTTGACATTTGATGCTATTGCACTTATTTTCAAAGAACACATATAAGGAGATACATGGGTCCTTTACAACTTCTCTTTCCAAATAAAAGAACATGAAGACTAATAAGCTGTAAAAGCTCAGGTTAGGAGAAGTATTAAAACCATTAGAGAGACAAAATACCAGAATCAAATATCATTATCCCAGCATGAGAAAGATACAACAAAAATGCTTGGAGTTAAAGACATACAAATTTGGATTAAAAACTTTCTGGTCATGACTTGAAGACAAAAAGAGTGAAAATAATTAACCCCATGTTATCAGGTGAGCATTCTTTAGGACAGGCAGATTCACTGTCTCTTGCAAACATCAGGTTAAACATGGATGCTGGTGCGGGTGCTTTATACAAGCCTAAATCACTGAGCTTAACACAGGGACACTAGCCTTAGATAAAATGTTCCTTGCCTGTGTAACGCAGAAGGTTACACCACATCACAAAATGCTTCTTTATTCCTTGAAATGTGGGAATGAGTCTGTGAATGGTACCACTCGTGTATCTCTTGCCTATTCTCCTGAGAGTTCCTAAAAACAGACAAATGAAAAAATGATCATGCTGTTTCATCATCTCCTTCCTTCCCCACACTGTTATGAGGGGAAAAAAAAAAAGAAAAAAAAAGTGAAGTTTCTTAAGTAGGTCACTCTAGCACAAGCACAGAGTATGTGTAAACAAAGAGCCATGGATTTTCCCCTGAGCTATCTGGAGAGAAGTTTCAGTGATTAGTCCAAACACTGTTTCTGTCAGAGATGTGCCAGGAAAAACAGAAAAAATAAATTTTGTGGAAAATACAGTAACAACTTCCTATGTAGGGTTGTTTAGTTTTTAGAAAATACATAATAATAAAGATACCTAATGAAATTCAATCTGTTACCTCTGGTAGAAGTAGCAACCTAAAAAGGGATCACAGGGCAAGAACCAGGTGCAGTACTAGCACACTCTGTGAAGGTGCCTTAAATCCCAATCTTGGATGTAATAAATGCTTAAATAAGATTAATTCTGCTGAATATTCATGCTGCAAGTAGTTGAATTATGGAAGTTCTACCTAAAGATTTTACAAATGAAATAAGAAGTGTTCAAAGGCAGACAGAATCAGAGGCATCTGATCACAGATGACACCCTGAGGTGCATCAGAAGAAAATAAACTCCTGCATCAGAAGAAAATGAAGTGCCTCTCTTTGGGTACAAAGTACTTGTACCTAATGTATATCTACCTTGAAAGCAACTTTTAAAAAATCAGATCTTTCACCCAGGATAACGATACCCCTTAAAATGCTTCCAATGTTTCATTCCAGAGAGGAAGAGGACAGTATTTGTAGATAATTGCTTTCTGAGTAGCTTTATTAACAGAATTCATGAGGGAAACAAAATTAAGCACTTAATTCATACCCATTCTCCACTCCCCTCTCCCTCAACTCACTTCTTAAGGAAAGCAAATGTGCAGAGGAAGCAGACTTACTTATTTCTCAAACAGAAAAAGCCTGGCCACTTCTACAAGTATGAAGATAAATAGCTGTGACCTTTCCCAAGTAGGTTTTCAGCAGAGCTTCACAAGACAGTTCACTGATTTAATCATTGTAAGTTTCTGTGCAAAATAGGACTATGCAGGTCTAACTCGCTGTTCTCATTACCAGTGAAGGACTAGGGCCCCTTAAATCCAAGATAATGATGGTCATGAGCTATCATACCATCTTACATGTCAGAGCTACTGTGGAGTTAGCTCTGCCCTGAATATCTTTGAGGTTTTATTAGATCATGGCTCTTAGGGGTTTTTCCCCAGTCTTTAATATTTTCATTACCCTCCGCTCTTGAACATGAGGAGAACACTAGTTTTCATCAATTTTGTTAAGTATTTATGTGAAAGGCTGACAATGCTTTACGGTGTTGGAATTGGAGGTACTATGCTTAAGCTAAATCCTCAGAAAGCTATACTAGATATTAGCTAATATGAAACGTGATGAAAAACACCAGAAATGAAGGAAGACACAAAACTAGTGGATAAAAGCATAAAAGGAAGAGAATGGGAACATCCTTAGAGAGTTATAGGAACACCTAAATCCAGAAAAGTGTGGAGATGACTCTGCTTATCCACAGCTTTGTTGGTTTCACAAGAGCTACATTGGAGCCCACCCATGGACTGACACTGCTCAGACTGGGGTCCCACATCTGAGAGCAGCTCCAAACTTCAGAGCTTTTTTTCGTGTGTCTGTGTGTTTGCTGCCACCAACCGATGGCACTAACTTTTGCTTAAATAAAATTCAAGGAAGTCAGAAAGCTTTGTTGTAAAATTGCTTAGACAGCCCAAGGCCAATTCATTCCAGGATGCAACATGCCAAGCACGCACAACACAAATGCAAAGCAGCAAGTGATTATCAGTATCTGTCAAGATTCCTGGAGTAAGTAGATTGTATAAAAATATATATTGTTGTTAATGGTAATATACAGTTATCAGAGCAGGAAAAAAAAAATGTTCTGTAGCTTTTTTTTAAATTAGAGATCCCTAAACTTTTGAAGCAGAGAGTACAGCACCTGACAGCCTATTGGTCTCTTTACCATCTTGGTTTCTCATAATCCCTCTCCATAGTTTCAAACAATACATGTGGATGCTTTTACTAAGAGGTGATGTAGAAACCTTATTTCATTTTCCTGAAAATTCTAATCATTTTACCAAAAGAATCAGGAAGAATCACCTATCATGTACATATTACTAGCGAATTATGAAAGGTTTCAGCTACAAAAGAACTAGACAAGAAAGAAGCATCAATACAATGACAAATCTGAAATAAGAAGAATCTGTACAGCATCAACCGTCCTGATAGCCATGGTATCACATCCTGAAGCTCCATGCATCAAATATGACTGGTTTGATAGGTTATTATACATAGCTGGTTAATGATTACTGACTTTATTTGACTAATAATGACCTCATGCGTAGACAGAGCTCACTCTTTCTAGGTAGACAAAAATATTCTTCCCATATCATATAGTCTTATCCCCAACAGAGGCAGGAGAAATCTTCCTTGTGATCTAGTTCGTATAAAATATGGCAAAGTAGAATGCTCTAAGTGGCAGATTTATAGCTAATTTTAGAAATTACACTGCTTAACCAATCTAGTTATTTAGAACTCTCACACCCAAACATTTTGATATTAGCCAAACACTTCAGAGTGGGTTTCCAAAAATATATGCATGAACCTATGCTAAGTTTTTTCCAACAGATAAACCTATATACAAACTCCAAAACCATTGTTAGTTATTTTTAAAGGGAGTTTGGCACAAAGAGTGGCTCAGGAATACTACAGCTCCTATTAGAGACCAGCTCTGAGACTCGAGGAGCTGCTCCTGATGACTCTCTGGGTGCGTTCTGTTTCTACCTTTGGCTGAGCTTATGTTTATATACAGTAAAGAACGGGTCTAGGTTAGGAAACCATTAAGCGTGGGATGATAAACCCATATTAGAGGTACCAGTGTGACATCTGGTGGGCACTTTCGGGGAAAGCAAAAATCTTCAGTCTAGCAACTCCGGTGGCAAGAAAGGAAACAAAAGGAGAAACAAAGCTAATACAAGGAACAAGGAAAACAGCATGAAGTATACATATAAGAAAAACTATTTACAAAAGCTACTGCCAGAGGAAAAAATGTTGTGTTTACCGGTATTGCCTTAAGAGTCTACTCAAGTATGACAAAATTTTGTGACAGGAACTGCAAGTGAATCTCATGCTGGCCACTTGGAGACGTGTGTTGCAATATTTGAGGAATTTTCAACACACATCCTGAGTAGTAACAGAAACAGTAGTAAAACAGGCACCAAGCAGAGACCTCATAATCAGGAAAGTGGTTTTTCTCTGCAGGGTGTGCCACATGTTTTCCACCCCAGGCCATGCTGAAACCTGGGATTTCCCCCAATGCAAGAAGCTCCATTGCATCATTGGTGGTAGTGGGGCGCCTAAACAAGCAAATAAAAAAATAAACATTTTTTTCCTGTAGTCATTTATTTGCATGCTACTGGGTGAGTCACAGGCAAACCAGTCCAAGACGCTTCCCCAGTCATTCTGCCAGTCTCATCAATTATGGAAATCACAGATTAGCAAACTAAGACAAACTCTGGCAGCGCTGCAGTGGTGTCAACTCAGTTCAAGCACTAAACATGGAGAGAATAAATGCCATCTGCCAAGAGTCTCCAGAAACCTGGGAGGTTAAGAGTGAGAGCCCAAATGGACACCAGGCACCTAATGGGTGACAATCACAAAATTTTGAGACCTGAATGCCATTTCTATATTCTACATGCTGGTTTTCTGCCCAGAAGTACTGCCCCATGGCTGACTAACCAGCAAGGATCTTATTTTCCCACCTACCATCTTGGCACTCAAGCAGAGCATAATTTCTAAATCCTCCGACAGAGCTGGGTTCAGTGCAAAAGATGGTGGGGAGAAGAGCACACTGCCAATTTCTTGCATAATTAATGCATTCCTAATCCCTAATGCTTAGGGGTTTCACGCATAAAGTAGCAAAAATGAGTTTTACGCAACCTGAGAACAAGTTAGTGCTCTAAATTCCTAGCTGAAGGGAACTTCGTAAAATAACATGCATTAACTAACACATTAAAACAAAGCCGTAGTGCAACCAAAAACTTAATCAAGATAACAGACAAGTGGGATCTTTTTCTTTAACCCACAGATCATACATTTCAGGTTTGGCCTTCTGGACTATTTCTCCATCTTTCATTAGAAAGCCACAGTTTTCTAAAGAAATCCTTCAGAAAATAGGTAGTGGAACCGGGAATAGCCTCTTGTAGCTAGATACCCGTGCCACTGCTTCAGAAGAACCAGGCTTCATAGCACTTTCTACCAACTGCGACTGGGAGTCTTATCAGCTAATGCTTATCTTCCAGCCAGTACAGCTGACTCCCATCCTTCAAAAGGTAAAGTAGCATAATATATATTCTGATTTATATCAGAACACATATGCCGACACCTATGATTGTACAAAGTGCTGTACAAGAGGGAAACAGACACCTTAGTGCTGAACTTGTTCTGTGCTGCAATCATTTGTGTGCACTTCATTCTCACAGTCAGGCTTCTGTCTGGCGAAAACAGAGCAGACCTGGACCCTGAGCCCATGTTATTCAGCCAAAGGATTAAAGGAGCTTGCATGACTCACTCTAGTTCTCATCAATCTGCTTTAAATTATACAAGTTTTCAGTACTGAAGGTTTTGAAATAAGGTAAAGGAATAAAGATCAGTTGTAAAGTGATATGCAAAGTAAGCAGAACTGTAAATGTCTCTTCCAAGTCACAGGCATGCATCACTGTTATTTTCAGGTATCTTTACAATGTAATTACAACTTTAGTTAAAGACCATTTTGGGAACCATCCGACTGCAAGCTGTGACATCTTAGAAATTAATGTTGTTACTGAAAAAACCTACATTGTAGCTTTAATTCTGTAAAGATCTCATGCCCACAGAATATATATAAGACAAAGTGCTATAAATATAGCACAAACTGCTATATTTATAATGAAACAGAGGTGGTAAGTTGTGTTATTGTACTGTATTGAATAAAAGCTGATTGTTAGCCTCAAAAATCTCATTACCAAAACCTCACTAGCTGCACCGTCCACAATTAAGGTTGTCTTAGCCCTTCAGTAATACTCTTGCCCAGTGAGTGATGAAAAATTTCCACTGTGCTGAACACAGAGGAAACAATGAAGGGAAGGAGCATGGAGTAAGGAAGTCAGTCAGCACTGAACCATCTGTTAAAGAGGTTGGAGTTGGGAGGGAGAAGCAAGTCTGGAAGTCATATTGGGTTGGAGAAAACTCAGGTAGCTCAAACTGGACCATCAAAATTTATAGAAACTTTTAATCTCCGTATTCTCTTTACCTATAAAGTGACAGAAATGCCTTCCCTCTGTCCCTTATCCTTACAAGTACATTATATGATGATTCCAACATAAAACTTGTCTACTACAGAAAATTCTTGTACAAAATAACTGGCTGCAGAACTGAGTATAAATAACGTGCAGTAAATAGAAAAAGAAAGGGCGGCATCAAAGAGAAGAAAAAGCAGCAGAACAGTGGAGCACCATTCATCCTGGGCACTGAGCGAGGCATTGCATTAAGGACTTCTGGTCTCTACCATATTTACCTTTCCACTGTTTGAATTTATGCCTCTTCTCAAGTTATGGCCATTAAAAGGGTAAGGAGATTATTTTTTGTCCCTGCTTAACTAATATACCTATTCTTAAGTTTTTATCCTCTCAGTTGCTAGGTAAACAGTTTGGGAAATTTGAACTTTACAGTTTTAATTCCCTGTCCCCTCCCTAGCTTCTTTTGTTGCAGTTCTGGAAAGGACAAATTCCACTCCCAGCTTGCCAGGAAAGCGTGACGCCTCAGCACACCGCCACGGGGCTCCCAGCCACGACACCAGATGGGGACCTGAAGGGGAGTATGGGGTGGCTCAACGCTCTTCATTCAGGGTGGCCCAATTCTCCCATCGTGTGGGAGCGCGTGTGAGGGTTAAGGCCGAACAGGCTTAGTGGGGCAGAGGGAGGGAAGCGGGGCAAGCAGAAATTGTGACTTGTAGTGGGCTTATGTTAGCCTTTGTGCCCTGCAAGACAGCGTGGTACACACGTTGAATGTGACCCCTGATCAGGTTTCAAGGTAGCAACACTCTATTACTACATCTTTGTTTTGAATTCCTTCAAATAGCAAAGAATCCAGCAAAGGCTATGGAATGTAAACTGCATGCATAATTTTCATTTTCTAAACAAAATTATTTTACTTAGGTCTTTTCTTAGGAAAATATACTTAAGTATCTCAAAAAAGGCATAGTACTAGCATTCTGTGTTGCTTGACTTCAGTCGTCCCACTAGAGGGACTGCATATTCTTTCACATCTGCAAAATCAGTAGCTATTTATTCTATACAGATTTCTTACTGGGGTATTACTAATGCAATGATCTTACTGGAACTCAAAAGGTTACCACAGCTCAGTAGCCCTTCGGAAGGCAGATGTGTAGTCGTTAATCTCCTCAAAAGCCTCCCTTTGCAGCCTTCCTTTTCCTCAGATAAAAACTGAATAAACAAATGCACCAGTGCAAATAAAATACCTACCCAAAAAAACATATGAAATACATCGCTTTGTTACATCTGTCTCCTAGTTTTTTTGCTTATTTAAATCTTGCAAAGATTATTTAAATCTTGCAAATATTAAGTACTGAGTGCAGTGTGCATTACCAGTAGTCTCTGTGGAAGCACTGCAAATGGAGGATGACTAGGTATTTATGCTGAGTTCAAGTACAAAAAAAACCCACCCAAGCTTATGAAACACATCTACCTTTTCTATACAATCATAGAATCATAGAATCATAGAATCATTGAGGTTGGAAGAGACCGTTGGGATCATCGAGTCCAACCATCTACCCTACTCTACAAAGTCCTCCCCTACACCATATCCCTCAGTACCGCATCTAAACGTCCCTTAAACACATCCAGGGACGGTGACTCAACCACCTCCCTGGGCAGCCTATTCCAACGCCCGACCACTCTTTCTGTGAAAAATTCCTTCCTAATGTTCAGTCTAAACCTACCCTGTTGGAGCTTGAAGCNGGCATTCAAGATGACCTGCTCCATGACTTTCCCTGGTATCGAGGTTAGGCTGACCGGTCTATAGTTTCCTGGATCCTCCTTTTTGCCTTTCTTGTAGATGGGTGTTACATTTGCCACCCTCCAGTCCATTGGGACCTCTCCAGTCAGCCATGACTTCCTGTAAATGATGGAAAGCGGTTTGGTGAGCACGTCTGCCAACCCTTTCAGCACTCTTGGGTGTAGCCCATCCGGTCCCATAGACTTGTGTGCATCCAAGCGGCTTAGCAGGTCACTGATCTCTTCCTCTTTGATAGTGATGCTCACTTTCTGCTTCCCCTCCCTGTCTCCTAGCTCATGAGGCAGGGTGTCCAGGGAACAGCTAGTTCCACTGCTAAAGACCAACGTGAAGTAGGCATTGAGCACCTCAGCCTTTTCCTCATCCTCTGTGACAATGTTTCCCTCTGCATCCAACAAAGGAGGGAGATTCTCTCTATTCCTCCTTTTGTTGTTAATGAATTTGTAGAAACATTTTTTATTACCCTTAACAGCTGCAGCTAGGTTGAGCTCTAGCTGCGCTTTAGCTCTCCTTATTTGCTCCCTACATAGCTTTGCTACATTTTTAAAGTCTTCATGAGAGGCCTGCCCCCTCTTCCAAAGGTCGTAGACTCTCTTTTTGTTTTTGAGATCCAGCAAGAGATCCCTGTTAAGCCAGGGATCTCTTACCCCGCCTACTTGTTTTTCGGCACATGGGAACAGTCTGCTCCTGTGCCTTTAAGACTTCTTTTTTGAAGTACGTCCATCCTTCATGGGCTCCTGTATCCTTAAGGGCATCCTCCCAAGGTATTGTGTTTAGCAGTGCTCTGAACAGATCAAAGTTTGCCCTCTGGAAGTCTAAGGTGGCAGTTTTGGTAACCCTTCTCCTTGTTTCTCCGAGGATAGAGAACTCAATCATCTCATGATCACTGTGCCCTAGACGGCCTCCAACCTTTACTTCCCCCACAAGTTCTTCCCTGTTCACAAGGAGCAGGTCTAGGAGGGCACTTTCCCTGGTTGGCTCACTTATCAGCTGCATGAGGAAGTTATCCTCCACACATTCCAGGAACCTCCTGGATTATTCCCTGTCAGCCGTGTTGTACTCCCAGCAGATATCGGGGAGGTTAAAGTCCCCCACAAGAACAGCTACAGTTGTACAGTTTTAGTAACTTTATCTACCAACTGGTGTGAATCTTACCTGTTTTTTTCTCACTAAAGGAGTTAAAAATTCCTTCTTATTACCTTTTACCAATACATATCTACTATTTGACATTTTGCTTATCGGTGTATAACTCTTCAAATCTTACCACTTACATTCTTTGCCACTTATTTTCAATCTTTCCAGCTTTTAATATTTTTATCACTGTACCTAGATCCTATTTTAATTAGGAAGGCTTCTTGCCCAGATGTTAATATATGCACTGTAAATGAGGTTCAGCACAATGTCTCCAATAACCTGCACCGCACGTGATTAAGTCTGCTAAATAAAACTATTTGACCACTGCACAGCCTGATATCAACATTGCTTATTCAAATACTCTTGTGGGATAGGTATTTCTTCAGCCGAAAAGCCAGCCAGATTCACAGCTTTGTTTCTCAGCTGCCCTGAAAAGATTAGCTTCATATAGGTTATCCTGTGTGATGACATGTTAAATAATGATTTGCCTCTTTCATTCGGCAGCTCTGCTGAATACTAAATTTCACAGACCACCATGGTACTTGTCACCATGTTACTGGCAACTATTAATGGTATCAGTGTAGTTGGTGCTGAAATAATAAAAATATACGCTATACAGATATTCTCTGAAAGCTCTGTTTACTGGATGGCTTAGAAGCTGAAAACGGTGACTGTAGGTAACAGGTGACTCACTCTCAATTAAAAGTTTACTATAAATTAGTGTGATTAAACTTATAAGGCCCTACACAAATTCATAAAGTTCTTCAGAAATTATGCTAACAGAAGACAAAATGTTATGCTTTCAGATTTCTGACAGTCGAACATTTATCCTGCAAGATCTCAACCAGTAGATTTGTTTCAGTCATACAAACTCTAGCAAATAATTTCTTACCCTCTTGCAAGTTCATTAAATACTTCTCAACATAAGGAAGCTTAATACTTTGCAAATAAACAGTCCATCTCGGATCAAGCCGTGTTCATTTCAGCTCTCGCTTCCTGGGGCACTGAAGAGAAGGAAGAGCGGGTAGGATTAAAGCATGGGTTGTACCAGGGAGTTTCTCCAGCCCAGAGGAAGCTGTTGAATCAAAGCCAAGGCTCCTCCAGCTGATCTCCAAAACCCCAGACTGGGCTCTACTGGTATGCCCCAGCACCAGATGGGTTCCCAGCTCCAGTGGGACACCGGCATTCCCCCTCATTCCTTCCCGCTCCAGAAGAATTTGGACCTACAGACCTATTTTCTATTTTATCTATGCCTGTATTTGGGACCAGTGATGGATGTTCAGACTTCCAAGTCTACAGTACCAAAAAAAGGAGGGTATGTTTACCGTAACAGTGCGTTCTGTGATACAGATGGTATATACGCACGAACTACTGGGTTTATGGGCTTTCTGGCCTGTTTTATAGAATGACAGAACGGTTTAGGTTGGAAGGGACCTTACAGGTCCCCTAATTCCATCCCCCTGCCCTGGGCAGAGACACCTTGCCTGGACCATGCTGCTCAAAGCCCCGTCCAGCCCGGCCTTGAACCCCTCCAAGGCGTTTCAGTGATTTTCGCAAAACACGAGTGGGCGATTTTAAACCAGCCCGGCATCCGCACCGGTGGCGATTCCCCGGTGAACCCCTTCGGCGCCTTCGCAGCGGGTAACAGCGACACAGCCGCTCCCCGGGCTGTGCCGGGGTCACCGCCGGTGCCGCACCGAGCCTCCGGGCCGCCCTCGGCCGCTCCCTCCGAGCCCTGCGGCGGGTACCCCCGTGCCCGTCCGACAGGCCGGGGACACGCCGTGGCCGAGCCGAAACCGCCCCCCTCCGTCTTCCACCGGCCCCGCGCCTGACGCCGCAGCTTCCAGCCACCGGCGGCGGGGAACGGGCGCGGCGGGGCGGCCGACCCGCCGCTCCGGCACGGACGTACCCTTAGGCAGCGCCTCCCGCCCCATTACTGAGGCGAGGGGAGGAAAGGCCGCCTCTGCGCCGGCGGCCGGTACCACCCCGATGGGGGGGCCGAAAGGTGAGGTGTGTGGACGGGACGGAATAGGTGGTCCCTCAGCTCGCCACGGCGCTGTCTTGCACTCTTCCGCTGCCCCGGCGACCGGAGGCCGCCGGTTGCCCCGCACGGGTGGCAGAGCTTCCAGCCCCGGCCTTTTCCGGAGCCCGCGGCCCATCCCGGTTCCCCCCTTCCTGGCCGGGTGGTTGCGCCCCGGCGAGGCCGGACAAGCCGGGGGGCAGGTGCCAGCAGAAGATGGCGTTTCCCGGGCAGCCGACGCCGGGCGGCGGGTTCTACCAGGGCGGGGTGAGCGCGGGCATGAGGGGAGAGGCCGCGCTGGGCCTGGGCTCGGGGGCGGCGGGGCAGCCTGGCTGAGGCCGGGGCGATGGCGCCCGAGGTGCTTTTTTCCCTCCTCCCGGCGAATCGGGGCCTGGGCCGCTTCCGGGCGGAGCTGGGGAATGAGGCGGCGCTCGGCCCCGCGGCGCGGGCAGGGCTGCCTTCGCGGGCTCTGCCGGGCGGGGAGGTGGCGCCTGAGGCGGCTCCGGGCTCCGCGGGTGTGAGAGGGAAGGAGGCAGAGCGGCGGGGGCGGGAGTCCCCTCGGGGGGTGCCGCTCCCCGGGTGGGCTCCCATGATTTTCACTTAACAGTCAATTTTAGTTAAAAGTTTCCGTGCCTAATACATATTCTTCCAAGTGTTTTCCATCTTGCTAAACTTTTTTGAAGCGGAAAGGAAAACATGCAGAGGTGTTACCTGCAGTTCCCCGTTTTCTGCTTGTAGTAGACTCAAATTCAACCTTGATGAGATAGACTGTATCTAGATCAGTGGACTGCTCCTGTGCAAGGTTTTACACTGATTTGCTTAAATTATAATAAATTAGTATATCCATACCAAGATTTTGTCCTGGGTTTTGGGTTTTTTTGTTGTTGTTGTTGTTTTTAAGGAATTCTTTTTTTTGTTTGTTTATTTCCATAATGTGTATATAAAAGACAAGTTGATTCTTAAGTGGAGCACTGCAGTTTCTTAACTGAATCATTAATTAAAAATTAATTTTCTTCTTGATTTCTATAGTATGGAGGAGCTCCGGGAGGACCAGCATTCCCTGGACAAGCTCAGGATCCTTTGTATGGTTATTTTGCTGCAGTAGCAGGGCAGGTAAACTTATAAAATGCTATTTATTTCTTGGATATTTTATTTCTCCTGGGGAATAATTTCTACATTCACTTTTTAACATAGAGGAAAGCCTAATATTTGCAGGGAGGAAAGCTGTTGTTTCAAGTTTAAAAGGGAACAGAATGGTTTTACTGAGCCTATCTGCTATATATAGCTGTATAGCTATACAATATAGTTATATACACGCAGTAACTATGCAGTTTGAATAATGTTGGTTTCTATATAGTGTGTATATAAATGTGTGCAGATATATACACACGTATGCATATGCATGCTGCATTTCCTCTGTAAGTTTATGTAGGAACTATATAGTTACATGCGATGTTGGAACTGAATTGAGGCTCAGCTCTGGGTTGAGGAATGCTGCCAGCTTCAGGAGAAAGAAGCCAGAAACAGTGGAAAACATGGGCTGTGGAGAAGGCCTGGCTAAAAGCACGAAATGCTAATATGAAAGAGCATCCTTACATGATCTTAATAGACTTACAAATGGAAAAACAGTCTTGAATTGTGCCAATATATTTGGGTTTGCTGGTAAGATAGAATGATTGTTCGAGGAAAAGGCATTCACATCTTCAAGGCCTTTCTTTTTTCCTCCCTGTTATTCTACACTGCATTTTTAATTTCTTTCCTGTAATTTTGTGGCATATATTCTTTATTTTTGGTTGTTTGTTTTTTTTTTTTTTTTGCATGATTATGGATGCTACTAGAAATAAGTTCTTTAACTGTATTACAAAGTTTAGGAGCAAATAAGTTAGGTTTGTTGAACTGAAGTTCTGTCTTTGTTGGCTGCATGTATAGCTGGTTGCACACTTCGAGGATGAGTGCAAACCTAATTTCAGCTACTCCAGCTGTTACCCACGGGTAGATGTAACCACAACATGAAAGTTTAAATTCAGCGACATTAGCTAATATTTGAATTCCCAGTTTAAGACTGTAATTCAGGTTATTTTTGTTCTCTACGTTACTCTTTTGAGTTAATGTTGCATCCTAGAGTCTATATATTACTTGTTTGACATTTCTTATGAAAATATATAGACCATATGTTTTTGTAGTAGCGGAGAACACTGGAACGACCTGTGTGCAGTGAGGGAGGTAAGGTGGAGCCCAAGCTAAACTCTGCCGAACGTGCTGACAATTTTCCTGCCAGCGGAGATGCCTCTGCATCCCAGTGCCTCCTGGATGTCAGCCGGGAGTCAGCAGTGGAGCCAGTAACTGATGTTGGAAAACATGAGTAAACTAGTGTAAAGAGAAAGGGAGAGAACAGCAAACAGGACGCAGCCCCGGGGAGAAGAGGTGGCAGAAGCTGGACCTCAGCATAGACCATTCCCAAGCTTCTCAAGTGAGGCATGTTTACTGGAAGTTGGGGAACCAGGGAGCTAATGGGTATGATCAAGTTAGCACTTGAGAGTACTTAAGTTAGTACTCTTATTTTTTTTATTTGCAGAAACCATTCCTTATTGCAGAAATAAACTGGGTAGCTTTTGGGATGTTATCCTTGGAATTGGAAGAGTCATTTTCAGAGACAAGTGGCTGTGCAGAGTAAGAACCCTGTAAGGAGACAGTGAAACGGAGCAGATAAATTATCAGTTGCTTTTAGAGCCATCCATGGAAGTCTGTAAAAAGCCACATCTTACATTTTTCTATATTATTGTAGAATTAGTAAAACTTTTGGCTATGGTTTGCTGCTCTCTCTGTTGTTATTATACAGCCATAAAATACATTGTTATCTCTGATCTTTCTTTGTAGTAGTTTAATTCCTCTAAGACAAGATCTCTGTTGTAGTTTTCTTTCTTTACATAAGAAAGTCAAAAGTATTGTTTAGAATCTTTATTAAATTAATTGAGTCTGTCTTTGTAGGAAGTAATAATTTTCTTTTTTTAGTCGGCTCACAAAGCTCCTATGCTTTGTCTAGTTTAACTGCTGCTTAAATTCTACTTCAAAAAAAAAAGAAAAGCCAAGCATCTTTTTGGTAATGTTCATTGTGATTACAAGTCATGCTTCTCTGTCTTCCTGCCTGTTTTAAAGTTATGCAGATCCTGCCTTTGTTTCAGAAGGCACAGGGGCTTTGAAGAGATTTGCTGCTTAATATGCATGGCTATTTCAAATGTCTCTTTTTTTTTTTCTTTTTCCCTGTTAACGTAAAGTTTTAAGTACATCTGTATAGTTAGACTGATGGAATAGATTGGAAGCAATTTGGGGTTTAGCTGCCAGTATTTTTACAGAGAATCAAAAAGTTGCTGGTCTTTTTTTCAGACCTTGTAAACTACCATTTAACATACTAACTATCATTTGTCTTATAAATAATGATACTTCATTTCTGAAAGTTACTTGGCTGTGTCATTCCCACTATGATATTTAGTAGCATATCTCAAGAAAAGAAATAAAAAAAGGCTTACTGGATTTAAACACATTAGGAAGACGCTGAAGCAAGTAAATTTGTTTCAAATATAAAGCAACACTATTTTCCCTAGTTAATGCTTTACAATATTTGCATAATTTTTTATATCTACAGATATAATATTCCATCCTTGAATGAGGTTAAATTATACTCAAACTCTCTATGAACCAAACTTCAAGTTGGGTGTGTGAGGAATGTGACCTAGAATTCCAGTTCCATTTCTGACAGCCCGTTGCTTTTCATGAACTGGCAATTGCTTCCTCTGTTTGGCCCCAAGCAGAATGCATTGGAAGCGAGTCATTTCCCAAAACATGCAGATAGGTATCTTTTCTGAGTTTGCTTTGCTTTTCTTTTTCTTTTAAAGTTCTTTGCTTTTTGCTTTTGTTTGATTCTGCTAGCAGCTTATTATTACCCAAAACCAAGGGTTTTTTAGATTTGTAAGTCTTATGTCTGTCTTGAGAAGTGGGTATGTATGGTCTGGGTTCTAGGTTTCCTACTGTAGCAGTGAGATCATAAACCTATAATCTAACATGACTACAGTACCCACTAAGTTAAAATTAGTATTTTAAGGAAACCTATCTTTCTGTTCAAAATTTCGTGCTTTGGTTTCTTTGCAGCTGGCTCTCAAGTATATGCTTCCAATATTTTATGTGAGTTTGGGTTTTTTTAAAGTTGTTAAGTTTAGAGCAAACCTTCCAATCCTGTTCATTTTTTTAGTACTTCACTAGATGGGAAAGCTAGTATATATTGCAAAAACATCAACTAAAGAAATATCATTGCAGATATGGGTTATAAAAGGCAGTTTCTGTCATATAGCAGACAGGTCATCAGTTCTTTTTTGAAGGGGTAGCTAATTTAATGCCACTGAAAAGGGAGTGGGTACTGGGAATAACCAGCCTGGGAGAGGGAATTGAAACAATAGCTGATACATCTTCTGTTATTGAAAGGATGGACAAATAGATGCTGATGAGCTACAGAGATGTCTCACCCAGTCAGGGATTGCAGGAGCATATAAACGTAAGTTAATGATTTAAATAAACCAAAAAAAACCCCAACCCTGAAGCATACTAATTCTTATGCCATCTGCTAGAAAATGCTTGCAGTTGTGCCTTCTGCAGAGGTTTGGGGTTTTTTATTTGCATGGTGGAAGGGCTTTTTTTCTATAAGGACTGCTCTGAAATATAAATTCTCTGTATTCAATTCTGCGCATGGAAGATTTGCTGCCTTCTTAGTTCCCCACTGCTGAGCTGTGGAGTTGAAGTGTTGTGTTTTGTAATGGACAGCCAATTCCTAAAATGGTGTTTTGCTTTGTTTTTAAATTGAGCTTTGATACTGACCAAAAAATTCTGTGGCAGGACTTCTCTGTCGGGATACCTAGTGTTCAGTTTGCAAAGTCGAGCTGCTGTGAGTAAAACTGGCTTCCTCAAGTGGTGCCTATGGTGAAATATAAATGACCACTTTTACTGAAACCCAAAACCTTTATGGATTGAGATACGAGCAAATCAATTTTAAATATAACTTGAATTGCCTCCAGATTGTCCGTTGTCAGTTTTTCTAACGAGTAATGATTAAAAGCTCTTATTTGGATGAAAATATGGTATGGCAGTATACAGTGGAAGCAATTACCTAATATTTTATACATTATAATATATTATCAGTATAAGATAAAAAGGAATTTTAAATGTTACATTTAGATAAACAAAACTGAAATTCATTCTTTTAATTTAACTTACTTTTCCTTTTTCTAATTTAAACAGCTTTCAACTTAGAGACTTGCAGACTCATGATCTCAATGCTGGATGTATCCTTTACTATGAAATGTAAACATTTTTGCATTACATAGCAAAGATGAGAGGGTGCCCAAAATTTGGGAAATGCTTTGGAGTTCTCATTCAGCTCTTATTTGATAAGTATTATGATCATTATAATTTGGGAACTGCAAAATTGCCTCCTTACTCATTTGACTGCTCTGCCCTGGGGAGGCCCCATCTGGAGCACTGGGACCAGTTCTGGGCTCCCCAGTTCCAGAAGGACAGGGAACTGCTGGAGAGGGTACAGCAGAGGGCTACAAAGATGATGAGGGGCCTGGAGCATCTCCCTTACGAGGAGAGGCTGAGGGACTTGGGGCTTTTTAGTCTGGAGAGAAAACTGAGAGGGGATCTGATCAACACCTAGAAGAAATACTTAAAGGGAGGGTGTCAAGAGGACGGGGCTGGTCTTTTTTCAGTGGTTCCCAGTGACAGGACAAGAGGAAATGGGCACAAACTTGAACACAAGAAGTTCCACCTAAACATGAGGAGGAACTTCTTTCCTGTGAGGGTGGCAGAGCCCTGGCAGAGGCTGCCCAGGGAGGTGGTGGAGTCTTCTTCTCTGGAGACATTCCAAACCCACCTGGACACATTCCTGTGCAACCTGCTCTGGGTGGACCTGCTTTGGCAGGGGATTGGACTAGATGATCTCCAGAGGTCCCTTCCAACCCCATAGCATTCTGTGATTCTGTGACTGGGTGAAATAATAATTGTAATAAATAAGTGACTGATCTTCTTACAACACATGGCATCCCTCTAAGCCCAGGGGACTGTTTCTCCATTGAATGCAGGAGGAGTCAGGTCTGGCAGCCCAGAATAGAGTTTTGTGCAAATCGCTTGTTCTGGTTTTGAAGTCGGAGAGCATTGTAGGTTACCTTCCTAATGAATTAAGCGTTTGTACTACACAGCCTCAATACAATATAACTCCCCTTAAACCCTGTTCCTTGAACGAATCAGGTTCAAGTATCTAATGAGATGGTATTACAGCATTCCGCCATAGGCCTTTGTAGTTAAGAGTTTTTTTAATAAAACCTGAAATGTCATGTTCAAATACTTTGCTGTTTAAAAAGACAGAAATGAAACTGAAAGTGTTGTTAGCTCACCTTGAAGAAACTGCTTAGAATGCAAGAGCACTGATATTATTCTAACTTAAAGTGATTTTTCTTTTGGCATCTATTTTTATTTTGGATATGTATCTTATTGGTAGTAATTAAACTGTGGCAGGTAAAAGAGAAGGGTGTAAACTAAGTTAAATTCACAAAGAGCTAATAGTTTTATCAGGTTTCACTGGGAGGAAGTGGAGAGAGCAAGTTCTCTGACCTTTGGTTTTGGTTGGTAGTATTATCTCTGTGATGTGCTGTAGTTAGTTTTTGACTGGAAAAATTGCTAATAGTAAAATATTGTTAATATTGACCTTCAAGAAGGAGTTTTAACTTCATATGATAAAAATACAAATTTCATTGGAGAGAGGGCTTTTTTTTGAACTTTTTAAGTTAAGAAAGCTTTTCTTAGCTTTGGAATCAGAGGGATATGTCTGGCACACTGGGATTTAATGAGTTTAAAGAACTCTGGGCTGTGGTCAACGGCTGGAAGCAACACTTCCTAAGTTTTGACAATGACAGAAGTGGAACAGTGGATCGTCAAGAACTGGAGAAAGCCTTGATGAATATGGGTAAGTTCTGCAAAGTTCTTGCTTCTGACACTGACTTATAACATTTCCCAGTACCAGTTACACAGTAACTGACACATACTTCCAATTAGAAATGTATTGAGATCCTGTGAACTTACCTGTCTTTTCAATACAGACTTTTTATTTTTAAATAGGTTTTAGACTGAGCCCACAGGCAGTGACTGCGATCACAAAGCGATACAGCACTCAAGGAAAGATCACGTTTGATGATTATATTGCCTGCTGTGTGAAACTCAGAGCTCTTACTGGTATGTTGGATTATATCCATGTTGCTATCATCCCACGTTGATACCATAATATATTTTTATATAATAAAATGTGATTACTGGGTTATCTCAAGATCAACTTTTAGGTAACACAAAATAGATTTCTTTCAATAGAGTTTACAGGCAGAACTGGAACAATTACACATCATAATTTTTTTAATCGCCATTGAAAAATGGGACTTAAAATTAATGTAGCATTTATTCCAGAGTTATGTTATCAAAATTGGTAAATATTTATCAACAGAACGTGAAGGGCAGTATAGGATAGTTATTAAAGTGAAGAACTGCAAATTGAGTCTTGGAATTAATTGCACTGTTCTTGATTAATTATTTGTGTAACTTGGGGAATTTAATGAAAGCACAATGCATTTTTAAAAAAAAAAAAATTAACTGTAATTTTTCTTACATGGTTTCTTTTTTGCTTTCTTAATTTTTCCAGAATGTTTTAGAAGCAGGGATACAACTCAGCAGGGTTTTGTGAACTTCCAGTATGATGACGTAAGTGAACTTTAAGGGATCAGTTAAAGTTACAGGATAAACCTACCGAAAAACTTAAAACTGAAGACAAACAGTAATGACAGGAGCTTGTGCCTGTCTTCCCCATGCTTATGGCATTACCTGAGAGCACAAACCTTCTGGGATTTTAGTATTGTCTCAAAAAGTTTTCAGGTATTTTATAGAGTTCTGTGAAATGTTGTGCATTTTTGTCTGGACTTCTTACCAACTTGGTTCAAGAAGATCTAAGAGGCTCCGTTGCTCACTAACATCACTTTCTGGGACTTTTTTTTTGTCTCCTTTTGTTTTAGGGCTTGGTAGACAATTTTCCCAGGCGAGGCTGGGGTTGGGGCGGTGGGGACAGACACAAACTGCACTCAGTCAGGCTTGTAGTTCTTGGCTTCCTGGCCACATCTGCATGGGAAAAGGACAGTGCTAGATTCAAGTCTTCTTAGGGGGTTTTGTTAATTAACTATTAGCTGGTTTTCATATTTAGTTTCAAAGCATTGTAGTTCCTGGACTGAATTTGTTTACAGAAAAGGGTAGTGATGATGGGTATTTTCGGATAAAAAGTGAAGACTTATCTAATAAGCGGTTATTCTTTTTTCAGTTCATACAGTGTGTTATGAGCATCTAAACCAAAAGGAAGGAAGCTGTGGATGATCATGATTAACATTCCAGTTTGTGTTTTCCTTTGCCAAATCTTATGACGATTGTGTATTTCAATATTGGAAATTGCATATTTTATGAAGGTATCGCTTTACACACTTGCTTTTTTTTTTTCATTTTGACAATGACTATAAATGACTCACATACTGTTGTCTTTACCTTTCAACCTGTGACTATTAAAGAAGTTTTTATTTTCATAAACTTGCTATTCACTATGTATAACTCAAATTATGCAGAAAGTTTTTCTGGAGTGCAACTTACCTTTTTCTGTTTTAAACAGTATCTTGTATAACATAAGATGATGCATATTCTTTTGTCTTTGACAGCATAAGACACCTACAAACTTAAAAGAGCTTTTGAAATTATCATCTTACACTGGTCTGTTAGAACATCAGTCAGTTTAAAGTTACTTAATGCGACAGCTAGCTATTTTCAAGGTGAAGTCTGTGACACCATGCACTGAGTATAAGACCATCTGGTAGAACTTCAGGGCTGCAGCAGAACACAGCAGAGAACTCTTCCAGCAGAGTGCTGTCCTACAGGGGTCTCGTTCCAGTAAGATTCTTGCTCTGTTTGTGTCACTGCATAAAACACTTTTAAGCATACGAAGACTGTGTCAGTTTATACACTAACTGTCCCTTTAACAATGAACTTCTCAGCTGACAGATTTCAGTTACATGTAAATTAATGTTTCTGTCTCTTCCACTTTAAACCTAAACTGCCCACTGTAGGAGAAGATCAGGTTCAAGACTATCTTAAGGAACCTGAAGGTGCGTAAGTCCGTGGGACCTGATAAAATCCATCCGCAGGTCGTGAGGGAGCTGGCAGATGAAGTTTCCAAGCTGCTTTCCGTTATATTTGAAAAGTCATGGCAGTCTGGTGAAGTTCCCACTGACTGGAAAAGGGGAAGCATAACCTTCATCTTCAAAAAGGGAAAAAAGAAAGACCTGGGGAGCTACAGGCCGGTCAGTCTCACCTCTGTGCCCAGCAAGATCATGGAGCAGATCCTCCTGGAATCTCTGCTAAGGCACGTGGAAAATAAGGAGGTGATTGGTGACAGCCAGCATGGCTTCACCAAGGGCAGGTCACGCCTGACAAATTTGGTGGCCTTTTACAAATGCGCTACAGCATTGGTAGACGAGGGCAGAGCAACAGGCGTCATCTACCTGGACTTCTGCAAAGCGTTTGACACTGTCCCACATGACATCCTGGGCTCTAAACTGGAGAGGCATGGATTTGATGGATGGACCACTCAGTGGATCAGGAACTGGCTGGATGGCTGCACTCAAAGGGTTGCGGCCAATGGCTCAATGTCCAAGTGGAAGCCAGCGATGACTGGAGTTCCTCAGGGGTTGGTACTGGGACCAATGCTGTTCAACATCTTTGTCAGCGACATGGATAGTGGGATTGAGTGCAGCCTCAGCAAGTTTGCTGACGACACCAAGCTGTGTGGTGCAGTTGACACACTGGAGGGAAGGGATGCCATCCAGAGGGACCTGGACTGGCTTGAGAGGTGGGCTCGTGCAAACTGCATGAAGTTCAACCAAGCCAAGTGCAGGGTCCTGTCCCTGGGATGTGGCAACCCCAGGCACAAATAAAGGTTGGGCGGAGAATGGCTGGAGAGCAGCCCTGAGGAGAAGGACTTGGGGGTGTTGGTGGATGAGAAGCTCAACATGAGCCAGCAGTGTCCACTGGCAGCCCAGAAAGCCAACCCCATCCTGGGCTGCATCCCGTGGCCCAGCAGGCCACGGGAGGTGATTCTGCCCCTCTACTCTGCTCTGGTGAGACCCCACCTGGAGCATTGTGTCCAGCTGTGGAGTCCTCAGCACAGGAAGGACATGGATCTGCTGGAACGGGTCCAGTGGAAGGCCACGAAGATGATCAGAGGCTGGAGCACCTCTGCTATGAAGACAGGCTGAGAGAGCTGGGGTTGTTCAGCCTGGAGAAGAGAAGGCTCCGGGGAGACCTTATAGCAGCCTTCCAATACCTGAAGGGAGCTACAGGAGAGCTGGGGAGGGACTCTTTGTCAGGGAGTGCAGTGACGGGACAAGGGGGAACGGTTTTAAATTGGAAGAGGGGAGATTTAGATTAGATACCAGGAAGAAATTCTTTGCTGTGAGGGTGGTGAGACACTGGCCCAGGTTGCCCCGAGAAGCTGTGGCTGCCCCATCCCTGGAGGGGTTCAAGGCCAGGCTGGATGGGGCTTGGAGCAACCTGGTCTGGTGGGAGGTGTCCCTGCTCAGGGCAGGGGGGTTGGAACTCCATGATCTTTAAGGTCCCTTCCAACCCAACCCATTCTGTGATTCTATGGAACAGTTCCCTCTAACTCAGAACTACAGGTGTCTCTTTCCCAGAAGGCACACGGGGAAGGATGAGCACATGGCACGGAGCGGGGTGAGGGCTCAGTCTCTGTGCAAACAATGGGACATAGTTTAGAATTAAAATATTTAAATATTTCTTCTTGCTCTCAGACACGCAAACCTAAGGAACAGGGATTTCAGATTTGTCTTAAGAACAGTAGGACCCTGAGACAAAGACCGGGAAGCTCACGGGATTATTTTCAACCCTGGAAAATAACATCTGTAGTCTATTTTTAGCCACAAGCCCTTTTTTTCCCCTGCGTGTGCAGCGTCTTTTTCTGCAGAGCGCTGGGGACCAGGGAGGGCTAAAGGTAAGGACTCGGGAGAACAAACCACACACCAGCCTTTGTCATTGAAAGTCACTTTACTGATGTTACAATATGTCAGTAACATTGAAAACCACAGGCATTTGTATTAAATACTCTCCTCGAAGTGGATACGGTGATGCTGTTATGCAAAGTGAGCAGGAATTTAGAACCCCAAATTGCAATTATTCGATTTGATAAAAAGCAACGGTTTGTTGAGCAACATGAAAGCCAGATTCATTCCCTTCAACTGCCCAACGCCCCCCGTGGTTATGACATATCTCACTCAAAGCCAGGAAGCTCTACATCGCGATGCTTCATTTTGCTGTTGGTCAATGTCTTGTGTCTCCATGACATCAGGCGTTGTCTGTAAGGATTTTGACTGGCAAAGACAACATTATGGGACAGACTGGCTGCTTTTGCTAATACTAGCCCAGCCCCAGGAGTGAAACGCAGCTCTGCTAACCTCTCTGAATGTTTTACCAATACAGGCTAGTATGAGTGAAAAAATAGATAGCTTTTGTTTGTTTGTTTCTTTTTTTTCCCCAGCAATGCCAAAGAGCAACATTAGCACAAAATGAAGCCAGCAGAGCCAACTGGCACATACCACCCCAAAAGCTTTGCTGAAAGAACTGGTCGGACTGTAAATAGTGTTTTCTCAGGCTGATTACAAATTCTGTAACGCTTTGCTATTCTGAAAAAAATATTTTGCATTTATGCAACAATAAAAATAAGTACTGTATTCTATATAAAACACTACCTATTGCAATATATCTTTACCCTTAAGAAAAGAAAGATCAGGTTATATATTCACAGTTTGAATATATTCTGGACTGTATTTCCAAGCATAAAATACGCAGAGTCTCTACACGGGCAGGGAGCAGGAGTCCTTGGACCAATAATCAAAATAAATCAGTGTTTCCTGTTCTGCAGAGCCTTGGGATATTGCCCGATGAGCTGGCAGCACTGCTCTACCTACAGGGTCACTCAGGCCTATATACAGAATTTCTAGAGTGGTTGTAAAAATAGACTCTCCATGCTAAAGTTAGAATATATAAGGTCTTAAGGCCTCATGTTAAGATACTTTTTTTTAACCAAAACTTTATTTCTTTTTAGTCAGAGGAATACGGGGGGGGGGGGTGAAAAGCTTGTTGCTTTTACATTTTATGCTTCAGTCATAAAAAATAGCATAAGACACCTGTACTGCTTCCTTAGAGAGTGTGTCTTTTTAACTGCTCTGTGCTTGCTTTCCTCATCTCATTCCAACTTACAGCACAATCACAGCCTGTCTATGTAGCAGAATATTTTTTAACCAGTTTGAAGCCAGTTCAGCTGAACTGATTGTAAAAGTGGCGCAGGTTGGATCTCAGGGAACCAACCCCTCCAGGCCTGGCTGCAGGAGCTGATTTTGGAGTCAGGCACAAATGTTCTCAAGTGTGAGCAAATAACCCCATTTCCATGTTCTGAGCTTATTTTTACTGCTTGTTTTGGTTACTTGGCTGAGAGGGATGTTGACTCTTACAGTGCTTCTCTAAAGAGACACACGAAACTTGTGGAATGAGAAGGCGCCACGTGCTGGGTGTGTGAGCCTCTGCTCCCGGAGCTCTAGGCCACATCAGCGTCCACGCTCCAGGCACCAGGAATGTTTTCTGTGAGGTGACTTGGAAAATGCTCAGGACAGAGAAGTTTTTTTTTAGTGTAGATGACAGGGAGCATTTTTTAACTTTCTCTTGAAATCACTGAAGAGTCCCATCTGTGTTGCAGCCATGGGCTGCACCCGCAGCTTCACCAGTCCCTGTCTTGCCCCGCTCTGTTAGGACAACAGTCATAGAACACACACACCCCGCCGGGCAGTCACACAACAACAAATGGTACGTACGTCTGCTGGTTACTTATATTTGTCTTCGGCAAATACCTGATCAGTCAAAATCCACATCGCTGCTGTCTCACATGGTTTAGAAGCCACACGAACAGTCTGGTGGGTGCTTCAGAGGCAACCAGGATGCTCGAGCTCTTTAACAACGAGGTAAATAACCTCACACTGTGGTTGCCAACAGCGGCCCAAACGCTCTGCTGCAGGTACTTAAACTATTTAGAGAAAGAAATGGACGGTCTCCTGCCTTGGAGCAAGAGAAACAGGACACAGCACAACTTTTAGGTTCTTAGATTTAAACCTTCACCACCACCAGGGGGTGAGAGGGACACGGGATGGCTGAGACACCATAATCGCTTTACCAGCGCAAACTGCAGCCCAGACACGAGGCCCCGTCACCTCCACGGTACCAAGAGATGCATTAACAGCCTGGAAAGGTGACAAACTGAGCAGCTTTTTGACCGTAGCCGGTGAACACAAGAGGCTGTCAGTGGCTGTAACTGTCATTCACGGGAGCGTTTCAGCGGGAGCCAAAGGGATGGCAGAGAACAGGAGCCGCTGAGCTTTACACTGAGTGTGAGCGTTCTGCTCACAAGAGCTGGGAATGGGATGTGATGATGGGGCACGTCGTAAGAGCCAACTCCTTATCCTGTGGGATTATGGAGTCTCATCATACTTTCACGTTACATCCTATCCTGTTCAGAAGTGAATTCATTAATGAAATGACTGCAAATTTGGTCAGAATTGGTAGTATCTGCGTGTCTGCAGTAGTGTATGTGCCTGTTCTTAGCTCCGGCTTTGAAAATGGTTATGACATTGGTGCTGACAAGACCACTAAGACCATTTAAAACCAGCAAGAGGGATTCAGGTAAGAGGACTTCAGTACGCTAGCTAGTGACACCATTTCTTTCTGATTTTAATGCAGGCTACAGCTCAAATGTCCATTTGTTTATTAGCACAATCAAAACTATCTAAGGATAGATACTATCAGTTTAGCAGGTTCAACATCTCATAAATCACAAACTCTTAGGAAGTGGCTATCTATCTTTAGAGAACTGGCGAGTAGTGACAGGTTCACAACTTAAACAAAGATAGGCTGTATAAAATTAACAACCTCCTTAAAACTATTTACTCAAATGCAACAAAACTACATGCAAATTATCAATCACAACCATTCCTGGGATATCACCTGAGTGTATTCACCAAAAGCCTATAGTATGGATTACTGAAGTTCTTCTGTCAACAAATGCAGAATTAGCAGCTAAATTTTTACTTGTCAGAAACCATGTCATCGTTGTGCAGCATCATTATTTGGATATGATCTCTATTTTCCGGTCTCCATCAGTTAGTCATATTAATTTTATTTTAAATTATATAAGATTCTTCTCCCATGTTGAAATATGTAGCACTAACATTAGCATAGCTTGTCCTGCAGGTCCTATGGACAATTACTTCTATTTGAGAAGAACTGGTAACGTCGCCACTTCAACAGGCATCTACAGCATAGCTGGCAATAATTCATGTATTAAAATACAAATAAAATAAAAATAAAAGCATGAGTCTACTGAGTGAAAATGACTGAGCTATCTTATTGACAATACAAGTACTCTATTCTGGAGGGATGAGGTATTATGCAGCAATTTATATTGCTATTGCCAGTGTAATTAACTGCAGCGGGTAACAACATTTGCGATCGTCACGGCTGACCGTCTGTCAGCTTTCCAACATGCTACATTTTAGAAGTAGGAGACCACAGCAAACGTTCTCTCTGTGACCCCACTGGCTTTGGAGGCTCAAACAGCCCCACCAGTTCGGGTTTTGTGCAACAACAACATCTCCCAGTTACCAACCTGAAGCAAAATTCTCTTCAGAAGAATTTTGCAAAAAAAACAAGTCCTGTGATGTTCTCACTCTAGACCATCATCATGAAAGTAAATATTTATTTAACTTAAACTTAGTGCTCAAAACTAGACTTCCAGTCACTACATATCTCCAAATGTGCAAGTGATTGTTAAGGGTTACACTACACACAGAACTGCACCATCAGATGCTACAAATGAATTACACCAAAACAAGAGAGAAGCTGCAAGTACACACTGCGTGGAAAATACAGCCAGGAGAGCCATGTGTTTGCAAAAGAAGCAGCTACGCACATCACACAGAGAGCCAGCAGGTTCCACCCAGTTCAGTTGAACCAAATCTTGCTGCTTCTTGATAAGGCAAAATGGAAAGGGAAGAGTAAACAGTGCTAAACATAAAACACGCACAGAAATCTAACAGGATTATTTGAAATTACATGCCAGTCTGTACCCAAACAAACACCAGAAAAGGCACCTCATGAGCAGTGCAGTTACTAACGACAAGATATTAATACGTGAGGGAAAAGCAGCTTCCACAGAGTAACAGAGTCGCTGGCAGCTCAGCATAATGTCCTAACGTGGGTGAAATCCTCGAGGGTCCTGCTCAAATTCCAGTGAAGTCAATAAAAACCATATTGATTTCAAGCAGTTATGGCCCAGGCCCTAATTTCATGAGCTATGTGCTGCCAACTATCTTTAATCCAGTTACCTACACTCTGAATAAATCTTTGCAAAAAAATATTCTTCAGTGCTGACGGATATTTACTCTTCACAGAAGTGCAGAATCTTTTCCTAAAGCTATCTCAAGTGACTGGCTCCTTTCAGATGGTCTGTCTGCTTCCACTTGTACTCACTCCTCTTTGTCCTTCTCCAAGATACTTACCGGAACCTGTTGACTGTGAAGGAAAATCATTTGAACTCCAAGGCCAATATTTTGTCATAATCTAATACATAAAATATAGTGTTTCTAAAAATCTTACATACTTTACAGCTGATGACATCTTTAAACATTTCTTAATTTACTCTTACATATATTTGACTTTATCGCGAGACTTAAAAGTTAAAAAAATATATTAAAAGGCTGCAAGTGTCGGGTTCAATTATTAAAGGAAATACATGAAAGAGGTAGAAGATTCAGAAACACCGTAGATGTTCCCATCACAATAATATCTAATTGACCATATGGCTGTTGGGCAAGGTGTTCAGCTGCACCACACACAGTCGGGTGGTTTATTCTTCAATGGTACTACCCAAAGCTAATAAACAGTCAATTTCAGAAAACTGGAGAATTATAAATTCTGAATTAATATGGTCCAGTTTCTTACTGACTGAAAACTCCCAATCAAAAAGTGTTTGCTTTATAACAACTTTTAGAAGTCTCCGGTGTTAGAAATCTAACCATCCACTTATACACCAGACTAATATCTCCATGGTAAAGGGTTTGTTCTCCCCTCCCTCGATGTCTCAGGCTAAACTCACTTGTGCTCAGTTTAACGCCCCCAAACTTGCTACGGGGGCTTCAGGGGCAGCAAGCATGGCATTCCAACGTGTGGTAAAGGCGATTCCAGCAACCAAGAAAAGACAGCAATGAAACTGGCCACTTGCCCTGGGCAGTTATTATCCAGCGCAGTGAAATCATTCTGCTTCTCGTAAGCTGCGCCTCGCCATCTGAAACAGTGTCCCAAATGCTCTATCGGAAATACACAGCGACTCTCACCAGAAGGACTTCACATCACCACGTCCTGAGCTGATTGCTTAGAAGCATTTCCAAATGTCTAGGAAGTTGGGACTGCTCATTACTTAGAGACTCTGTTGTCTGCTGAATCATTCCTGGTGAGAGGATGCACCGGTCACTGCACTGGAAACAGATTTGGGCTGGTTCCTCTCATGATGGTTTAAGACAAGGTGCTGCTGTACTGGTTCCTGCCACCTACCATACAACTGAGATTGTCGAGACGGTGTAAGATACCAAAAAGATATTATAGATTTGGGTCAAACACCAGTTTCTGAGACACACGGGTTTACAGTACTGTACTTTCTGTATTTCCAAAGATACCTACTTGTAATATTAGAAAATCTGAAGTGTGATGATGTTAGTCATGACTGTTTCTTTAGGCATTTGGCAAAATACACTTATGTATAACAGCTATTTTTGACATTATCAAATGTTTACATATATACAATCTGTATACTGAGATTATAAACATATAAGGTAAAAAAAAAAAAATATATATATATAATCCTTGTTTGTTTGACATTTGTGTCAAATAGTTGCCTTTCAAAGTTTGAAATCCTGTCACAAAAAAATCCTATATTTCTTATTCCTGCATGCTAATTTCTATTACAGTATCTTGTTTATCCCTTACATGTGGAAAGTAAAGAACAGAAGGTTCATGCATACAGCATACATGTTTACATCAGGTGGGATCTCTGGGAGGCGCGCTCCCCATTCTGTCCTGCTCTGACTCGGGACTGCAATAAACCAGAGGAAAGCCTCTCCCCGGCGGGACTGGCAACTGGGCTGCAGCTGGGACTCTAGGGAAGAGCGTCTCTCATCATGCAGAACAGCCTTGTCACCTCCGGGCTAATTATCCCCTGCCATGATTCCGGTTGTCCATCATATCCATAAAATACTAGTCAGTAAAAAAAAAAGGAAGAAAGAAAAAAAAGGACTGTTTTTTTCCCTTCCAGATGAGAGGAGGTTCTCACTGTGATCATGGGCATCTCTGTTGATCTTTTCAATTGTCTGAAGAGCAGATGAATGTGCAATGACTCAGCGGCACTGAGTTTCTATAAAATTCGAAGTAAACAGTTCTGATGTCACCCCAGGAAAGCAGTGCAGCTAAATGGACGTCTCCCATAACTGGAGAGGGGGAAAAGGAACACAAACACACACTGAACACCAAGACAAAACAGGCTGGTACCCAAACACTGTGAGAAGCTTGTCTGAGGAACTGCATCTACATTACTTGGGTCACCAAGGCTATGCTCTTGGTCTGCTTCCCAGCCTCTGGTGGGGATGGTTTAGACCACATGGTCAGCAATCTCAAGCATTCCAGCATGACTTGCAGCTGGCACAGTAAATGTCCAGGGCTGGGAGTGCTGAGAGTTTGAAGGAAAAATGTCAGTGCAGCATCAGCTTTGAATTGGACAGCTTTTACCTCACAGCTCCACTAACTAATATTAGTGTAATTTCCCACTCTGCTCAGGGCAGCACAAAGTTCTGCTGTGGGTTTGAGCTGGTTCCTGAGGCAGCTCCAGGGCTGAGAAACCTCTGTGCAGCCTTTCCTCCAGGCTGTTCTGCTCCACACGCGCCTGGGAGATGCTCTGCTGCCCCTCACACGGCTTTCTGCCCCCAGCAGGACATAAGGGTAGCAGCATGCAGGTCCCTCAGCAGCGCTCCACTCCTTTTTTGTCTTGGACAAAAAAGGGTGAGAGAGCAGAGAGGCATTTCATCTACATCGGGAACAGGAACTAAAGCTTCAGAACTCCTACAGCTCTAAAGCTCTACAATTCTGGGGGGCCAGGGTGGGCTCAGGGCAGCAAAGTCCCTCCACATCTACAAGAGCCTGATACAAGCCCTCCACATCCTCCTTAACTGCAACGTAGTCACCTTCCCATGAGGCTGGAATGCAGCCATCCCCCAGCCCGGATGAGAGCCACTGGCTGCGTCAGCCCCATGGACAGGGTACGGGAGGAGATCCAGACGTGCTGCCTGCTCCAAGGCTGCCTCAGGCACGGTCCCAGCTTTAAATAAGACAACTAGTGAAATCTGGGCTTCAGGGTAGATTTAAGAGCAACCCAAATGGATATCCCAGAATCACAGAACAATATGGGGTTGGAAGGGACCTCTGGAGATCATCTAGTCCAATCCCCTGCCAAAGCAGGTCCACCCAGAGCAGGTCCCACAGGAACGTGTCCAGGTGGGTTTGAATGTCTCCAGAGAAGGAGACTCCACCACCTCCCTGGTCAGCCTCTGCCAGGGCTCTGCCACCCTCACAGGAAAGAAGTTCCTCCTCGTATTTAGGTGGAACTTCTTATATTCAAGTTTGTGCCCATTCCTCTGGTCTTATCCCTGGGCACCACTGAAAAAAAAAAAATGGCCCCATCCTCTTGACACCCACCCTTGAAGTATTTATAAGCATTGATCAGATCCCCCCTCAGTCTTTTTTCTCCAGACTAAAAAGACCCAAGTCCCTCAGCCTCTCCTCATAAGAGAGGTGCTCCAGGCCCCTCATCATCTTTGTAGCCCTAAGACATATCTGCTTTATCTGCAAACACAGCCACCAAGGCCGCCCTGGTCGCTGTTAGAGCCTCAGGTAGGAAGGAGATGCCGCTGCTGCTCTCAGTGTCAGAGATGCTGATCTGCCCCCCTCTCCTTTCGACAAGCTAACGCGAATCAAGCCACTGACAAACACTCAGAGCAGAGGGACACATACCCTGGCACTTTGCCTGTTGGCTTTTTTCTCCTCATCAGGAAGTGGTGGCATCGGGTAAGGGTATTTTCTGCTGGAAGCAATAGATCCAGTGGAGGAAGATGGAGACTTTGCAGGAGACAGTGTCCTGAGATGTTAAAACACACAAAATAAATGTTATGTCTTTGGGTCCTAGCACTCCAACAGCAACTGCCGTTACTCTGAAGCTTGGTTCAGAACCAAGTATAGAGCTTATTATTAGATCAATATCGGGGGGATAAAGTTGTTTGATCAGTACTCTAATAATTTCATTATATGAATAAAGGTATTTATAGCTTTCAGGAACACTGGAATAAAATAAAAAAAAGATTTCCTACTTATTATTATAATTGTATTGCATAACAAAAACAATTCCTTAACTGTTTTATACAGTACTGTAATTAATCATTATAAAATTAGCAAACCAAATCTGCAATTGAATAAATACAGAACTAAAAGATAGAAATGGCATTATGAAGCCTAAATAGAAATAGCGATTGCATAAATACAAGCTGAACAATGTCTTCTGCCAGTGATTAAATGGCAATTATCAGTGTCTTTATGTCTATCTGACACATATCCTATATTGATACAAACACAGCAAATAAATCTCATATTTTATAACAATAATTTACACAAACGCATGCACTTGGAGGCCAAACTGTTAGTTGTGAAGTAACAAAGGCATATACAAGGTGCCAGTAACACATCATTAGACATGCAAGCATCACAGAGTGCATATTGTTCCAGCCAAAGAAAGAATCTGATGAGAATATACAAAAATGGACTGATTAGTCAATGGCAATCAGCATTTCTGTACAAGGTGAGTAGAGTAAGCAGGAGCAAGTAAATGTTTGTATCACATGAAAGGCATCGTTTTCATGTCAATAAGGCAGCAGAACATTATTGACTGAAATTTTATACCCAAGAAAAACTCTTACACTTCTCTTTTGAGGTTCTGCACTTTTCCCCACTTGTGAAGTTCCTATCAGGCTCTGACGCTGGGCAGAATAAAAGGGAAAAAAAGCCCCAAAGTAGAAAAACTGAGCTACCCTGGCTGCCTTGCTCTGTTTTGCAGACTGAGGGCATTTTTCAGAAGAGGCTTCCCAGCAGAGCAGGCACATCCCCCAGACCTCCCTGAGCTCTGCTGCCCACCACCTGCTGAACTTTACCTGCCCCTGGAGACAGAAGGTTTCCCTCAATCTCTACACACAGGTCTCCCCGGCCCCCCAAACCCAGCAGGGGGCTGCGTGTTGTGCAGCTGTAGACCCCACCGATGAGCACCACCACTGACACTGAGGAGCCACAGGAAGCACCCCTGGCAAACAGCCCCACATCCCTGGCTCTGGGGCTTGCAGGATCAGGTCCTTTCATCTAGAGAGGGTTAGAGACAAGGCAGGGACTCTTTTGTGTCTAGAATTGTTTTGTATCTCTATTACCTTTAAATAATTATTCTTTTATTTTGGACTACTGTATAGTTTTGTTATGTCTGAAGCTCCCTACAACAGCATGCTCTCCTGTCTCCCACACAAACAATGACTGATGGTTGCCACGACCAACAAGGTGTCAACGGAGATTACGTGGTGACAGCTCCTCAGTCTGGCTCATGATGGTCTGACGCCTCGTGCTGTAGCCTCTAAGTTCAACAGCACTTAGAAGATTTAGGTTGGCACAACTGTCTGAACACCGAACACTACATCTTCAGCACATGTCCTTTGATCACCCATTAAGATGAACTGGACGTACCTGAACATTTTCAGGAAGAAAATTTTAAGCAGCTACCGGAGTGTAAAACCAAGTGTTGGTATGTCTGGCATCACAATCTGGGCACCAAATTGCACGTGCAACAAAACACAACATTTTTATTTTTTTTTTAAATGCAGGGTGCCCTGTTGTTCACCACCCATACAAGTCCTCTCACATGTGCCCACACTTGGACTGATAGAGATCACTAATAAACTACTAGTGGATCTAGAATCAAAAAAATAAGGATGGTGGGGGGAGATAAGGAGAACAGATTTTACATATTATTAGTGATCCAATTATTCACAAATTTTGCCCCACGACTGCAGGAGGATTTAAAATCTTAATGTGCAGATTTATAATGATGCACCTGGAGATTAGAAGCAAGGAACTGGGGGGCCCGTAGATGTGAGTTGGCAAGCCCTATCAGAAAGCTGGTTCTGTAGGTACCACAGCCAGGAGGTGGCACACAGAATGAAGGCACCTCCCAAGCCTTGCACCACAACCAGGCACAACATCGCCTCCTGAACACCACAGCCTCTTCCCATGGGTTATTTTAGGTACCACAAGAGAAGGTCATGGTGAGAGGGAAAGACACGGCCAATATACCTGTCCATCAGCCTGAAGAGGTAACCCTGGAAGGAGCAACAACCCCCGCAAAGATGGGGCACGTTGAACACGGCAGGGATCCAAGCAGGACCCCTAGTTAAGCCTGCAGCAAGGTGGCTTTACACCATAACTCAAACACAATGCTGCCTTTCCAAAAGATTTTGAAGCCCAGACCTCCACTGTAGCTGCCTGCATGTCTTACTTCTCAACCCTGCTTTGCATTGCCAGCTCACCCATGGTTTGCACACCTAACCGATGTGCACCTTGCTGCTCACCCGCACGTGCAAAGCTATGGCCAGACACATGGAGAATACAGTTGCACACTTAATTAAATGCCCTTGCCCTCCCCTCACAGGCTCTGGCCCCTTATTTCTGCTACAGAAGTGATGTGCTGGGCTTTGTCATCTCCAGTGCCATCTGCTGAGCCTGTAAGAACTATTACTGCTGAGCATGTGCTCACAGAGCTTAGGATGCATCTTGAGTGATTTAAGTGTAGGTTTGAGGTGTTGTAGTTGTTTGAGGTGGTTTTGATCACTTTTCAGGTCCTGCCCTGCAATTATGTATGTGCTGTGTATCCCAGATTCACATGTACTTTAAATGAGAAAGAGCCAGACACCACCTTTCTCATTTACAGGATGGGAAGGGACAGCATTCCGGGACACTTGGGGGTAATGCTGGGGTTGAAGGTAGGCAAAACTTAGCAGTTTGGTCCAGGGTGTGATCCATTTAGCTTTCACTGGGGTTTCAGTTCTCCTGCTATCACATCCGTTAGCTTTCATGCTGAATCTTGTTTCCAGCTGAAACTTATAAAAAACCCCAAACCCTAGGAAAGCAGAGCGGGCTGCAGACGGCATTCTGCCCTGTACACGCCATACCAGTTTCAGAGGTCTTACCACCAACCCCAAACAAAGCCATGCACTTCAACACACTGCAAGAATTCTCACTTCTGACCAGAAAGCAAGATGCAGTGGCTGCTCTGTGTCCACCTTTCTGTCCTGGAAGCTGAAACTAAGAGTGTGGGGAGACCATGCTGGGATTCACAACAAAACTTGGTGGCAGTAGGAGAACACCTGCACCCACTCTCCTGCAGCCAGGCGCCCGCCTGCTCTGCCTTCTCCTAACCCGAATGGGGAGAGCATGGGCGCACAGGAAAAACGTGTCACCTGCTCACACGACTTGTCTTGCGACTTCGAGTGTCATTTCAGGTGAACTCAAGGCAGGTGGCCCTGACAGATCTGAACTGTTCATAAGCTGTGCTTGCTTCTGTTTTGGAGACTGAAATAATTTAATGGCATTCAATTAACATTCAACCTGGACTTCAAGCCCAAATGTAGATACTATCACCTTAACTTGGCCTTTGCTGCTATAGGTTCAGCTCTTTGTAGGACATCATCAGCCTAAATTACCCTACATTATGAAGCTGGGACCTTCTGAAAACACTGATGTGGCTAAACATTTTAACATTTTCAACACAGTTCCTTTTAAAGCCCACCGACATGCACAAGCTTCCTCAGAAAGTCCAGCAGCAGAGGGGAGGCTGGGACCGTGGAGGCTGGGACCGTGGAGGCTGCAGAAAAGGCAGAGGCTGTGGCTCGAGCCATCCGCTTTAAGCAGCAAACAGCAGCGCCCCAGCAGCAGGCACTCCCACACTCCAATGAACTCTTTTCCCTAACTCCTGAAATGAAATCCTGATCTTACTGACACCAACAGGCTTTTTTTTTTATTGGCTGCCAACAAGGCTAATATTTTTGCTTTGGCTGCAATGAGGACAACTTTTTTTTTTCTTTCTTTAAGCAGAGCCTAAAGCTGTCTCAGCGAGAGCAGGGGGCTGACGGCTGGTCCCAGCTCTGGCCTCAGCTGGATGGTCACAGAGGAAGGCAATGGACCTCACCAAGCAGCAGAGCCAACTCTGGCTAATGACCAGCTGAGGAGGAGCTGAGAAGAAACCGAGGAAGAAAGCAAGAACACCAAAGCACAGAAAAAAATAAGAGGGAAATAGATAGCCTGTTGTCTCCTGCCCTCCATGCTCCTTACCAATGCCTTTCTGATACGGAATGGCCATTTTCCCTCTGGGTATGCATCCTGGCTCTCCATTTAAAAATCTGTTTTCTTTGGAAACTAATTTTATGCTTAAAAAACTCCCATAGAATCTAAGCTACTGTAAATATTTGCATTAAGTCAAATATAGGCAGCTCAGGGCTTCAGAAGATGCCTTCTAGTCTTTTTAATCTAAAGTTATCTACAGATATGCCACATTTTGGGATTCTGACAGTTTATTTTGTGATACCATCACGGTTCCTGAGTCTTTCAAGAAACCCTTCACCATATTTTATAAGGTCAGGCTGTGCAGTAGCCACTGAAATTGGCAGTAACAAAAATAAGTAATAGTATCACGCTGGTAAAACAGCGTGCCTTGCAGCAAAGCTGCAATCAGGGAAAGGTTTCCTGCCTGGGGTTATGCAGCTGTGACCTGGAACATAAAATTAAAATCTAGCCTAGACTTTGAGCAGTAAAACAAGATTTTTCTTTACAGATCTTATTTTCTTACAGAAGGGAATTCCACAGCTGGGAGTTTTCTGGCACCAGAGACACCAGTTACTAGTATTATTATTAATAAAAAGTAATTATATAGAAATACCCATTAGACTTGTAGATTAGGAAAAAAATTAAAAACTAGGACTCAAGGTGTCAGAAAGACAATTTTCATTTATACAGGGCATTTTTTTAAGCTGACAGAGAAAGTCTTTGTGATTACTACTATCTCTATTTTCTGAAAGGCTGCAGAGTTCCTAGGAATTGTAGGAAGTGGTTTTTCCTGATTCTACTTCAACAGCACCAGTCGTCATCACATTATTCCTAAAACCAGAGGGAGATAAGCAAAACAGCAGTGTCACTTTCAGGACATCTTTAAAAGAAAAGAGAAATCAAAGATGATTAGTAACAAAAATACCACTCCGGTAATTATCTGGTGCAAATGTCTTATCTAGGGGCTGTGATTCGTAAAATGTAGTATCAGCTGGAGAGCCTGACTTAAGCCTGACTTTCTGGTTTACCAAACAAGGTTTGTTTTGTTTTGTTCGTGAATCACTTCACAGGCTCAAACCCCAGCCATGTGATGTTCAGACACACCATTCTTAGGAACAATATTTTTTAGTCTGTCACAGAGTAACCAAAACTGCATCTGAGTTTTAGGGAGAAACTGTTCAGTTCAACCTCTCGTAAACCCACTGCAACTCATCCCAGAAGATCTGATCCTTTGCCTTCCATAACATACCTGCAGAATTGTTCCCCATGGTTACCTCAATTAATTAGGACATACAGGTTTCAAAATTGATTCTAATTTCTTTCTAATTTCTAAAGCTACTGCTGCAGTCATTAGTAAGCTTCTAGGGTGTAAAATTTTTAATTTGTTTCATTTCTGCTGATATGCAGCCCTCAAAACTCACATGGGTCGGCTTAATCCTCATCTACATGCAAAAAATGCTTGCTTTATCTCAAATGCAATTAGAAATGTGACTCATTCAATGCAACAGCTGAAAACTCTCGGGAGCAGAGCACAGTCCCATCAATTTAATCTAGTTACTAAATCAAGATATACGGATATTAAAAGATGAAAACCGAATTAAGAGTACCCACACAGGAATTTAAACCTGTTTAACTAAACCATTTAAAGTAACATACTTTAAACTAGTGCTACCTTAATATTTCATCAAAGTCTGTCTTCACAGGGTTTCTGATACAAACACCCTGGAGGACAGCTATGGGGCTAGATTATGGTGGGTGGCTGGTGGCCTTGCTTGAACAACAAAGGTCCAGAGGGTATTTTTAGGAAAAGGTTTGCTAATAAAAAGCACACCTCATTTCTAGTGTGAGTTTCCCTAATTTCACCTTTCAGTGACTTTTGGTGGAATATTCTAGTCTTCCACACAAAGGTTTTCTTCTAGACTTCCCACAAAGGTCTTGCTCCATAAGCAGCTAAGCGGATTTTATGATCAGGTAAGCATTTAGCTGCTCCCTGAGGTCCTGCAGTCCCTTCTGAGGTTTCTCAGGGCTTAAATCTCCCCAGTTCCCATCAACAGTTGTTGAACTGTGGACACTGAACTGGACCCTGTATCCCAACGCTAAAACCAGCAATGGCAGAACTGCTGGATTCACAATACACTCTGTCTGAACGTCCAAGCACCAGCACTGAGATGTGGCTGATACTGGCCAAAGTCATAACATTCTCCCCAAAGCCTTGGATTCCTGTGGCAGGGATTTTTACTCCTTGTTCAGGACAGAGATTAGGACTGGCAGGCTTAAATTAACCTCCTTTGCCCTATCTGTTCATTGGAAAGCCTTTCTGCAACTTACTCTGTGATTTAAGAGTTACTGAAAGCAAACACACACTATCAGAAAAAAGTGGCAATTTTATGCTCTTTTAAGACTTTGGGACATTTTTAGTTCTAAAAATAACTAAATTACCACTCTGCTATTTAATATCTGCCAGTGCTTCTATTGGAATAGAAGTTTTTCATTAGCATCTTGTGATATAACTCCATCACTCTTTTTTCCCCAAATACACTCTGGACATATTTAGTGAAAGTTTTGCACTATTACCAGATCTAGTGATGTAGCCAAATTATTGGTAAGATTCTATTTACTCCTCCTTACCCTCCTTCACTGCTTTGGCTACAGATTTTGCTTTGCATTCTCTTCCTTTGTGTTTCTATAATTCTTGTTTCAGCTTCATTTCTGATACGTCAACTTACAGCTTCATCAATCTCTCTCATGCTTTATATTATTCCTCATAAATTGGCTTCCATTCTCTCTTCTGCTAGCTGATTTTTCAGCTGATGCAAACTTCTGTCTCAGATGTAGGATTGTGTCTTTTGGGAATCTATTAAAATGTTCTCATTCTCTTGATTCATGTACAGCAGGGAGGTCAGACTCACAAATGCTTCTTTTCTTTAACTTTGAATGGATCAAAAAAACCACACTTTCCCTTCTCAAAACCTGTATTTTTGCTTGAACCCTACACTCACTTGTAACAGATTCATTAGTGGTTTGATAAATAGAGCACGGATATTCTCGTACATTTAATTTTCCAATTACAATATATTAATTATATCATTGTATGCTGAGGATAACATACCATTACTTTTTATCCCTTTTTCATTTATATTTTAGTATGCACTACATAAGACAGTGGGTAGAGTCAGTGTGTTATGAAACCACTTGCTTCAGTAAATTACATTCTATTTAAGTTAATACTACTATATTAGTGATAAGTATGTCTCATGCCCATAAAACACTACTTGGCATAAAATGATGAGAAAGCTACTACAAGCTATAGATGATGGTGGGAACGCATGCACTACACACACCCTTTTCAATGGCTTCATTGAAACATTCAGAAAAAGAATTGTAAATTGCACATGAAGCCAAAAACAGACATCAAAATGCAGCAAAAGAAGAGGGGCCCTGTGCACCTACAGTAACTTGTATTGATTTATACAATTAATAGGAGTCCCAAGATATTGGTAAATGCTGGAACAGCTCTTAAAAATGATAGAGAATTAATTTACAAAATACCTAAAGTATGGTCCTTCAGTGTTTTTATTCACATCTTCTACCCACTTAGCTACATTATATTCTCTTTTGAACCATGGGTTTAAATACCTGCAGAAAGCAATGGAAGGAACAGAGAAAGCAGAAGAACAAGAATAGAAAATCTGAGAACACACAGCACAAGCTTAGCAAGGATGTCTTCATCCCCAAAATGCAAGTGAATATGGCAAATAAATCAGTATGAATGTTGGGTGAGGACTAGGCAATGTGTACAACTGCATGAGGAAATCTGACCTACAGCAAGACTTATATGTTTGACTAATCTGGAAACTCTGTGGGATACATTATTCATTTAATGTCTTAAAGGCAAAATTCACTCCTGTGCAGAGGGCCAGCATTAAGCTCTTGGTCGAATCTCCTCTCATGTTCTCAGAATAAGGATGAAGATGCAATTTGGTTCCAATCCTGCAGTTCGCTTGTTGAAGACACACGTTTGCACCCATCTAGAATAAATTGCAAGGTAATAGCCTATTGAGCGCAGAAACTTGGGCTTGGCCCTTTCTACAGGAATGAATTTTGGCCTCAGCATGTAAAAAGGCTTGAATTGTTTTTGCCACTGCAGTGGCAATTTATACATTATGTACAAATAACCCTTTGATTTTTCAATGATCATTTAATCTGGTAGGACCACAAGAAACTTTAATGGAGGTGGGCTGCAGAGTTATCTCACATTTTACAGAAGCAATTTTGATACCAAACCCACATTTTTTAGGAAAAATAAAGATGGTGTTTAATTATCTGACAGTAATATTACCAGGGAAGAAGCAATTACTTTTTTGTATCTAGTTTCTATTAGCCCCCAAAAACGAGATTAGCGACTTCCTCCCCCTCTGTCATGTTAAGAAAAAAAAGGCAATGTAGAAACAGGAGTCTGCCTCATCCACTTTAAAGTTTGTTCTTGTTGTATAAGGACAGCAACAGTTTAATGATTCTTTGTGGTCACCACGTTTATATAATAGAGACTAGCACGCTCTGAAATAGGAAACAAATTGTAACCAAGGAAAAGGGGAAAGAAAATTCCTCTTTGTGTTATTTTTGGTATTTCTGGGCCAGTTCTTGCCACCCTTGGTTATGAGAGTGATTCCAATGACCTTACACATGGGAACAGGCCTCGCAAGGGCCTTCTCAGATGAGTAAAGTTTAGGGCAGAGCATGTTGTTCCTCTGCCACCATATTTGAAACCACGTTGGCAACAAGAGCAGCAGCACTTTTTCAACTTCTTTTGCTCCTTTTTTGCTCTGGAACTTGTCCTCCCCACCCTGCGCAAGCACAGCCACAGCTCTCAGAAAGTACTCGCCCTCAGCCACAAGTGCTTCTAAGTAGCTTCCTCAGCTCGCGTATTTATCAGGAATCAGGAGTGCTTTATGCTTTCCAGCTTGGGCTCTTAGAGAAAGAAAACATCAAAAGTGGTAGCGCAGCAACAGATGAACTGCCAGTGAAGCAACAGGCTGAGACCAGCATCACCAGGAACTAATTATCTTCTCCTTTAGCTTTAATTGTAGGTGCAAGTACACATTTTCTTGTACTTGCTGCAGTACTTTTGAGTTGCTTTTTTTTTTTTTCATTTGAAAGGGTCTTTTGGTAATCACAAAACACTCCCAATTTGGCTTCCTGTATTAGAAAACAAAGAGAAAGGTGGTATCAAAGCATGCAGCCGTTGCACAACCGCACTGCAGGGTTTCCTGGGTCTGGCTGTGACCATCGTTCACCACCTCAATTCATCTGTTACAGAAAGGTTAAACTCGAGTTACTGCAGACCACTGGGTGATACTGTTGGGAAGCTCTCAGGTTGACCTTCCTGGCCACACGTTCATTAGTGATGGCCAGACTCCGCATTTTTGTTGGGTGAGAAATTCCGCTTTAAAACACAGGTGTCCTCAGACGTAAGCCTATAACTCGACCAACTGCTCAATTTGGCTTGCAGTGCAACATGCAAGAAGGCAAAAGACCTGGGCTCAAGAGTACTCATACTCCTCAGGCTGGCGAAGAGGAAGGTTAGCTAGCGCTGCATCAGCAGGAGCACCTCCAAGCAGTCACGATGTTTTGCCACAGTGAAACTATCGAATACTGAGGGAAGGGACTTTGACGGGATAGAACGGCAGCCCAGAATGCAGGAGCAGGTGAGACTGACCTGTGATCCCGACTCCCTGTTTGGGAGTGGTCAGAACCCCCTGGGCTTATGCCTTGGGCCGGGATTTGGTGGGCGAGAGAAAGCCCAGGCTCAGATGCATGGGTTACCCTGCTGCAAAAAGACAATATATAATAGAAAGTCTAAGCCAAAGATGTTTGTATCAGTTACAACAAGGAAGACAAATGCTTATAGGAAAAGCAGTGCAAATTAAAAAGGTCAGAATTGCTATTTGGAAAAACGCATGTTCCCCGGGACCTGTTTTAACACAAGCTCCCAACTAAACTGTCAGCTTATTCAGAAAACTCTCACTATTGTTCCTGGATAACTCTAACTGGTTTTAGTAGAAAACTTGTTTTCTCAGGCCATTTGATCAACCCTGCTTGTGAAAAAGCTGTAGAAACATTTGGCCCGTTGGCATTCCTCCTGTGTGAACTTAACCATCTGCCTTTAGTAAAGAACACAAATTTTGTTTTAAATCATCTAGGAACAATTAAAAACTTCCCAAATGAGCTTTGGCAGTCTCCATAGAACTACACCTTTAGCCAAAGCCCTGTTCACGTATCTGTTGGGTACAAGGGGTGGCACGAAGGTTGAGCATGAATATATTTTTCAGGACCCCCCCAACATGCCTGCAACCCTCCTGCCAGTGCTGCTCGTCAGGGCTGCAGAACCCAAACCTCGCTCAGCGTTTAAGAAATTTTGCTTAAACGATTGATGGTACGAGTCTCTATCTGCTTGGCTGTATGAAAAAAAAAAAAACTTGTGCATAATACGTGCAGTTACGACTCGTGCGTATGTCAAATACTTAAAAAACCACCCGAATTCTGCACAAGGTATAACACAAATGAACCCAATTTTCCAGTGGTTAACTACACCATCTCTGCTACTAACAGGAGACCAATAGTGCTATCCCTTTTCTTCCATTTCAACAAGTAGACTTCATTGGACTCTCAGCAGCCACAGAGGTGGACTTCCAAAAGCCATCCATCATTTCAGAACAGATTTCAATATTCTTCTAGTTTTCCCAGAGAAGGTAAGAAGGTAAATTTGTCTGAGAAAAGCCTCCATGAATTCTGAGACTCAAAGCAGCTGTTGTTTTTTTTTTAAAAAGCTCTTTGCTTTTTTAAATTAGTAAATGCTGGCCACGGTTAGATCATTCTCAGTCAATTTTCTCTCTGCTCGCGAAGGAATTTCTCTCTCTAACCAGAGCCACCATGGCCCCTCGGCAATTCTCTCTGTTCCTGACCAAACTGGCACAGCACCTGGATCATTCAGTGGGAGGTCTCTCTCCAAAGGGTGACAGGCTTGCCAAGGAGACTCGGACAAGCCACACGGTCCTGTGCAATCCGGGATAGACCCTGCATCAGGAGAAAGAGCATCTTCCTGTTTAGGTCTCTCCAGGAACACACACGCTGTGCTTCATCCCTACCAGGCTGCTGCACGGCCCTTGGGAAGGACAAGTCTCCTCCCTCTAGCTCCAGGCCTGCTGCTGGGTTGAGAGACCAGAACAAGCAGCAAGAAGGAAAGTAGAGAATTAGGTGGAAGTTCAGGAGCACCTTTAAAAGAGAAAAAAACTTTACAGGGAAAAAGTTGTCCCACTCACTCTCTCTATCTACCCACTTATTTGGTGCTCCAACGTTCTCAGAGTCTATGTATACTATACCAGCTAAGCAGCACAGAGAAAAAAATACATCCATTAGTTGTTTTTTTTTTTTGCTTTTACTGAATACTTTTACAATAATCTTGCCATCCAGCCACGTTGACTCTAGGCTAAAAAGAGCTGATCTGGTTTCATTCTTTGTGGACCAATTCTGCCCCACTGTACACATCTGCCGAATAACAAACTAATAGTATCATTAATTTAAGTTGTTTTTTTAGTTTTTAACAAATTTTGTTTAAGAAATTCAAATTGAAAGTGAAGAAACGCACAGGACAATTTTCTAAAGAATGTGCAATCTCATTTGTATTCTTGGCAGCTTGGTCAGACTAATTTTGCTTTTATCAAACTGTCTCATGCACAGAGAAAAGAAAACAAGCAGAATAATGTTCCAGTAAGAGTTTATCAGCACGAAGACCAAGAGCACAGGAGCACTTGACCGATAAACTCCTCCAGGGGATCTAGGGCTAAAATTTCTGGTTCGATGTTGTGTTTTGTCCATGCAATGCTGTAATTGCAATGTGCATCAAACTATTGCTTGTGTAACTTGTAACAGAGGGTCTGCCCTATGAGCCTTTCTGAGCCTACTCACCTCAAGACAGTGCACTGCAGGTGGAAGAAAAGTTTCAGAACAAACTCAAAATCCCCAAACCAAAGAAAACAGGGCCCAGAGAGGAGTTAGCATCATTAGTTTCCAGCAGGGTTGGTATCAAGCCCATTTGCCCACACGGGTGCAAAGTTAGTACTAATGACACCGGGAAAAGGGCGCTGTCATCGCCACTATGGTCAAAGAAGGGGTGATTCCTGTGTGGTGTAAGAGCTGTAAGAGCATCCAGTGCCTGACAAGCCCAGAGATTATGTTTCCAGCCATTCACCATTCATTCATGAAAGCAGCCCGAACCAGCAGGCTTAAGTACATAAGAAAGGCTGTTTCCCTATGGGGAGCACTGCAGACATGGGCTCTTCAGTGTATGTAACCAACAAATCAATAGAGAAAGCAACTCTAAGTCATACTGAAAAGCTCTGGGGACCAGTTTCTTGGTAAGGACTCTCATTACCCATTTACTGCAGGGCTTACTCAAGACTGGCTCTTTCAGGCTTACAACAATAAACTTCAGGGTACTCTCAAAGCAGACAGATACCACTCCTAAAACCTCCAGACAGGTACACAAAGATACACATCTCTAACTCTGCAATGGCCCAACCCAAGGTGAAGGCAAGGGTAGGAAAGGGGTTATCAGAAATTCAGTATTGAACCAGGATACACTCAGCAATGGCAGTTTACTGTAGACAAAAGCCTGCAGTGATGGTGCAGGCTGCCACCATCATTGGGAATTGCTATGGGAACCACTGTGAGGAAGCCTACATAAAAAAGAAAATTGATAGTTAATTTTTAAAGAATACATAAAAAGAGGTTGAAATACATTAGCCAAATCATTTATCAGATTATCAGTCAGCAATGAGAAAGGGCCACAGAACAAAAATGCAGCTGTCTACTTTTCAGTACTCTTAATCTCCATCTATAAAACACAAATATGAAAACTGTACTTCTTGGCTTTGCTTTTATAACTTCAGACTTACTCAGTTGAATTAGACCGTGGCCTAAATCTTTTGCCTCTGACTTTCTTTCTGTTTCCTCCTATATTACCTGAAAGAAACCAAAGGATAAAGACAGACAGTAAAACAACTTGAAATTCGCCTGTGCCCCATGCCAAACTGTATATTCTTTTTGCATCCCCAGCAGAAGAGTCGCTACCTCATTAACTTTAACCATTTAAAAGTCACAGGTCGGTCCCTTTTGATTTAACTCAGACCAGGTAAACTTGACACTGAGGTGAACTTTCTCTATTTTTTGCTGCAACTGTGCAGAGTAAAAAACTCCTTAATTTCATTTGAGAAAATCACTACACTTCCAGAAAAACACTAAATACTGCCTGATAAAAGCACAGAAGCTGGCATGAGCGAATAGACCTCTTCCTTTTCTTCATGTTAGCTCTCACAGAGGAATAGAAGAAATTAAATGTCATTTCTATGAGCCAAAGCATTGTGCAAAAAAGCTACTTGTGCTGAGTGCCTCTAAATCCCAATTGCAGGTTAGTAACTTTTAGCACAATTTAAGGCGTCATGCTGCGGTCCTAAGATCAACCAAACTTCCAGCAGAGTAGCAATGGCCAAAAGGCTGGTTTCCACTGCGGCCAGCGCAGAGGTTTACACTTACCTTGCCAAGAATTACTCCTAGGCCTCCCATTTTCACAAATGTCTGAAATATGTTTTGTGTCTGGGATCCTTTCACTCCAGGAATGAGATAATCCATTTGACCTGGAACAGGAGGGCTCAGATGCAGTTATTGTTAAGAATATTGCCTCATGTCACCGTTAGCTCAGCAGTTCAGAGCGCCACATGCCCGAGGCCAGTGACAGGACACAGCCTAAGGTCTGTCTGCACTAGCAGAGCGCCCAGGATTTCTGGTTAAACCCTGCCATGACACTTTGCCAGGTGTCCCCGCAGTGGTTTGGTGTGTCCACGCTCAAGAGCCAGGCTTCAGCGACTGCCTTCTCCCGTGGTCTACTGACCGTGACCTACTACCACCAACATCAGTACACACTAGATTTCCAGCTCTGCCCCAGTTCTTAGCTGGAAGATGCTCTTCCAACTGTGCTCATCTTGAGGTGATTTTTCCTCACATCCCCCCTGCAGGCTGCCCGCTCCCTCCTCATGCTGTTGCAGTAAAGCTGGGACTGCTTCCCCCTGCCCACTGTGACAAGCCTCAGGGGCCCAGGAGTCTGCGATGAAGATCCTCCCACCCACACCTGGTAGTTCAGCGGAGGGGTAATTCTGTCTTATTTTTGCTAATTTTGAACTTTTATTATATTTTGTCAGCTAGTCACTACAGTATATAATTGCATTGGCCAAACTCAAAGCCAAAACCAGTATTTATACCTGGGTGCTTAGTGCAAACTAGTTTGTTTTAATTCTTGTATTCCCTCTAAGAGTCAGAGATGTGTGTGGCACCATCCAGCACATGGGAATTTGCAACAGGCTCCCTCCTGTTGAGCTACAGCTGCTGCTCAGCTGTTTGCCATGAGATCTACCAATTCTTACCAAAAGAAACAAAAACAAGAGGAAGTTGAAAACTGGTCAGAATAGATGGATTATTTATTACAAAGATGTTTTGCTCAAAGGTTCTATTTATGCTGTTTTTAAGTCTGAATACTCTTACATTTTTCAGTCTCTCCTTTCCTTGGAGGACAGGCATCTCACAGATGCTCTTCAGTTTCCAGAAGACCCAGCTAACACGGCCACACTGAATGAAGTCCAGTGTTTCATTAATTCAAACATAGTTACAGCATGAAATGTCTGAGAACCAACAGATCCATTAATGGATTTTAAAATAATTTTCTCCTCCTAATGGTCTATTTTCAGGTTCAGGAGTGTCTTGCTATATACTGGGTTTGATGTTTGCTGTTTCATAACAGCAAGAGTTATCAAAAAGCCATCTCTTAATTCTTGAACATCCTAATACCAACACTTCATAGTGCTTTCCAGGATGGAGAAGGAGAGGCAGCTAATGGTCCAGGCAATCTAATGTCTCCCAAGAGCTGTCATCCATATCTGCACACAAAGCAAATCAGAACCAGCTTGAAAGGCAGGGAATAGAACTTTGGGCACTGAAATGGAGTATTTGTCAGACTTACGTTTCCAGACGTTACAGTGGCACAACGTACCTCAACTGGTGGTAGGGAACAACAAAACTCTCTAGTACAGACAGACCTTAGAAGCCATTAGCTTATTGGAACAAACAACAAACAGAGACACATGAAAGAAATTAAGAGAAACATAGATACTGAATGAAAGAAGAAACACGTCAAATGATATTAATTTAAAACCAAACTTTTTTTCTTAACTGGCACTCAAACCTGCTTACACAAGCTATGAAAACTTGCTTCCCCAAGACTTTTTTAAAAATTTTATCCTAATGAGAAAAGATTCTCCAACACAAACAGTGCATCATTAAAGATTAATGCTTGCTCCCAGAAAAAAAAAAAATATCCACTCACAAATCTAAAAAGCTAAATTTAAAAATTAGAAATCAGTTAATTTTACACTACTACAGTCTTCTTAATCACATATTCACTAGAACAGACTGAACAAAGTCGCAGATGGGATCAAGCTGCTATACCCAAATAGTAAATGTCACTGCCCACATATCCCTTCCATGCATTTCCTTTCATTGAAATAAAGACAAAGAAATTGGTTTCATCAGCTGCACAGTTATGACTGCCCAGTGAGACGAGAATTATGAAGCAGTTCAGGATTGTCTATCCCTCCTATGACATAGTGCTTCTCATAAATTGTTTTTAAGTGTTAGCTGGAGATTTTCATATTTACAGGATCTCTAACTCCAGAGGGATGGTGAGCATCTTGACCTTTTGACCGTAGCAATTACAAATGACTCTCAATACCTTTCAATGAATTTTCCATTTTAAAATGTTGTTGGGTTTTTAAACTAACTATAACAATAACAGAATTAGTGAAATCGGATCAAGGGCAAAATCTAATGCCCTCCTTGGTTACTCTTAATAGCAAGCACAAAACTACAGAAAAGTCTTTGTATATTATTTTCTAAGATAACCCTCAGTATACTAGCCTAGTAAGTGGCATAAAATGCAAGCACCATCATCTTTAATGTGAGACAACAAGAATATAATCCAGAACAACATTTATATTGAACAGTTTATGTTTATAATTATTATTGAAACAAGACAGTGTTCCTTTTCTTTGATTACATGACCATGATTTTAAAAACTCTGGTTCTTTGATTGAATTTTTTTTTTTTTTGAGCCAGCAATTATTATTACAGTCTACTTGAAAACAATTCTCAAGCACGGAGATGATGAAAATTTGATTAACCAAAAATTGGTTTACAATGGAAAACTTGTTTACTCTTGCCTAATTGTAATAATTAGCAGCTCAGGGCATGTGAGAAAAATCAGTAATCAGAGCACAAAGGATGCTATTTCAAACATTCCCCAAAGAAAGAAGAAAGAATCAAACCTGCTGCAAAACAATGAAATGTTCTGACTAATGGAATAATGGGTGATGGAACAGGTAGAAATCTGAAAATGCGACAGAAAAGCAGACCTCTTCTTAGAACTAGACGCAGAGTTTGTGCTGACTCCAGGAGGCATGTCGCTATAAAAAGAGTCGGCCTCTCCAGGCTTTTTTACATAATCTCCCTGGGGTATTTGTCTAAAGTATAATAAATATTGTAGTCAGAAAACATGACAGGCACCAGCACATACACAAACATGCACAAGTATCAGTTTAAAAGGAAGAGGCAAGAGTAGAGATTCTTGAGGAATCCTGTTAACCACGCACCATAAGCCTATTAATAAATAATTCAACCATCTGAGAGAAAACTCCCACAGGCTTCTGATAGATGCAGAAAAGTGGGTTATGTGGTTTTGGTAGGGAAAACAAGGAACATTTCACTGATAAACTCTGACCCAATTTTCAAAGTGAATAGTTTGGGGTTCTTGAGACATTGGATAAGCAAGTTCAGACATTTCAAAGGGCTCCTCACACTGGTTGTGAAAGCCATCCTCAGGGGCAGCAGGAGCACTGCAGCCTCAGCTGAATGCATGCCTGCATCAGAAGGAGTTAAGGAAAAGTCAATTCTTTTTTCCTCCTGAAGTAGATGCTTTATAGTTAACTTTTGTGATCATTATTGGATTCAAGAACAGCAACCTGTTCAGTTTTTTTAAACCTCACGAGAAGAAAAACCTCCAGTTTTAATAGCTGTTTCCTTGTGCAGGGGAACTAACACCAGTGTCAGAGGTTCTCAGCTACTCCGGGTTACCACAGGAGACTCAATCTGCTGAGACAGACAAAAATAATGCCACACATGTCTGACAACAGTTTATCCTTTTCCAATACCAGAGGCTTGGTTATCGTGCATAAAACTATCTATGCATTAGGAAGTCCTAATCAAGTTATGCAGCTTTTTTTCTGCAGACGGCGAGTTCATTGCGAGCGGAAAAACTGCCATGCAAATATTCCACATACAGTTCCATGAAGCTGAAAAATCCTCCCTAGTACAAGTAGCTACTTTAAAGGTTGGCTATGTCGTAATACCAGCAACTAAATTATCTATTCAGTCTTGCACTTTCTAAGGCCATTTTGCTTCAGTCTGCCTCTATTAAGATGCGTATTTATCAGAAGGTTGATTCACATTCAGATTGTGTCCAACTACAGACCTGAACTGGGCTCTCTTCATTCCATATCTGAATTTTTAATGCTTCTAAGGTATTTAAAAATATATAATTATAAGGCACATAAATCATTAGTGTAACACAGTACTCCCACTGCATTTCTCCTAACACCTCTCCAGTCTCAGGTCCTTCCCTCCCTGGGCCGGTAGGTGGGTGTGATCAGAGTTGACCCAGCGTGGGGTAAACTTTGTTTACTCATTTCAGTTGCTTGGTACTACCAAGTATCATTCCTTATGTTATGCTGAAAAATACCTCAATGGCTTGTCTTCATCTTTATTTAAGGAGTAATCGTAATTAGTTTTTTTTTTTTTTAAAGAGGACACTGGACACTCTGGTGGATGTCTGATTTTTGCATTTAGGGAGCACTCCTTGTACATATGCAAAAATACTCCATTTAGAAGTCAGCCTAGAGAACTTCATTTTCTGCATGAAGGAGATTCATTACTAAATATCTCCATCATCTTTAAAATGATGGAGCCCTCCATCACCTTTAAAATCCACAGCTTATGCTGGTTTCACAGAATCACAGAAAGACATGGGGTTGGAAGGAACCTCTGGAGATCATCTAGTCCAATCCCCCCAACTCTGCCCATTCCCACTGACTGCATACTCACAGCTCTCCATCCAAATACTGATTTCTGGAGACAAGGGGATTTGAAGAAGTTAGAATCTCTAATATTCTAATGTGAACATGCATGGGCTGGTCTTTTTCCATAATTTGAGGTTTTGGCTGCTCTGTCCTCAGCCAACGTTGAAATATCCACAGTAGAGCAACTCGATAGGCATGTTAGTCCCCACTTACAGATACACTGCGTTCCACTAAGCAGCACCAAACCCTGAAATTCTGGCTTCCTTGTGCCAAGTGACATTTCCTCCCCACCAACCTCTCCGTAATGCTTGACTTCAATTATTTTGCCTTTTTCTGTTACTGTTCCTGCCACCTATATGAACCTTGTAGCACACAACCAGCGGTTGGCAGTGCTTTTCTGCTTTTTGCAAGTATTTTGAGCCTGGCAGAGAAAGCACTACAGAGGCTGTGGACATGGAGAACAAGCAGGAGTAGTGGCAACAAACAAAGCAGCAGCTTGACCAGGAGTCAGTGATTCAGGCAAAAAACAGGGGAATTCAAGAAACCCTCTTATCTGTGGGGGACTGGGAGAGGAAGGAGCTAACTCCTTCCCAGAAGACCCATCTGCCAGGCAGATGACTGATCAAAGGGACGTGGTCTTCCAGGAGCCAAACCCAACTCACTAGGAACTGCTTGGGCTTTGGCCACAAGCTTGAAATGGTGAAAGCTCAGCCCTGTGCTGAAGAGTTTTGCTTCAAACCAATTGAGCAGGATGGTGGGAAAGAACGGGCTCTTTATTCACTCAGCATTTTAACTGCATTGTATTTTTAACTGCAAAGAAATTCCAGGAATGAATTTGTCTCAAAAGGCTCCTGAACATCATGTTAATATTAATTCGGCTCTGAGCCTCCCAAGAGCCCTTTCTTCTCTAATAGCAGATTTTCCATCTCTCTTATTGGAAATATTCTCCTGTTTTCCTAAACAAAATAGGCTATCCCAGAAGGAAATATTATTTTTGCTGGAGTCCAGTGATATCAGGTTTTCAAGCAAAGCATTTATAGAATAAATACCAATTTCAAATATTCTTTAAAATACAGTAATTCATCACTATGGTTTTTATAGCATGTAATTAAATGAGCAAGAGAGAAGAAAAGCTATTTTCAGAGCTTTCTAAGATACATTCCATTACTTTTATCACATACCTCTGTCTTCTGTAGTTTCTTTCCATACAAGGGGAAGAGAAAGAAAGAAAAAGGAATGTTATCAGTAGGCAGGTATACATTGCCAAATAAGAGAAAAAAAATGTAAGGAGAAAAGCAATGTATGCAGAATTAAATTTTTGCTCAAAATACTTCTACAGAAAACACTTCTGAAATAAACATACTTATAAACATACTAAATCAGAATAAACAGAGAAAATATATTCATGTTGATGGCTAAAGTCAGTGCAGAACTGGAAGTGCAGTTCATGATGAGTTTAAGTCTATTCTACTATCCTAATGTTAATCCCTTTTTCCAAATCCTTCTTCCCTTATGTATTTCTGAGCTACCTCAGCTACCTCAGTCTGACAAACCAGCAGGGGATGTGCCAGTTTGTTATTCCCAACTGCCAGAGCCGTGTCCCAGCGACAGTTCTGCCTGCATCTGAGCTGCCCTGCCCTCCCAGCACACCACCGACCTGCGGAGGAAGGGCTTCAAGACCCAGGCTCACCCAAACACAGGTGACAAAGTAAGCACCTTGAATCCTTTTTTTAATACATGTAAAAAACCTAAACGCCCCTCTTTTTAGAAGAAATTCACGAAAGGAGAAAAACTGAAAAAGATCAGTCAGGCTAAAATAATCCACTTTGCCTGGACCAGTGACAGCTCTACACTAGGAAAGAACTTGCATCTTAATTGCAAATATAGATCTCTCTCTTACTGGAAAATGTGCCTGAATTAATTTCAGGTTAAGCTGACTGTATATAAGCATCTGTTTAAGGAAGCCTATCATTAAATGCTTTACTGACTGAAGACTGATCTTGCTCTATTTACTTTGTCATTAGGAAAGATTTATAATTTAATCAGGCTGTATTCTTGTATTTCCTTTGTCGGATACAGTAAAATCATAATCTGATCATCTACAAAAAAAAAAAAAAAAAGAAGAAAAGAAACAGCTAAATAAGAAGTAAATTTCACCCTTGGATCAAGCTCTCCGAAAGCACATACGCATGTACAAATTGCTTGAAAAATGCTAATACTATAAAAATATCACTGTATAAATATAATCAATTTGGATTTTTAGATTATGTTTGAACTGTTCTTTTCATAACATAATCAGCTATTAGAGGAAATAAACATATTTTTAAACTGTATTAAGAAAACACAATTTACTTACTTGTAACCCCAACCAGTTATTCCTAAAACGAGAGCCAACACTAAAATGGTGCCAGCAATAGCCCCTATTATTATATTTGTGCTAACAACACCTGGAAACACAAGAAAGGGGAAAAATATACAGGGTTTTAGGAGAAAAAAATATACAAAAGCAGTAAATGTACTGTCTTTCAAAAACCTGCTTGGACAACTTGCACTAGGCTGATTAATTGTAACCAGTGATACGATCTTGAAGTACAGCACGGACATAAAAAGACTATTTGTAAATCAAGCTTTGACCTCTGTGTCCACTTCCTTAACTGAACGCTTGTTACAGGGGAAAGTTGTGCCATGTTTGCCAATATAACATTATCGATATTGAAGCTTACATCCTTCATAACCTGCCTGGCAAACGCCTGCTTGCATTGGAATAAAAGTGACTATTTGTTTGGTTTTGCTCAAATCCCTTCCACAGCTGAATAAACTAATCAAAAGAGATATTCTGGAAGATGGTAAAACTGTCCTCCCACAAGGATTTGTAATGAAAAACACTTACACCCTGATTTTTCCACAGTATATCTTTCTCTTTATGGAAGCATAAAGATGAATTAAAACTTTCACTCAAAAAATGTAAAAGCCTAAAATTTGCATGCCAACATTCTGCATGCTGGCCATGTAATAAAAAATTGACTCAACAAATAAAACCCAATCACGTAAGCAACATTACCTTTCCGTCAAGATACGAAAAGCCCCGGTAACTCTTTGCTTGTCCCAATCTATCGATATACTTAATAAGGCCGCCCAGGTGATGGGGACAAGCAAGGCACAACCGGCACACCGACACCAGTCCCAAGAGGGGCACTGAGCGCCTGTGAGCGGCACCGCTCGCATCCAGCCCCTGGCTGAGACCTCACAGACACCCAGTGCTTCTGCTGGGGGAACAAGGCTCCTAATGGTGCTCGTGTTGTACGCTAACTCAAAGAGCAGGAGACCTAATTTTGCTTAATGAACCTTCCTCAAATCCAAGCTTTTCCAGCTACTGGTAAAAATTGTAACAACATACCTTTATTGATGGCATCTTTATCAAAAAACATATCATCTTTGATGCGAGAACTGCAGTCATCTCCTCCCCAGAATCGGTCACAGACACACTTTATTTCATTGCTACAAACCTGCAGCCAAAAGTGTAGCTCAGAATAAAATCGTGAAATTAATCTATTCCCCTAGTTAATACGTACAGTACAGGTACAGTCATCTATCACTGATTCTGACTGCCTGTAAAATTTTGTAAAACATATTTAATATACATTAATTTTAAATTGCTGTATTAGGTATAAATGTATTAAATCTATTACTATGCTTTATATATAAATATATGTAGTATGTATTAGGCACAATTATATATTTTAACAAAATATATATTTAATAGAGCCATTTATAATTGCTTTGGAAGACTGAACTTCAGTGATATTATTTTTTTCCAAATATGAAGCGGTTAATTCCGGATTAAAAAAAAGGAGTTTTAACGCAGTGTAAAAAACAAAAGACATTGAGAGAGATCAACTCCTTTGATCTCAGCTCAGCCAAAGGGACCTGGACACACTTTCAAACTGTATGAAGGACAAAGGGACTCAGCCAGGGCCACAGCAAAACCACATGCCGTGCACCAAGCGGAGGAGCTGCCACCAGCCAGGAGCCAGTTCACTGCCCTCCTCACTACAGCAAAGGGACTCTCAGCGAACAAAATCAAGAACCTCATGAACCTCCTTGGCTGTTGACACAATCAAGAGGGAATTAAAAAGAGCATCTGGAAGAACAGAGACCTAAGTTTCTCAGTTCATAAAACCTTTATATTCTCCAGTGCGTTGCCTGAGGAAATATCAATCAAGTTAGCAGAAGTGATCGAAAAGAATTGAATGATTGAATGAAAATTTTTGTAAAAGTAATACATACTTACTATGACTCATTTTTATGATACTTTGAGCGCTATGGGTTATGTTTACTTATGTGGCTCTCCTCCCTTTCCTTTTCAAAAGCTTCTCCAGTATAAAGACTTCTAGAGTCACGCTGCTGGCTTTCTGAAAGGTCTAGCTACTACACTACACAACACCAGGTACCCAGTAACAACAGAAAAAAAGGATTAAAGAGTACAAGAACATACACCGTGTCCTGAACAAATTTGAGTGTCTGTGGTGCCTGGGCAGGTACTGAAGTTGAAGGCCTCTGTGGGGAGGCAGCGATGCTCAAGGCACACCATGTTCGGCCCACATGGCGTCCCATTCTCCACATAGCCCAGGTCTGTGTCCTCATCGAGCTTCACATGGCCACCACTGCAAGACAACCAAAAGCATCCCAGAGACTCGTGCCATGATTAGATTCAGATTAGGCAGAAAAGGACCTAGGGGTGTTGGTGGACTGTCGGCTGAACATGAGCCAGCAGTGTGCCCAGGTGGCCAAGAAGGCCACCAGCATCCTGGCCTGTACCAGGAACAGCGTGGTGAGTAGGACTCAGGAGGTGATGGTCCCCCTGTACTGGGCACTGGGGAGGCCCAAGCTCGAGGGCTGGGTCCAGTTTTGGGCCCCTCACCACAAAAAAGACATTGAGGGGCTGGAGCGGGTCCAGAGAAGGGCAACGGAGCTGGTGAGGGGTCTGGAGAACAAGTCTCATGAGGAGAGGCTGAGGGAGCTGGGGGTGTTCAGCCTGGAGAAAAGGAGGCTGAGGGGAGACTTTCTCACTCTCTCCAACTCCCTGAAAGGAGGGTGTAGCCAGGGGAGGTCAGTCTCTTCTCCCAAGGAACAGGCGATGGGACAAGAGGAAACGGCCTCAAGTTGTGCCAAGGGAGGTTCAGATTGGAGATTAGGAAAAATTTTTCCACGGAAAGGGTTCTTAAGCCTTGGAATGGGCTGCCCAGGGAAGTGGTGGAGGCACCATTCCTGGAGGGATTGACATGGTGCTTAGAGACATGGTTTAGTGATGTGGCAGGGCAGGGGGTTGTATGGTTTTCTTTTGGTTTTTTATCAGAGTTAGGTTGATGGTTGGACTAGATGATCTTAAAGGTCCCTTCCAACCTAGACAATTCTATGATTCTATGATTCTTGATGGGACTGAGAAACTGTTGAGAAACTGAGCTCTGGGCTGCTGCCTTCATTTCTGGCTGCGTTATACAATGCCCAGGACCAGGAAAGAGCAAGGAAATGCTTATTAAGATCACTGGCCATAATGTGAAACAAACCAAAACACAGTGTATCTACATCAAACAAATGTAATGGTGAAAACTAAGATCATTTTTCCTGTATAAGGGCTGGTGCTAGATAAAACACTGAGTTTACTTTTGAAGGACTTTAGTGCATCTTACAACTGCGTGAAGTGACGAGAACACACCAGGTCTGTAACTGGGATTCAGCTAACATATGGCAACGTATTAAGCTGCCAGTTAGCTTTGGCAGTGCAGGCATATGTCTAAGTATTTTGATACATTAAGTACTTTGCAAACATTAAAGAATGTAAAATCAAGAGGCCAGAGGAGAGCATTATGTCTCTACAGGGAAAATTAACTACTACACAGAGGGGACCGCAAAGCAGCTGCACTCCCACCCTCCCCTAGTCCATTTCCTGAAGCTTAACAAAGATTGAGCTGGAATAATGGTTATGTGTTAATAGGGAAAAAAAATATTAATGGAAACAATTGTTCTCCACTTAGGAATGAGAAAGTTGCTTTTCTACGCAAGATGGATATTGACTGTCTCTGTTCTGTTTTCAGGATTTCCAATTACCTGCAATTGTAAACTTTTCCAAACTGCAAGACTGATGATGTGATTTCACCATCAAGTTCTCCAAGTCTGGGCACATTGGATATATTGGAGCACAGGAGGTATCCACAAAGCACATCCCTGCATGGAGAGAATAAACAGATACTCACGGAAAAGAAAATTCAGTGAAAATGGATGATCAAAAAAATGTGGCTTTCTTCACTTGCTTTGTAACATATTTGTAATTCCTTGCTTTTCTCCCACTGACAGTAACTCCCATAAATAATGTCTTGTTTCCTAAGAAAATTACTCTCCTTGGAGCTTAGACTGGGAAAAGGGTCTATTTTATGACGTATTATCAAAAATGCTCCAAGTAATAGCAATCACCGAGCTGTCAAGAACAAACCACATCAGAGTGATTTAATATCTTAGTAAGATACAGTAACCAGCCCAGGGAGGAGAAGCAGGAGATACTAGCTTTAAACAAACTCTCATATGACACATACGTAAGGGAACTAGAGACACCAAGCTGAATTCAGCTGTTGAAGAGACTTTATAACTTGCCTGCAGAGACTCGTGCACTGTCTGTCCTCTCTCATATTACTGAACATTTTTTACTCATGAATTTGTAATTGGACAAAAGTAAGGTTATCAAATCTGCACCAAAAGGTAGAAAAGGACATTATTTCACCTGTAGGCAGGACTAAAATTTTACAGAAGGGAGAACTCATCTGAAAAACTAGGGTGCAGTTTGATCAGGACCAGAGAAAGGTTCACAAATAGGCAGAAATAATCAACTGCTTAAATAGAGAATGTGAAACATTGGTTTAGGCAGCACTTGCAGAAAAAGACGTGGAAAGTTACAATATGATGAAAACTGAACAGAACATAGCAACGCACTGGCACAGACAGCATAAAAGGTGAACCCCACACTGCGCTGCTAAGCCTCACCAAGAGTATCAGGACCACTTTTGGTCCAAGTGCTCCCAAAGCTCAGATCTCCTGTCAGAGATCATCGCCTCTTGACACTCTGCTCCCTCCAGAATTTCCTGCACTAAGGTCTGCAGAAGGTCAGGAGAAGTCTGATCCATACAGAGGCTTTTTAAGCCTCTTCATGCTAGCTACAGAACTGGACCAGGAATAAAAAAAAACCCTCATACAAGTTGTTTTCTAAATGGATCAACTTACTGTTTATTGCACTGTATCCAAGAGTCCTTATCTCTTCCACAGTTCCCCTTCTCAGTCCCTTCAATATTCAGCTTCTCATAGCAGTACCTGTCAGCAGCTGTCACTTCTGAAAACAGAAACAAATCTCTTCTAAGATGATGAAGACTTTGAAAAGCCAGGTCCTGGGAAACGGGGATGCATAATCAAAGCAAGCAGAGCTTCCTGCTCTGTGAATCGCAGTACCATGGTCTGCAGGTGGCCTGTGAAACTCTGCACAGTGTTCTCAAAGAAAAGTTTTACATTACACAAGACTGTTTTAAAATTTCATTCAGATTGACCAGGATTTACTGATCCAAAATGTCTCCAGAAGCCACTGAAATAAATCAATAAATATGAGTAAAGGTTCCCTAGGTGGTTATTAATGGGAACTTAAACCTAAGACTTCAGAATAATCCCCAGTAAGTTAACCAACACTAGGGAAAGAGCTGGAAAAGAGGATGGAAAGACAAAAGGGGGGGGGGGGGGGGAAGAGGGCAGGGACATACAGTCCAAGCTGTTTTTAATGGTTCTGAGTATCTCTTCCATAATTTTAATTATCCAAGATAATCTTTCAAGCCATGTGAATGACAACAAACTTTGAAACAATCACATTCACTCACTTTCACCCCAGACATATTTACACTGCCGGTCCCTGGTTTTACATCTTCCTCCAAAACAAATACCCTAGAAAGAAAGAAAACGATACAGAAAAAGTTTAGAATAACTTGATTTTCCAAAATATGTAGTTATATAATATACATATTTGTCACATGCTTTCTACTGAGGCAATTAATATGTGATTCTATTTTCTCTTCATTTAAATGCTTAGCTCCAAAATTTGACTAGCACCCAAAACTCTGGGATGTCAGCTGTCCTCAGTGACTTCCAGATCTTAAACTAAAATCTATAAAACACAATCTATAAAAGCAGAAAGAATGTAAAACAAGTTGACGTGCTAATTACCTGCTTGTTATCACATGAATATCCATCCATTTTATGAATATTGGGAGAACACTATAGAAAGAGAAAATAATTAATAGATCATAGATCAGATAAGCACGGGAGCAAAGCACACAACAAATGTCATATGGAAAATTATTTCAGTATCATGCTTGGTTTTTAGCATCAGCAGGTCTAATACAATTTTTATACACCTTACTATACAAAACGGTAACATTCATAGTGATCGAAAGACCACGGGCGCTTTTTTTTCATCTCCTGGAGAGACGATATAAAACTCACCTGACTGGAATTTCCTGTGCAGTTCTCTGCAATATCACAATCATTCACTGCTTCTCGACACAAAACTCCTTTAGGTTCAAACTGAAAAAAAAAGGACAGAAAATTAGTATCTTGATTTCTCCAGATCTTGCCTTAAATGCAATGCTTTATAAGAGTTTGAACTAAAATAAAAAATAGAAAATTTTCACGTGCTGATTGAAGTGGGAAGACTTTCCTCTCCCTGCTGTGGACATCACACCTGCCAAGCCACTGGCCATTTACTGGTGCAAGTGGTAGCACTCTCTGAGACGCCTCCTCCTGAGTGCCTGGAGTGCGGGGCTGAGCAGGGTAAGTGCTCTCCTGGAACCCAGGACCTCTGGCGTTTATCAAACCAATACCGCAGGGGCTTGCAGCACTATCTCCACCAGATCATTGTGCCTTTTTGTGACTATTTTACTCTTCTTTATAAAACAGGGAGAGTGATCCTGATTTCCTTGCTAGGGATGAAGAGCACTGCAGAGCTCTGGATATAAATACTATGGTTATTACAATGCTCCATTGTAGAACAGAAACTATTAATAAATGTACTGAATTCTGTACAGTTTGACGCCACTTTCTAAGTGACCAGATATTTAACAATAAAAAATGTATCAGTGACCTAACTAGGCATTTTGGTTAAAGACTTCTGTGCTAACTCTCAAGACCTGTAAAAGCAGGAAGACATCCCATTAGCGGCAATTGTTAGTGCAGACCCCTTATTTTCCCTGAAAGCTTTCTGAAGTTTGTGACACCCCGTTCATTTTGCAGGTCTGTGATTTTTATTTTTATTTTCTGGATCTGCATGCACATACAGGGTTTTTTTGGGGACAACTGCTAACTCCACAGCTGGTGTGAATGGGCACTCAGCAGTGGAAAAGCCAGACTCTGGTACATTTTCAGCCTTCAGCTTATCTTTTTCCTACCAGGCTCTGGAAAAATGCAGACAGACAGGAGTATTGTCAGAGTATGGGATGCTGGGATGTACACTCACCATGTTTTGTTTGCAATCCTTCCTCCATTCCTGCTTTCAGGCAGGGTATTATAGGGGAAGGCAACCCCAAGTTTGGGAACTGTCTTTTGAGTTGTCCTGATTAACACCTCCTAGGGACATGCGTTTTGCAAAATTCTGCCTTTCTCTTCATTGGCTCACCCTCACCACTCTATATGTAGATAAACCCTTGTTTTGTTTGCAAAAATAATGTAGGTACACAGAAGCCTAATTTTTTTTCTGATAGTCTTTAATATGGTGCCTATGTGACTTGGATACTTGAACAAAATTCACCCACACTGGCAATCTGCTTATTTTTTTAAATTACATTAAAAAAAGGGATGTGCTTAGGGAAATGTGATCTGTTCCAGCATAATCTGTGTTTTTTCTTTTTTTAATATTAGGATGAGCAAAGATAAGAATGTGGTCCACAGTTATGACTAATGTTCCTCCTAAGGAAATGAAACCCTCAAACGCCCACAGATAATGCTCAAGATAAAAATACTGCACATAGCGCACCACAGTTTTAATAACATTAATAATAATTATCATTATTACTAAATGAGTATAAACAACTATTTGAAGTTATATTTAGCTGGGCTCGCTTACAGCCAAGATCTGGCTAAACTCCTTTTACTATTTACTGATGTATCAGGAAGAATATCTTATAGTTTACATAAGGCTCGATTCCCTTTACTCAACGGGATTTCAGTCAGTCCAAACGTATGGAGACACAAGCAGAGCTAACTGCAACTGAAGTCAGGTGTCTTAGAAGAACACTTCTGACCAATTCTGCTAGCTGCGTTGTTTTGGGTTTGTTTTTTTTACTACAGCTTTCTCTCAGGCCTCTCTGATAGGATCTTCCCATTCAGTCTCATGAATCAAACGCAGAGGAACACGTAGGGCATTGGGAGCGGCACGCGGGTAAGGATGTGCGTGCTCAGACAAGGACATCTAACAAAACCTTGTGCAACTTCAGCCTGTTTCAAACTTGTCTAAAACTGGAAAGCTTTAATTCACCCCTGCATTTGATCACAGTCCCTGCTTCAAGATGCCAAGCCTAAAAGACAGACAATAGCCCCAGATGAACCAGTTTTCAGACAATTTTAAAAAGCAAGCTTTCAAAAAGATAATCACAAGGTCTGCAAGGAAACAGACGTGCTGCGGTGCCTGCAGCCACCTGGATGCATTCCCAGCAGGATGCTGAAGCGAAGTCACTGCCCTTACCCGGCACTTCCGACAGCAAAGCCCGTTGCTGCACTGGGAGCCCGCCGTCAGGGTGCAAGTATTGCAGCACTCCCCTCCTTCGCTGGCACACTCCTGAGGAACACACAACACACACTTACAACAGAATGCATGGGGAAAGCAGACAGACCCCAAGCTCTCTTATTGCTTCTCAGCTTAGCACACACTGAACAGATTTTTAACCGAGCTTTTAGGCACTTGAAGGCAGAAAAGGACATGCCCTGTGGAGCTTGAAGTTGCTGTTTCCTATACAATATAGGAAATAATTTTTCTAACTTCACAGTGTCAATCATTAAATACTGACATTTTAACACTGACCAGTCATGTCCCCATCTAGGAAAATACTTTCTTTAACATCTTTTAAGGCCTGATCCTGCACAAGCAGATATTACTATTATTCTTCAGAATTTACGTAGTGATAACATAAAAAAGCTGTGCTACATTGTCCTAAACATCATGGAAAAATGTAAGAAATGACAAATCCTGTGCCACAGGACCTTAACATTGCCTCTCCTCCTCCACTTAATCTCGATGGCAGTGATGGGCAGCACCCACATTGGTGGGTTAGACATGATGGAAAAGGTAAGAAATGATGCATCCTTTGCTCCGGGACTCTAACACTGCCTGCATTCCTCCTCTTAATGTTAACGGCAGTGATGGGCAGCACCATGTCCAGGAGAATCTAGTTGCTAATTTAAAGTACGTAGCACTTACTGCTATCGTCCCACAGTCACACTCTTCTCCATCTTCCACAAAGCCATTGCCACATTCTGGAGGATCCAAAAGCTGCAGGGCAAAATCAGAAATCAGCAGGGAAAAATCAGAAATCAAAGGGCACGTCTCTCCTGAGGGAATCATTGTCATATTTACTCTGTACAACATATTTTTTTAGCTGGCACTTCCAAGGCATTAACCAAAAACAACTACCTACGACTCAGGGAGAAGCAGACCAGAAACGCCACAAACAAAATGTGCAGAGAATGCTGTGGACGAGTTCAGCCGTATTGCCAAGCCACGTAGCACCTTTGGTGCACGACTGCCCTTTTTACAGCAGATGCAGTTTGAGCAAAAGCCACAATCAAAACCAAAAGGTACGACAACAAAAGAAAAAAATAATCATTATTGTCACAGAATTTGCAAGTGCTGTTGTTCTAGAATTCAAATGATAAGAGCTGTGTCCCAGGACAAAGCCTGAACAATACCTTCAGAAGGAATAGCCATAAAAAAATTTGTCCTTCGGGAGCACATAGCTCAGAAATGCAGGGAGAGTCTGGGTTTCCTTGTCAGTTTTTGTTGTAGACATAGGCTTTTTCCTTCCCATTTTCTCTACCACAGCTGGAACTTTTCAGTAGTTTTCCATAAGCTTGTGCCACAGGCAGATGAGAAAGTACAGCTAGTGAGGCTTCCCCTCTTTTCTTTTAGCCTACCCCTCTAAAATTAAATGTCTAAATCTGTCCATTTGCAGTAGTACTTTCCCTTCCCAGGTTCATTCACCAGTTTTTACATAGGACCCATGCTATGCTCTCTTTGAATGGACATTTACACCCCGTTCTTTGCAGTTTAATTGTTTGCAGTTTCCTCAAATTTTTAATGGCAATTCTTCAAAGGGAAAATACTCTTCTTTTTCCTTTGGGCATCAGAGAAGCTTTTTTTACATAAATGAGAAGGCATGTAATTCTGTCACCAAGTCTAAAATTTTGCATAGCGGCCTGAGTTCTCCGATTAAACTACGATTGTTCCAGAAACCATTCTGCTTACAAGCCATCTGCACATGGACATGGCTTGTGACACAGAGTGCGTTTCTCTGTTTCTTCTGCCAGTAGCTCACAGGACAGAGCATCACCCCATGTACTTCACTGTGCCACAAACTAGCCTGAGGCTTGTGGCACAGGCTGATGTGTTATTAATTAGATCCCCCTATTGAAATGGGAATTTGACTGCAGCATGTGTGTAAAATACAGTATGTAGAATTTAACATTAAATGTAAGCAAGCAATTATCTTTTAGAATTATTAAAGAGCTGTTAAAACTGCTTATTTCCAACATATTTTTCCAGACATCTTAACTTCTTCGGTATCTCTAGGTGTGCACTGCACAATAAAGACAAGTAAATGGCAGCAACAGAGGGTCCTGCCTTAAAACATTGGGCCAATTGGCTGCAGTACGTAGGGATGGAAGAAAAAAACGTGAAAAGCAAGTTGGGTAACTTTTCCCCCGAAGTCATACAATTCATTCATTCATTTGAAAAGAACACACGCTCCATCTGCTCCAGCAGTTGTTGAGGTAGTTTTCAGGATCACAGCTGATCTTACAGCAGAGCACTGTTAACACTGCACCTTGTCACATCAGTTTTCCTTTATCTCATATTTATCGAAAAGCAAAAAGTAAGTTTATGTTTGACCACCCTTGCTAGGAAACACATCAGCCTTGTGAATTAGACGGACATCCGTTGACAATAACTTTAAACCAACCCAAACAACACCGCGTAACAGAGTCTAAATCACCCTAAAAAAAAATTTTAAATCCTTCCAATCTAAACTGAGATGAGAGTAATTGTTTTTTATCAAGTGACAGATGTGGACATGAACATAATCACTAAAATAAGCCCAAGTAAGACACATTACACTACGGAAACAATTCACTCAGCAAAGAAATAAAGCCATCATTTTTTCTCTCCACCTTTAATGAGATGGGAAAAAAACAAACTTCTAAAATGCAGTTGCATTTTAAATAATGGGAAATCTTTATAGTGCTTTCTCTCCACTTTTAATAACATATCCTTCTATGAAAAGAAGACTTTTGAGAGATAAGCAAATAGCTTATCCAGATTTGATCTCTCCTCTTCCCTTCTCTAAGATCTATTGACATTCTGTGGTTGTCGGAATGTGGATTTTTTCACAGCTGCTCCAGCAGGAACAAGCATCGCTCCAGAACTGACTTTCTCTTTTACATCTGTGGTTACCTCAGCTATCTTTTCTCCACTTGGACTGTCTTTACTTTGCTTGCTGAAAGACAGCCATTAAATAAATAACATTAATTATATTTAGAAAAGAGTAAAGAATATTATCCCAATTACTGTACATTTTAACATAAACTTCAGTACACAGAGCTGGAATATACTGAAAGCCTGCTGTAAATCCTCCAATGTAGACGCACTTGCATCTTGGCAGGAGTTTCTTCAGCCTCGTTTTGTTTTTATCTCCCTTAAATGTCTCAGTTAATCATTTCATACTCTTTGCATACTTCATGTGAATATACCTATTTAGCAGGCCAAAACTGAGACAAGAGAAGCAAAGAAAAGGCGAATACTATCTTAAGAGATATTCCCCATTTCTCCTGATTTCCAAGAAGACCTTTGATTTTGTACCTTAGAGGCAAATTTGGAGGGGCTGTGTCAGTCATTTAAGCGGGTCCTGGTGCTTTTGTAGCTCTCCTGCTCCCAAGCCTTTAGGGAGGTAACACACCCTGCTAAATGAGGCAAGGTACAGGGGCACTGGGATTCACCAGCTGGCCCTGTCTGGGTGGCTACCCAGCACAAGGCAGGGCTGTGCAGAGCCATGTGTGCTGGCCGGGAAGGAGCTAACACAGGGCTAAGATGATCCCAGCACTTCTCACAAGGCACATGCGGCTCAGGGGACGACAGACCCTGGTGACGGTGATGGGGACCATGTGGGCAGCTTCTGGGGAATGAGGAGTGTAACAGGCACTCAGAAGCCACGGGCTCTCCTAGTGTCTGTCCCCTACTCCTTGGGGGCTTTCTCTCCTGCTGTGTCTCTTCCAGCTTTAGAAAAACTAGTTCCACTTCTCAAACTCCATTCTGAGAGCCGCTGCAAAAGATTTGCCTTCTCCAAACAGGGAGGATATCACAACTGCTTGTAGCTGCTGGTGCCTGCACAGCCACTGGGCTGCACAGCAGAGGCTCTTCATCTTGGGACAGATGTGAAATAAAAGCAATCTTACTTCAGTTTCCAGAGATTTGTACCCAAAGACATCAGTCCAATGCAAATTAGAATTCAAGCTGTGCAAAAGTTTACCAAGACACTTGAAACCTCAGCAAATAATTTCAGCAATGTACTGTATTTACGATATTCAGAACAAACGCATGAGGCATGGTTCTAGATCAAAGACTGCAGGAACTCTGCACATGAAACCACTTCTTAAAATTTATTTAAATATAATCTCCAAACTCCTATGAACTAAAATCAGCTACTGTCACTCATATTTCAGCAGAAAATTTAGAACCTAGAGAGAACCAGAAATACCAAAATTAGGGTGTTTTGTTTCTCTAACATTATCCTTATCATTCTTGTTGGTTTCATCTAAATCAGAAATTGAATAGAAACAGCACTCAGTAATAAGGTAGTAGCTTACTTTGTTTGGTTTATTGAAGAGGCAGGCTCCACCTCCATTATTTAAAAATTCATGATATTCTTCAATATCACATTTGGAGAACTTGCTTGGAAGATAATACCTGTACAGGATAAAGGTAGCAGGATTACTTTTTATAGTGCTTTTTACACTATTTTTTCTTTTTTTGAAATAGAACTATAATGTCATAATTTAGAAAAAGTACAAAACCACACTATTCAGAGTCAAAGCGACAATTTGTTTGTAACGCTATCTAATTTGTAAATCATTTCAGTAAATGAGAAAGAACTTTCAACAATGACACAGAGCTCGTGGAAATTGAGAGGTCTAAAATATTTAACTAAGTTATTTCATGCCAAATGCCTCAAATTTTATTACACAGTGTGTAGTTCTCACAAACACAGCCGGTTGCACTAACTGGCCTCATCTCAGAAATACATTTATTTCTTTCCGCACATGCTGCAGGACACAAAGACTGCTCATTGTGCATTTCCCAAAGTAACTTAAGTGATCTTTATATTTAAATCCTTAGTCTGCTTCAAGCAGATTTTGGAGTCTCAAGGGCTTTCCTGTATCAGCTCATCACTGGATAAAATACTAAATAATCCCACATTGCCAGGAGTGATGGCCTGAAAACCATAATTGGTCTTTGCCACCTCTCATGTTTATGATTTAGGTCTAAAGACTACAGATAATGTAGGATTCACCACACTTCATCAATAAGCCATGTAAATACAAGCTTTTTTTTGTGTACCTAGCTATATTTGGATATAGGTTTGGATTTCAGATAACAAATGTAAAGATCATTAGATAAGGAATCACTTTTACAAGAATCAAGAATGCTTCTCAGATTGGTTTTTTAACATACAAAAAAATCAGAAAAATCCTACCTGGTATGTTTTTAGGTAGACAAAGTGAAAAAGGCACACATTCACATTTCCAAAAAGCTTTCAATAAAATATGCTTTTTTGTTCAAAATTGTTCTGACCACAAAGCTACTGTGAAAATTCACAGGTCAGTCTGAAATTAATTTAAAAAGCACTGTCTATATCTAAAACTAGACTAAAGTTTAATTCATATACATGACAAAAGACAGGCCTGTATTATGAAGAATTAAGGTCTGAATATACACTTTAGAAAGCATCGAATTTCATCTAGCAGCAAAAATTTGCTGATTCACTAGTCTTTAGATAAAATCCCTCCAGTGACATCACCTGTGGGTGTAAACATACTCAACCTCCCATGGGAGCAGTTTTTTCAGGATTACCACACAAAATGGGAGGATAGAAAAATGATAGATATAGATGAAAGATTCCAACAGAAACACTGACAATGAGACATACTTAAGCAATTTGAGAATGGTTTTCAAGAATTAGGATGTGTCGTTGTTTGTCCCCACAACTTAACAGCAAACTTGCAGGAGAAGAGAAGCTAAGCGTGCTCCTGCTTCTCTGCCATGACCTGGCCGGGCTGTTGAGCCCTGTGCCTTCTGAGTGAAATCAGCAGTCCCCAAAAATCTTCACAGATTGTCTAATTAACTCATTTGTTCTCACATTTCTTTGAAAGCGTCTTTGCTATGTATGTTGTGCAGCTGGTACCTTACTGACACAATTCACGGAAAATATTGTGCTGACCTACAAAAGGCGAATGTTTTCACACCTTACATTTATGTCATTGTATGAAGGACATGACTTTCCTCTAGTGAAATGACTTACCCCGTGTCTCCCATGATGCATCCAGACCACGTGTCCTCACACTTGCACTCACCTGACATTAACAAGAAAAAAAATAAATTACATCTTGAGTCCTGGGAGTCCAAAATAATACATTTCTTAATCACAAAACCCACACTGTAGCCAATTCCATTTCATATTTAAATACAAGTTGAAAAGAATAATTTGGCGGTTTATTGTACACCTTAGTTTAAATTTATCAGTGCACACTAACAAATTTTCTTTCAAAAACTATACATGATTCTATGCAATCCTGAGCTTTGAAAACGTCTTGCTTTCCTTTCCTTTTCTTACAATGAAGTTAGGGGAAACTGCAGTGTCAACCTCCAGCACTTGCCAATCAGGAGTCAGCTCTCCTGCCTTCTCCTGTGTCACGGTATCTGATTTCCAAATTTTTAGAGTTCTTCTACTTATTTTTTAGTTCACTTCTACTACTATGTTAATGTGACTGGGGAAATCTTCTCTTGAAAAAAAAACCAAACCCAAACAATAATTCACACAAGAATGCATAATATGGACTGTAAACACAAGCCAATAGAGCAGGATCTGGCAGCTTCTTCCTCCGCTCTCCCTCCGGCTCTGCCAGGCTGCCTGGCACCGCTTTGCCCTGGTCCCAGCCCTCTGCCCTCAGACCCGTGACCTGTGTCTCCTTCTGTACGTATGCCTTGCAAATATACTTTTATATTTCTCTTTCTGCGATTGGCCTTACTGTAATACATGAACATCAGTTTATCAAACTAGTTTCCCCCAACCAGTTGCATTCCCCTCCCTCCCCACCAAAACCGTGTTCTGCCCTTCTGCTCAGCCATCAGAAAGTGAACCACCACTATTACTTACCGTTTTCACAAGTGGCAGTCACCTTTGTGATTTATTTTTAATGAAACTGCGACACCAGTGCTGCCAGCAATTATGGGCAAGGGGATAACACAGCATTTAAACAGAGGAAAATTAATTATATGTTAGAAACATAGGGGAAAAATACATATCAGAGAGACACTGATAAGACCCTCCACCTTTTAGGATTTTCACTTGAGAGAGTAAAAAAGTAAACAACCTTACCACTTATAAGTTTTCTTCTGTCTGAGAAAATGCCAATGTTTTGGGCCAAAGTCTGTGCCAGGGTAACCGCCATTAAGTCTGGCTTTCCAAACTGAAAGAAACAAGTAAGGTAGGAAGAGTAATTAGCGACGAACAGGTATCTCAGATACAAGTGAAGCTTTTCCCATTTCAAGGCAAAAAAAGGCAAAATCAGATACACAGTGTTAGAGTTCTTCAGAGCAGCCAGATAATGGACAAGGGAGGAAAACTAAACATTGGCTTATGGACAAGTTAAGTAAGAGAAAGTCTGTTTCTTTCTTGTCATTGTGGCTGCAAGTACGAATGACAGGATATTGCAGAATCTGCTGAAAAGTGTATTTGAATCCATATCTAACTTTATTCACTCATCACTCCTCATTGAGACATCCCTTCTCTAAAGCTGCACTAAAAGTCTGCATCAGCAAAGAAGCAGGAAGATATTTTGAGGAACATGTCTGCACTGATAAATTCTGTGCAGACAAATTTCCACCACTTTTTTGCTCATACCAGTATCACCACCTACCTCGTTCACACCTCCGCCTTTCAGCAAGGAGCAGATTCCACCAGTGTGGGCTACACCACTCCGACTGCTCTGAAACCGACTCCCCCTTTGACAAAAAGGAAAAGAAAAAAAAAGTTTACCCTGCTCAGTCCAGGAGTTTTGCAACTATCCATCCCAGTATTTACCCTTCTGACTTCCAAATGAGAAACTGGCATTTGCTGGTTGCCACCGCTACCCTGCAAACTATGGGAAAAAAAAGAAAAGGGAAAACCAGATAACCACTCTCAAACCTACGTGACAAATTATCTCCATAAAAGGTGTACCATCTCCCTTCCTCCTTCCCAGACTATCTAACATAAGAAAGCATACGGGGACTATTTTGCCAAACCACCTGAATCCCCCCAGCCATTTGTTCATTGACATCCTACCTACTGCAGCAAGTGCCTTCTGCTGGCACGTGCTGCCACCAGAGCGCAGGAGAGGCTGACACACTGCCAAGGCACGGGGGACTAGTAAAAAGACACGAGTCTAGTTGGGCAATGCTGATGTTGCAAAACTCTAAGAGAGCTGCGTTAGCGGCTCCCTGCTGCAGAGGTAGGCAAAAACTCCCGGGAACTGCAGCCTGTCTTATCCAGGGGACAGCTGCACCGTAAGCCTAAATCTAATCATCTCTCTGGTGCTGACCACATCAGCATGAATGACTGCCAGTCACTGGAGACAAAATATTCTCTGGTCCACTCCAGAGCACCGATCCATCCAAGCTGCAGCAAATCGGGTTTTTTCAAAGGAAAACAGAAACACATTAAGAAACAACACAATGCACTGTGTTGAAATGGGACGTTCATTTGTAGCCGGTGTTCCAGCACACCAGCCAGCCTCACCTCCCAACTTAGCCACATCTCTCGTCTTTCTCTCAGACACAATTTCAGAAAACTGGTATTTCTGAACAGTCTGTGAATGCAATACCTCGGACACCAGTGGTGGTAGTAGGGACAGCACTGGAATTGGCACTACAGGGGTATCCACAGTCCCAGGGCACATAGAGCTGTCTTTGCCCTAGCCAGTCCACAAACATTCAAAAGAACAAGACTTCCCCCAAAGGCCTTAAAACATCACCAGAGAAGATACACAAAGGATGTGAGAAAACCTCGTTCTCATTTTGCAGATGAAGGATTGAGACAGAGAAAGTAAAATCTGCAAGCACCACTTGCAGATCTTACTAGCTCTATTCATGACAGAAGCCAATGACAGTATAAAGTATGTGCAAAAATTTGGAGAGGCTGGCTACTGGGGTTGGGTAGCCTGGCACCCTACCAGAGTCATCTGAAAATGAGGTGTTTAGGTTAAGTTCAATCATATAGGCTCCTCCAACAGCCAGCAGAGAGGGATAAGGACTCCACAGCAATTCATCTGGCTGGCCTTGCGTGGATCAAAAATTTCAACATGAGCTTCTTCTCTATTTTTGTAGATGTACTTTGTTATATCAATCTTATTTCCAAAACAATTAAGAGATGCAGAGAAAATAACATTCCTCCCAGATTCTTCCTATATAGCACGTGTCTCTCCAGGGAACAAACTGTTTCGAGGATCTGAAACACATCAGTAATCCTGCAGCATGCAGGCCATCCAACAAAGGAAAGCAAGCCATAGTGCTTTTTAAGCAGGAAACCTCATTGGTTTCAAAACCAATGTTCTGCTTTTAAATAATAAAACAGGGCTGTCCATGCTCTACTGCCGAAGAAGCCAACCTCCGAGGTGGAACCATGCATCCCTTTCCAGGCAGCTGCGCTTGCAGAGCAGGTAATTGCCAAGAATAACCAAGGATTCCAGCGCATGCAGCTCGGGCTTAGTACATTAAAAACTAAAATGAGAGTCAAACCTCTAGTGGCACTGGCAGGCAGATTGTGCATTAACTTTTTCCCACCTCCCCATCAGAAACATTACTGCCTGAGTTATTATGGACTACACATACAACAGAAAAGAGATGCATCAGCCACTTGTGACAAGCAACCCCCAAGGAAAGAATACAAGCCAGTAATAAAACATCACACGAGGTTACGTACGAAAAAAGGTGAACTGCGTCACTTTTCTCTCTGATAAAATCCCTCCTATATTTCATAAACTCACGCAGGGTCACCAAGGGGTTTTCAGATATGGTGAACTTGTTATCAGTAGCCCAGGTTTCCATGGCAACCAATACTATCCTGGTGTTAAGTTGTTCTTTATATATCTAGTACATTAACAGAATGAACAAATATATTATATCAAATAGAATAAAGGTGAGTTTTACCCCTTTTTTGTAATAGCTTGCAATTTTACATAACTGAATATCTCCTTTAAAACCAACAAACATGAAAATGAAGTAAATCCTAAATTTTAGGTCTAATTCTTCAATCAGCTCTCAGCCTGCAGAGAGATCCCTTACAGGTCCTATACATACAGATATGCATAGAAGAGAAACGGCATCTTTTTAAAAATTACTACAGAACTAATGGGTTTTTTATAATTTCCAGCTCGTCCCAGTGATACATGAGGGTTCTTATACCAAATAGTGATCTATAAAAACATATACACCTCTATGGGAGTATTTAACCTTGAGCTGGCTGAATCACTAAAAAAGAGTCATCCTTTCAATGCTGGGGGTTAATACTCCATACCGGATACTTTCAAGAGTATATATTATATACATAATCCACTTGTATGTCCCTATTCTACCTCATTTACTCAAATGCACTATTTCTGGAGAAATTTTAGTGCATTCTTATATCAGATTGTCGTTTGGGTTTCCAGTTGTCAACACAGGCATCCTGTGTTAAAAACTGTCCTACCTAAGGTGCTCTTTGAGACTCGGGTTAAAGGAATTGATCCAGCAGGATACTTCAATGTTTTAAGCCACAAAATATCTACTACTTTGTATTAGAAAAAGGCTTTATAGGTGGCTGACTGTGGTTCTAGTTGAAAATTTGCGATCTGTTATTATTAGGTATACCATGAACTGACAACTCCCGTATCTATCAGTGGAAGAATCATATGACCCATCTCACATGTAAAATAACATTTAGTTGAGCGATACTTACTAAATCTGCCATGTTCACAACCGATTTAGCATAGCTGTTTGTATGGCCAACTGACAAGCGATGCTTTTTACACTGCAAAGCAAACAGAGACAAGTTACATACACACACTGCAGAAAAATAAGCTCTGTTTCCAAAAACACACGAAGTAAAAAGCAGCTACATCACCAGTAAAACCCCTGCGCAAGGTTTGGTCTCCTCTGCTGAATGTAATGCTAATAAACAATAGTAGAAAATTGCTCAGAAATGCACATTACTGATATACTTTACAACAGCTGTTATATTAATTCCTGTTTGGAAAGTACTCTAAGATCTTTACTGAAAAATGCTATATGAACAGGAACTTATTGTTACTCTCTTCATTATCTTTATTACTGGTGATTCTTAAGTTAATTCCAAACGCTAATACAGAAATTAGCAGCACTATTTCCATAGTTGACACTTCTTTAGAGGCACTACCCCAAGAGTGCCTCCATCTATATTTTAATCTATCAGTCAGACTTCCTTCTTTTTTTTTTCAGTTCTCTCTCTTAAGCGATCTTCTTTATTTCTTCATGTACAATCTCACATTCCATAATGCCACAGTAACTGGTTTAAAACACTTGAGCAATCAGACTGCAACAGCACCTTTATCGACATTTAGAATACAGTGCTATAAAGATAACACTGTACATAGCTGCAGAAAAAAATACCATGGGTACGAAAGTCACAATTATCTCAGAAGAGTTTAGGACAAAATGACCAAGATTTTCAGATATGTTTAACCACCCTGTGCCCCACAACGCTTAATTTTGGAATGAAAGTTGTCCATATTCTCTGGAAGTTAGGATCTTTCAGTGGGAAGAAGTATCCAGCAGCCAGAGGATGGGAAAGGCATGCTTTCAAGCAGGAACGAGGGAAAACCACCAAAAATAAAGATGTTACACTTAATAAAAACCAGAAGGACAAGACTGTGAAGGTAAAAAATGTAGAAAGGACGAAATGAAAAAGCTACAAAATAAACAGAAAACAAAGCACAGTAACAAAGGGAAATAAGTATACTACTCAAGTCTCTATCTGCAACTAAACCCTCAAATTTTAGGCCTCCAGCTTCTCTAAGTATCCTACAGAAATGTTTTCCATATACTAATTTATAATCCTGTTTCAGTGTTTGGGTCTTAAGAGCTTTATTCCCTGACTGGAAGCGATGGTTGGATGATGAGCAGCTGACGGGGCAGCCAGGAGGGCACCTCGCAGGGGTGAGTGGCCCAGGGGGACCGGTGGGACGCAGCTGGCTCCGCGGACCAGAGGAAGAAGCGAGATGTTCATTGCTCCCTCTGGGAACACCTGGGGAGGCTGAAGAGTGAAAATGGCTCTGACTCTGGGGGGTGTCAGCTCCACACTGAGCGCATCTGGTGTGCTGCATGCCCAGAGAGTAACCCAAACACACAGGCGTGCCAGCCCAGGCTGTGGGGAACCAGAGGAGCCCAGAGCACATGACACCTCCTTCTCCTGGGAGGAAATCACTCCACTTCTTCAATCACAGATGTTCACTGCCATTCGCTCCAGAGAATAAATTCCTAAGTAGACTCACTCCCACAGTAGCTATAGCTAACCAAAATTAAGAAATACTGTCCTTGGGGGGAATCAGTCCAGACAGACAAGGTCCCAAGGGGAAAGTTGTGGCTTCAGGTCTTCAGGATCAACACAACGACACCAATTTAGGGAGTTCTGCATCCAGTATTGTCTGTTATAATCCAAGAATTTATTGCTATGTTCACCAAACTGAGCTGATGGAGGAGTATGCTGTCCAAGGACAGTGGCACATTCCTTTTACATTCTGATGCCCATTTCTGCCTGTTTGGGTATTGATTGAGAGAAGCTGCATGTTACAGAAAGGGTACATAAAATGTATATATATGTATACATTTTGATTTTATCGCCATAAAGGACCACAAAATCAACTAATGTCACTAGTTGGAGGGGCATCACCAGTCTCTGAACTTTATACAGATACTTCAAGATGGAATCCTATTGTTTGTGTTTGACACCACAACATCTTCCAGAAATACACTATCTGGATTTGAAGACTGCAAGTGATGAAGAATTCACCATTTCCTTTGATATTCCTTTATTTGACTATTAATAATCTTCTCTGACAAAATCTGTGCCTTTTCCCACTACAATGAACCTGGTTTTTCTTCAATACTAAATTTTATTATGTCTCTTTCCACCACATTAAAGAGCCTATTTATGTTCTCCCAGAGAAGTATACAAGCTTAACAAAATAATTTTCTCTGTATTGATTTGGACGTATTATAATCTCCCCACTGTCAACAGCAGTTGCACAATTGCAATAACTGCATTATTGATTGCTGAGTGGCTATAACTAAGACAAGTGTTCAAGAAAGCCAGAAAACAAATCATCAGCTTAAGTCACACTGATATTAGTTACTTTATGACACAAAGCTTTAATTTATCACCCTTCCTTCTCATACCCAGGCCTGGTTGCATTCTTGGTGAAATTATCTTGCCAAAATTCAGAAGCAACCTCATCAATGGTAAATGAGATCATAATCTCTTCTCTTAAGGGCATCCTGAATTTATTCTGGCCATATGTTGTTCTTTATTGTTATCTTTATGGACCAATTAAGACAATTTGATGTTAGTGATAATCATGAGATATTGAAGTGTGTCAGTCTTACCATTAGATGATCGTTTACAATCATTAACTCAATGTATTTTGTTTCCTCTTCAATTTTACGTGGAATCTGATGAACCTACAAAGAGAGTACAACTGTAAGAGAGTCTAACAGAATACAAAGAGAATGTAACTGAGAACTACAAATAGCGTCAGAAACCACACTTCTCACACATACATTCTTTTCTATTGTCTTAATTCCCGTTTCAGATATTGAAGAAACTTCTGGTGCTTAGTTGCATCATTCAAAAAAGAATTCTTTCACCTCTGCCAGGACATTTATGTGACCTTAAACAATGAAACCAAGTCTTTCAACCCATCTAATCAGAAGTTTAGCTTCTTTTAAAGAGAATCCTCAGTGGGACCTACATCTCTAAAATAATGGGTTGTGTCAGCTATAAACTTTCTTTTCCAAATAGACTGTGTGCTAGATTAATACAGTGAAGGCAGTACTCACCTCCATGTTATGGTTACTTTGCATTTAGAAACATTTATGACTCTGCTCCTTCATGGTGTCCTTGTTTTCCTGGGTTTTCCAGGAGAGTTATTACATTGTTAATGTTTTAAATATACAGAGTAATGGCTAGTTTACAGAAAGGTAGCGAACCACCTGATAAGGTAAGACCCTCAAGAATGACTTCTGGAATTTCTCCAATGTTTTCTCACTTCTCTTTTGCCTCTGAGAGGCTCACGTTAGTCAGAGATGTTAAAAGTCATCTTCCCCTCCCACCACTCTCAGTATTTCATTTTTGCCTGCACTATTCAGCCCCCTGACAGGTTCTATTTTGACCTAAACCATCATTTGAGCTCCATTCCTATAACACTAAGTGCTGCTATCTTTCCAGGGTACAGACAAAACACCTGCACTTAGTGGCTCCCCCACTTTAATAAACAGGGAATGAACTCTCAGTTTAGAATATTTATTTTCAATCAAAGTCAAGTGACATGAAGTACCTACTTGTCACCATTGCAACATAAAAATACTTGTAGATGTTTCATTAACTGGGAATTGTTGATAAAACTATATACTTCAAAATGAGGGAAAATATTTTAGCTACTTTTTAATTTGCAATTTAGCAGTGTTTAACAATTTTATAACTCTTCAGATAAGCAATGTCCAAGAGAACCCATCAATGTTTTGTCAACATTAGATACCTCTTTTTCTAACAGCTGTATTGATAGATAGACCTCATGCCAAATCAGCAACAGCAGCAGGACTCCATCTGGACAAATTAATCCTCCAGACACAAAACATTGATGGCGTGTTACTTATAAACGAGTACATTGGCACATACCTGCCTTTTACCTCTTTTGTGTCTTGGCTTTACAACAAACTTCTGTGACGTAGTATTCGTTTGCCAGAACTCTAAGCAGAAAACATAAGCAAATACGTTGAATGTACACAAGGATGTAGCCCAACAATTAGTGACCCTAAATTCCCAGGGCAGTAGTACGGCATTCTTCCACACATCAGACACAGCAACTCCCTTTTCCAAGTTTCCAGCTAGGAAGGAGGCAATGTTACAGATGCTTCCCAGTAACAAGGTTCTTATTAAAAACTCTACTAGTGATAATCTGGGTCTGCTGAAACAGATGATCTGTGGGTGTCACGCTTCAGAAAGCGCAGCAGATGTTCCACGCCAGAACTTCACCAACACTGAGCATGGAATATTATTAGCACAGTGCTTCCATGGAGTGAATCACACTTTTGGGAATTCAGCAGGCATTCACAAAGCTCTTGCAATAGACACCAAAATTAATAAGAGGAGCACAGAAGGCAGAATTAATGCTTTAAGACGATTATATTCACAAAGTAAAATATGTTAGAGTTGGAAGAAACCTTGTAAGATTTTGGCAATGCTCACTATCAATACAATATTCCTCCCTGCTAATCCCACTGTGTCTTTAATTTCTTAAATCTCTAATCATAAGCACCAAGTAGTTTATTCTTTTGCCAAGTCCCTTTCACCAAATCTATTAATAGCCACTCACGGAAAGGGACATGTTTATAATGTTTATAAGCAGAAGACAATACTTGGTCTCACCCTTTTCAATGTCCAATAAGTATTCTTCCATCTGTTATTTTAGATTCATAGGCTCTGCTTCACTCTCCTCTAGACAACAGAAATCTCTTTGTCTACTATAACCATGTTTACTATTCACATAACCTCAAGAAGATCTTTGAAACACGCAAACTAAATGCTTGCAGTTGCATTTTTTGTAGTATGTCTTTTGTCACCTTCTTTGTACTTTCTCCAGCTTTGGACATCCTATCAGTCTCCAGGGACTGAAAATTGCTTTCAGTATTCCAGAGTGATGTTATCAGTCTTGCAGAGAAGGAGTCAGTACTATAGGAGCTGTGTAAATTGAGGGATTTCCAGTTCACGTACCCTTGTACACAACTTTTGGTTCTGTTAAAAAATCCTAAACAGTTCAGTTTCCCTGGTGAGATTGGAAAGTTTCTCACAGTTCCACCTCCCACCTGTCGGACATAAACTGTGCAATTTTTGCATGGGGTTCAAACCATAGGATTGAAACCAATGCTGATAGGAATTTGACAGGGCTGCCATATCAGCAAAACCTTAAAACAAGAAGCTGAATTGCCTTTCTGACAAAACATTACCAGGGGCCAGTCCTTTTTCAGTGGTGCCCAGGGACAGGACAAGAGGAAATGGGCACAAACTTGAACATAAGAAGTTCCACCTAAACATGAGGAGGAGCTTCTTTCCTGTGAGGGTGGCAGAGCCCTGGAAGAGGCTGCCCAGGGAGGTGATGGAGTCTCCTTCTCTGGAGACATTCAAACCCACCTGGACACGTTCCTGTGCAACCTGCTCTGGGTGGACCTGCTCTGGCAGGGGGTTGGACTAGATGATCTCCAGAGGTCCCTTCCAACCCCATAGCATTCTGTGATTCTGTAAGTGCTAATCTTAACCAGGAGTGGCTAGTTACTGACACAAAAAAAACCAACCAGGAAAGCAAAGCGTGACTTACTGGTACTGTCTTGGCTAAATCTTGGGGATTATGCTGTCATTTTGATACGTGAAGTCTGCAGAGATCTTTTTACAGAAGGTCCTGGACAATCACAGGCCTTTTGCTTAAAAATGCTTTCATGGTCTCACCAGTGCACTTGAGGATTTTCTTTACAAAAAGGACCTAAAATCCATTAAATCACATGCAAGTGTCGCTATATTTGCTTAAGGACCTGTGGTCTCTAAAGCTCACACGGATGAGAAACTAAATCTTGAAAATTTTTTTACAAATTTGTTTTTGATCATGCTTTACATATGTTTATTAATTTATTCTGTGTTCTAGTGCCACACAACTGGCTCTTAACCTATGATTTTAGATTTTCTATCGTGGTTAATGAAACTGGTAAAAATACAACTTTTCAATAAAAAACATAATAATTTACAATATGTATATAGGGTTCCAGATTACTTTTCCAGCAAATGCGATCCTTTTCCCCACCATCGGAAGTCAGACATCTCTAGAGGGGAATGATGCAGCCATTAATGTTAACACGCGTTAACGCTGCACTGTAATTCACAAGCTGGATGAATTCACGTGGGGTGCACTTCCAGCCAGGGACCTGCAGGCAAAAGATCATGACCAGCAAAATGACAGGAAATGGAGATCGCTGAGAAAGCCTGGTGAAACCTCTGATGGGAACATATTACCTTGAAAAGTATGACGAGGATTCATGGAATCACAGAATCGCTTAGGTTAGAAAAGACCTTTAAGATCATCAGGTCCAACCGTAAACCTAGCATTGTCAAGTCCCATTAAACCATGTCCCTAAGCGCCACATCTACAGGTCTTTCAAGTGACCTCAAAAGCAAAGGACGTCTGTTATGCAGTATTTTGAAAACAACACCTTCAATAACATGGTGTTGTCTAAACCCATGCCAGAGCACTATACGCCTCAATACGACTGTGAGATAAAATAAGGTCTACTGAATTATGAAGTCAAATGCTCTAATCATGCCAAGTTATCCATCTGAACTTTCCTAATTTAAAGTTCTCATTACTGCCTCAGACCATTGCAAAGTACAGTATGATTAATTATTTTCTGCAGTAGCTTTCTTTCTTCTTTTTTTTTTTAATATCCAAGGCGCTAAAGAATGTAAAAAGTACATTGCTATTGAACTGTTGTACAATAGTGTGTCCTTTTGCTATGACCAATAGAGTAATCCCTATTACTTGTTTTTTTTTCCTAACATCAATATTGAAGCTGATGATACATCCAGTTATGAGTGGAAATCTTAGCTAACACACAGATTCTTTTAAAGACAAAAAGAAAAACTTGACATTGTGAAAGACCTCCTTAGGCTGGGCAGATCGATAAATTATGGGATAATAAGTAATATAAGAAATACTGATGACATAACCTAGCACAGTGCTTGCTGTTAACAATAATGATTCTGCTGTAATACTTTCAAAAAAAAAAAAAATCACAACAATACTATTGGAAATTAATTGCAAATATTGTTTAAAGAAAACCTATCCTTCCTAGTGAGGATATACTCTATTACATCCACTGAAACTTTAACTACAAACCTCAGAAACACCTTTCTAAGGAGCTTTACAGAAACAAGCATGGGCATGTGGGAGAGCAAACTGTGAGTTAAAGCTTATTTCTCCATAAATGGGATCCTAAACATAAAGCAATAGAATATTAGCACCTTATACCTCTTATCCACATCACAAATCTTTGTATAATTAAGACCACTAGCACTGCACAGTTAAACCTCTTTTTCAGCCTTTTCTACAATCTAGTGGTGCTAATTCAGTCTAATAGCAACATCTTCCATGGTCACATGCTGGGCTTCCTACAGCACAGCCAGCAACTTGTTATCTACAGTGGAATCAAAAACATACAAGCATATTTGGACTGATATGAGTAAAAAAAAAAACAAAAAGCAAACCCCAAAGAACCCTGAAGTCCTATTTTGATAGGTTTTTTGAAAATCAAGAAGTTTTGGTGGAGGTCAGACTGGTGGATTATACTTGCAATTAATTCCTTTTCATAATTTTAAAAGCAGAAAATAATTTTATTCCAAAATCTTGAAAACTTATAATTTCACTATTATGAAATCTTATAAGACAACTGATAGATATCTACTAAGAGTGCTCTAGCAGTCTTCTACTTTAACAACCTGAGACAGAAGATTTATTTTAAACCAGCAGTGGTTGCATTATTTCCAACCTTTTAAATGACACATCCTCAAGAAAGTGTGATAAAAGATGCACTTTATTATTTGGCCTCATATTCAAGAAATTGTTCTCATTATGCTACCATCTCCATGAGTACAGGGAGCAACCATGGAACGTGTCTGAGATGTATGTACATAGGAAGCTTCATGATACAGATGTCAACATCTTGTGCTGCATGAGTCTTCTGTGCTGCCCCTCCAGCCCAACACCTCCTCCACCTCTCCTGGGCAACCACCAGCGGAGGACGTGAGGCATCAAGCTGGGATACTGTTTTGCTTAGACTCTGAAAGATTCCTTCTGCAGAATTCAAATCAAGGTGACCCAGTTGTAGCAATTTCCCTTGTTTTTTTTCTCATTAGCTCTCTGAATGATTTTACTTTGCTTAACAATTAGCAAACCTGCACACACTGCTCCAGGGAAGGACCCATCTATGTGCAGTACCCGGCACCATAAGATCCCAGATCCAATAGTTACTATAAGACAAATAGTTTGTAACAAGACAACCGGACAACTGTAACTGTCCTGAAGAAATTAGTCTAAAGATGGTTTCTACCAAAATGACAGTGTCCATGAAGGACAGTTTTATTTTTCTAGGATATATTTTGTAGAAGAGGAAAACGCATCTGTAAAACTGGAAAATCCTTGATAGAATCAGGATATGCCATAAATACTGCACTTTTAGCTTCAATTAATAGGCCAACCCTTCAGATAAAAACTCATTTTTAAAAAACTCTTCTCCTTCCACACACAGTATAAACTGCTTGTGGGGATTCATCACTACAAGCACTTGAAACCAGTTCTGCCTCCAAATTCCCTTGTACTGAAAGGCATGACCTGTGCGATGACAGTGCTGTGAGAGAGCTGAACAGCACTGCAGATGAGAGAGACACTAAACAGCAAAGATACTTGGCAAATTCTTGTCTCCCAGGCTTCTGCTCACACCATGGCACTCACCCTGTACCTCAAAATAGGGAAAATCCATGAAAAGTTATCAACCACTGGCAATGAGTGGGGTTTATTTCCATCTGTAGGCTACCTCAGTCCTTTCCTTTCTACAACTACTAGGCTATACCGCAGCCCATAGACCATATGACTTGTTAAGAGAAACGTACATCACAACATGAAGGTCTAGGAGACGTTTGATTCATTGGATTCGGGTTCTTTTTCAATGCTTTAGATTTTTTTTTCAGTGCTTTTTTATTTAATTGGGGAAAAAGAAGAGATATACAAGTAAACAATATACTATGAGAAGACTATCTATCAAATACAATTAACAAATTTGGCCTTAGACTAAATAAAGTCAGTAATTCATGAATATTGAAAAATCATACCAGTTGGCAGGTCATCCGAAGGAAATTGAAACAACTTGGATTTGTAAACAGAGTGGAAATGGAAGTCATCCTGAAATAGTAAATAATTTCATGTATTAAATCCAGATAAACTAATACATCTCATGAGCATTAAACAGACAGTTCCAAAGGTCCTTGTTATCCAGGACCTACACCAGTGAACATGCAAGGTGCAATGCACCATTACTTTCAACTTTTCTCCTTTTCCCAACTATGATGTAATGATTAACGCCGCAGTTAAGCATCTTCTATTTGGAATATTGAAGTACAACAACAGGAGTGGCTGAGCACACTTAGAGATAGACTTAAGAGACCTGCCCAGGGAATACCAGTGAGAGTCATAGGAGCTGCTGAGCGAGCGTCAAGGCCAGACCAGGAGGAGAGGGATGGAATGAATCCAGAGTGGGAAGTGCCAGAGAAGGGGACCGGGCACTCACAGGCTTCTCCTGCTGGCTCCAAGGGACCCTCCATCACCCTCTGGTTCTGCACTGCTCTACATCAAGTGTTACAGAGAGGCACATAGCACTGCTTAAAGTTTGGAGGTCTACTTTTGCCCCTGGTGATGGGGACTCACATATGAGGTAAATTAATTGAGAATGAGGGGATGACTCTTTGGTCCCAGAGCCTTATGCCTGTCCTGTACCCATGAATTTCGGTGTTTAGCAAACTACACTGCAGGACTACTACAAGTTCTACTTACATCTGAAGAGTAGTTTTCATCTGGCTCAATAAGGTAAGTATGATTTCCATCATAGAACATCCCACTGTCAAGAACAGGAAATGTAAATAGGGATTTAATAAACAAATACTAGTGCAACATAGAAGTAAGTTTAAGAAGTTTGCATATTTAAAAAAAAATAAATGTTTAGAAAAGGAAGTAGTTAAAAATTGTTTTTAGGAACTAAGTGTAACTCTGAGTCAATCTTTTATTTCTTCACTTCAGAAAGAAAGACATTCACTCCCGTGGTGATATAGGCTCTTCTTTCTTCCCCAAAGCTTCTCTATGACGTGTATAAACACCACAAAAATTGGCTAATTTAGCCAACTGAAAATCCAGTTCAGAGCCCCCACTCCCACGCAAAAGAGATCGACCTGCAACAAATAAGGGACCTGTCTTTAGGAATACATGAATATGGAACATGCACACAGCTTTCCCCGAAATAAAAATATTATTGAATTGAATTGATCCTTAGGTTTTAATGCTTTTGATTAACTCCTTCCTCAGTAATTTAATACAGTGCCAAGTACAAAGGGCATAATGGGATCTTTTGGGCACAGAGGGCTGGTTTGGGCATTTCAGCAATAATGACAGATGGTATTTTTTTTTTTAAATTGATTTAGTTTAAGTTTCTATTTTGAGGAAAAATTAATGGCTACATGCATTATTATATCAATTTGGACATGATATGATGATGTTCATGATAATGAGATAGGAAACCCAATCAGACAGGTTTCCAACGGGTTGTGGTGAAGAGGGATAGAGAAGACCAAGCATTCTGCCATATCCATGGTTCTGGGTAAGTACTCATGGGCTGTTTCTTAATGGCATAAAATCTTCTCAGCCACAGAAATTTGAAGGTCATTCATGACAAGCACACTGCTATGCATCTCAGAAAATCCATCACTTTGCTTGCCCATACACAATCATTGATTTTCCATATTAAATTCTAATACACAGTTCTACTTTAAATGAAGAATAAATTGAACTATTAAAGCTCCCTTAGTCTGTGATAGTAACACCAGATGCTTTTGTTTTACCACTCGAATGTACAGCAAACATGAGGTCCATTCCTGCAAGGATGTTTTCTATTAAAAGTTACCTTAAGTTTACCTATGTAAAGAGTGTACTGAGGTTTTGTCTTTAACACAATGCAGAATGCACAAGTGTGGTAGAATTGCACCTTAAAAGAAAGCATTGCTATAGACGTTACTCTGTAAGAGCATAAAACCAAAGGGCATTTCTTATATCACTACCATTCTGATCTTCAACCAAATCAGCAATATTTTAAAATAATTTTGCCTTTATCGCAGTGGCACACACACATGGTTTGGACTAGGCTATATCAGCATGACCCTTTCAAAGTGCCACTACTGAGGGCTTTAATCTTGGACATAAATATGAGTTCAAACCTGGCACATACTACATGCCAGCAGCATGAAAGCAAGATTATTTATTTATCTAGATTATTGTTCAGCAAACTTTCAGGCATCAAAAAATCCCCACCAGAATTATAAACAACAAAACCAGATACCTTTATTTTTTCATATGCAGCTGCTTTTTTTTTTTTTTAATCAGCAAAATTGATTTTGGTTCTGCACAGGACCAGATGAAGTCTGTAAAATACTGTCATTCTTTTCCTGACTATTAAGAAATATAAGCCTATATTAAGCTCGTAAACCATTACAGCTATTGCAGAGCACACTGCTCTTAATATCATTCACTTGTGGGGTTAACCATGTAGCACTCACAGGAGTAGAACAGGTTATTGACTGTACAACATACAGCAAGTGTGACCATCAGTACATCTACAATTTGTTGTTTCACCTTTCAAATTACCTGTGGCTATTCTTTAGAAATAAATACTGGCTATACAGCTTAAAACAAATATTCTAGCACCTGCTGAAAGCTTCTTTGCCTGGGAATAAGATGAGTTTGGGGAATATCCCGAAGCTGTGAATCAGGCAAAAACTTCCTTCCCTCTAATTGCAATTTTACTTAAGCACCGTCTACAAAACGAAGTGCCATCAGTAAACGGGTTCTCGTGCGACTCTTGCACCCAGCGGCACTGACCTCTCATCAAGTCACTCAATGGTGACAAGAATAATAGTCACGGCTAACCTACAGTTGTGACTTGCACACTCAAAACACTCAGGGTTCTTTTCCAACCGACTTCAATAGTCCAGCGCTCGGTGAACAAATCACACTCTTGCAGACATGTCAGAGAGAAAGCAACAGCAAAACATGGGCCATTGCAAAAACCTGAATTGTTATTATGTATCTTCTTTAAACAAACAAATTTGTAGTGGTGAGTGTCTCATTTGCAGTAATAACAGCAGTTTTTATACTCACCACCAGTGGGCAGCAAAATCATAGACCAACCTGGAGTCTGTGCAACTCGCCCCAAAACCCAGGGCTGCCAGTCCTGCCCGCCTATGGCTTATTTATCTCCCAGCAACCAATCTGTTTTGCATTCAAAGTTTTTGTGTTAACTCATAGGAAACTGTGGTTACTGCCTGTCCCAACAACAAAAGAAATCCAAACAAAGTGGCTCACTTGGAGTTCAGGTTGCAGAGCTACTTTTTTCATTGGCAAAGTCAGTAAAAGAAATTCATAAGTATATTAAGTATTTATATCATTATATTTTAAGTTTATTATATTTATTTAAGTTATTATATAATCAAATTTTAAGTATTCTGTCAGCCAGTTAAATAAACTAATAAAAGGAAGACCACAACATAGACATTACCAACCGAAGAACTCATGATTTAAAAACCACAACATTTTCTCACATGCATAAAAAAACCTGCTGTTACTGGAGGAGATCTAGGGGTACTAATAAGTAAGAGAGGAGATTAGTGTGAACTGTGGGAATATGAAGCTTGTTATTCTATTAAAGGGATCTGTTCTGTCTTATGCACTTCCTAAAAGCAAAGCTCCTGCTCTGCAGACCTTATTAGAAGATAACTCCCCCCAGCTTCCTTTAAGCCAGCGAGATGCTCAGAACCGTGGTTGGAACTAAGGAGCTCTGATTGTCAGCGTGAGTTTCTAGTAATTATTTTGCATTCAAAATTTACTGTGGAGGAGCTAGTTGTAATGATGGAAATGCAGTGTCAGAGAATGTGAGTTTAATACAGCTCAGGAAAACATTACTTTCTCATATTGGATGCTGGAATTCCCAGCCTGCTATAGTAAGCTTCGTATTGCATCTTGTGTGAAGGATAACTGTGCTGAAACTTTGTTGTATGAGAAAAAGGGGGGAAGGAGGAGGGAGAAGGATCCCTCTCAAGGGAGAATTATACAGGGAAAAAAATGCATCTTTCATGACATAACTGTGTTAGAAGGGGCCAACTTGAGTATCAGGAAATTTAAGAATACAAAGCAGCAGGAGGGTCAGTCTTAAGAAGAAACTCACAAAAGGAGGGCAGGAAAGGACATATGCAGGCTCTCCTTCCTCTCTGCTTTTTCTCCTGGGAGTTAGCAGGGGCCAAGGCCTAATGGATCACTGCTAATGGAAGCCATGCAGTGGCACAGGATGCATTAGGATGCTACTATTTTTAGGCTCACTGTCCATACTGAAACTGGGCTCAGGTTTCTGGAGCTGCTCAACCTTGATCATAAAAGAGATAAACACAGCTGTAAACCAGACAAGTGCAAGGATGACAAGTCTTCTGCATGCATTCTCCCCCTTCCTAACAAAGAATATACAAATATAAAAGAAAGGCGTTGCTTAAATATGTGTACTTATATGGCTGAAACCAAAACTGCAGAAAAGTTGGAGATGAGATAGACAATGAACTGAAGATTTCCATCAGCTAAACGCTGCTTCCTCAGAAAAAGGAAAAGCTCATGTCATCTCCACACAGGCTCACTTGCTGTTGTGACTTTTCAGGCTGATCTCAGTATCAAAAGCGGTGAGACCCCGTAACTCCCAGATTCAATAGACACTGAAGTTACTTGGTTGTTCTGAAAACCTGACTAGCATCTTTCAATAGCGCCAAAAATAGTCAGGTCCAAAAGCTGTACAATCAACACACAGCTCCATGTAACCTTCAGATAATAGACACTTTAATTACATTATCACAAAAAATGATGTACTTTTTAAAAAGTACTATTGCACAATTTTATATCCTTTCTTGCCGATTGTCCAAGATTTTACTATATCAGAGGTATTATCCCATGCACACTGCTTAAAGTCAGCAATTCTGTGAAGAAAATAGATAGGACAAGAGGAACTCTTAACTGACAATTTCCTTTGTAAAGAGAGTAGAAAAGATAAAATACATCATTGTAGCAACAAGAAAAGAACACACATTCCAAATGGTTCATGTCAATACTGGTAGTGTTTTTTATTCTTGTAGAATAGGATGTTTTCAGGTACTTTTACTCTTCTATCTCTACAATAAACTATCTTAAAGCAAAACCTGGCCACTGTCATATGACTCAGTTTAAAAAAACAAAACAAAACAAAAAACCTTGACTGCTTTGTCAGTGAATTCTGAAAACAAGCAAGGCTTTTACAAGGTTCAAATTAGACGCATTTTTTCTAAAGATTGTTGAGTACTTAAAATTGGTGACAAACTAGTAGGAAAATAAATAACATTTATTTTACTATAAATGTCTTTATGTTCCTTAAAAGACTAATAAGCAAAGGCCAGTAAAAACAAAACATTAGACTTACTGTAATCCATGGCATGTTGACAAGGCAACAAATGATACAGGGTTTCCTCGAATTTCTCCCTGATAGTAGCAATGTTCTCCTCCCTGAAATTGGAAACTGAAACTGTAAATCCACAGGACACCCCACAGTATCCCATTCCATCTTGTCAAACACTGCATTTTCATAAAAACAGTGCCAACCCACTGACACAGCACCAAGAATTGACTATCACTTACATGAGGGTGTTCATCCTATCTCCTTTCAGCCATGGTTCCGTACCTAGACAAACATCATTATTTCGACTCTGGACACAGAACGGAGAATTTTCAGTGTGAAAATCATGAGACAGATTTGAGGGACAAAGGACTCCAGAATTACTCATCGTTCTTTATTGACTAGGAAAGTTGGAATTAGGGGGCTTAGGCTCAACACCTGGTCTGCACATGGCTACATTGGACAAGATGAACTCTGCTCTGAGGGCAAGGCAATTTCCTACTTCTGAGGAGAAAAGTATGCTTATCGAATAATAATAATACTTGATTTAAAAAAAAGAACAAATCTGAAGAACAAATAATAATATTCAATTTAAAAAAAGAACTAATCAGAAGTGCTCACTCCAAAACTAATGGAAACTTCAAGTATAACAAAGCAGTAAAGGAACACAATTAAAATTCATATTCGCCTCTTCTGCAAATAAAACATGCGCCTTTCAAACCAAATCCAGCAGACCTTACTCAAAAAATCCTGTCCTTAGTTTCACAGAAGCCACACCAATAGCAAAGTAACCTACTGCACAAGTGCTGAAGGTATTCAGTATCGCACAATGCCAATATTTGCATGCAAAATTAGAAAAACAATTCAAACATCCTTCAAATTCTCACTGCCACTCTACCCTGCAGAGGAAGTCACTTACTCATGCCTTGCCAAATTCAGCTATGTCATATTACTGCACTACTGTTGGCTAAAGGACTGTGAAGATTTTCAGTGCTTTTTTTTTATTTTTTTTACTAGCAACACTTTACTATCTCTATTCCCTACCAGCAATGTATGAATAATCTACCCAGCCTAATTTACCCAGCCATGTGAATACTTAAATCAATTTACTGCAAGAAGAGAAGGGCATTACAATTACTGGTTTTTCAGAAGCTGGCAGTTACTTGCGTGAGGCACAGCACAGTCATTCTAGACATCTGACATTAAATGCTCTTAAATTTCACTTTTCAAATATGAAAAAAAAATTAATCAAGAACAGGCAAAGGCAAGAAAACACACAGAACATGTTGGTAGTTTTGTGTTTTGATCAGGAAATCCTGCTCTGTTTTCTACAAGGTATGTAAGCTATTTTTGAAAGAAATTATTGTCCTGGTTTGAGGGAAAATTGAACCGACTTTCTGTTCAGTAATTTTACTTCTTAGCTAGGCCTCTTCTAACCCTCTGGAATTAACAGCACGTTGTGGAGAAAGCTGTTCTCTTTTAGAGTGATACGACCAATGTTTGTACTTCATGCCAAGGAACAGTGTGCAGAGAGGCTCCTGCTTATACTTATTGCTGTAACAGCCAAGGGCAGCCATTTCATTATTTGCCCCGTTAGAGGGCCAGAAATGGAAAAGCGCAGAGGGGTCCCACCTGTGGGGAGGAGGGGACAGGAGAAGGGACCCAAACCTGACCCACAGGGTGTTCCATCCCATCTGCCCCATGGTCAGTGTAAAAGCTGAGGGATCAAAGGGTCAATGCTCTTCCTCCAATGGCCAACGTCTGAAGAGGACTCTGTCTATTTCTCTGCCTTTGATCCCAATCCGTGTGTTCCTGACTCCAGAGCTGGAACCCAGTTCCCATCCGTCACTGAGTCCAGTCCAGACTGGGACCCCAGTGCCACCGGTGAAGTCATTCTGGGAGCTTGATACAGTTTTGTATATATTGTATGTATTTCATCATTTCTTATTTTGTTATTAATATTTCACTAAAGTAGTTTAGTTCCTTCTAACCTTATAAATCTCTTTATCTCTCCTCCTTTTCTCCTGGGAGCGAGAAGCGGGAGGAGAGCATCTGTCGCCATCATAGGCCAATTCGGCCTAACCCACGCCAACCGTGAAGTATGGTGCCCCCGTTCTGAGGTGCTCTCCTTACAAGAGGACAGAAGACTCTCTGTTTGTCAGAGAGTGGCTGCTCACAGGCAGTGTTATTCCCTCTCTTCTCCATATCACTTCTTCCACTTGCTGTAGTGACAACCACCGCCTCCCATGCCTATCCACCGTGGCATCTTTTTCTCTGTCTACCTGGTACAAACACAGAACACCTTCAGCAAACTCATCTGCAGAGCGACCACCAAGCTCCCACCATGGGCACCTCTCTACTAAGGTGTCTATAGGACAACACTACTGTGCCATGCAGGAAACGTTCAATAGGCTGTGCTGATGTTTATCTGGCTCGAGCCTGTGAGAAGCTCTCGGACTGACCCTTCATAGCAGGCTGCAGTGAGATGTCTGGCAGAAGATGGATGACCCATCACACTTGGACCAGCATTTCCCAGGACCGTCAAGCATTTGTGACTCAGATGGAACACATGTGAAAAGGAGATGGTTCAAGTTTCTGCTTGAAACACATGTACTCACACGTGTTCCAGCCACCAACAGAATAAGTTATGTGGGACTTTAAACAGCCTAGATCTTATTTTGTTTTTCCTGAAACCTTGTGTCCTGGGTTGAGAGACACAGGACTAACTTGTCTTCTAATGCTGGGGAAAATTGCACTTTTAGAAGACTCTGGTGTCTGAATTTGTGAAAATATTTACTTTATAGCCAGCCAGGCTCTGTGGGATTCAAGGTCTTAGCGTTTTCGAGCCTTGCCAGGCGCAGGGACAAGGAGGAGCAAGGCCTGGGCATTTGACAGGATTATTTCACACCATGAACGTCACATTCAATATAAATTAGAAAAATTTGCTGTGTAGCTCTCTCTCCCTTGATGGTGGCGGGTCCAGACAACCCCTTGCCCCGGTGCCGGAGCCCTGAGCCCTTCCCTTCCTCCTGAAGCCATTGCGCTGGCAGTGTCCGCCATTTGCTGTCCCTGCTGGGAGTGCACAGCTTCCTACTGAGAGAATTGGCTGAGTACAATTCCTGTATATCCTATATCAGTATCGGGATTAATACTGTTTCTTTAGTGTTATTGTTAATTATTTAGTCTTAGTCTGTTAAATCTATTTATATTTCAACCCTTGTGTTTCTCTGTGTTCCCCGATTCCCCTTTCTGGGTGGGGAGGGGTCATTGGGCGATAGAATAATTGTCTGAATGACAATAGATCGTTATGGGTTTTCTCAAACCATAACACCTTGGCTTGTTTTCTCTATTTTATATTCATTTTTTACACCTACTTACTTCCTTTATCTTAGTTACTTTAAGCTCTCTTGATTTAAGATTTTCTTTCTTTTGGTCTGTAGGATGTCCCCCACTACAGGGTCACAGTACGGCTTAGGGCTTTCAGGTCTTTCCGGAATGTATGAATAAAAAGTAAACAAAGAGAGACTAAACTAACAACCTAAAAACTAACAATCAGATTATATAGATAAACTAAAATCTTATAAGTAATAAAATACTCTCTAAAAAGAACTCTGACAATAGTATTCCTGTAAAAGATATAACTGGAGTAAGCATATGAACATGGGAATAATATTGAAAAGACTATTAGTAGGGAGTTGTACAGAGTTCCAGCTGTAGAAGGAATTGGGAGTAATTAGACAAATTGGCTTGTTCTCAGAAAATGTAGTTAATATGTACCAGAAGTAGAATCTCAGGCTCGATTAATTTGCAAAACCATGGCTTTGTAACCAGGAGGAACATTTTTTTCATACTAAGAATCCAAGTCTGTGGCTCAAAAGTGTGTTTTGATCTTCTTAATGAGAATCAAATAAATGCCGCATGATAGTACCTCCAAATTAATTTATTCCATAATAAGACTGTGAACAAATTTTTATGCATACAGATCTAGAAAAGAAAAATATAAGAAAAACAGCTCTAAATTCTTGTCTAAGAAAAACACACCTAAGACACACAAATTCTATTCTATTTAATCAAATCAGCTCAACTCATTGATCTACTGAAGTTCACGGTAATTCTGGGGGAGACAGAAATATAACTCTGATCTTCTGACTCCTTGGGAGTGATTCTTATCACTACAAAACATATATTTCTATATGCTATCACCTGGGGGATATTTTTACACATGGACTTATGATCCTACCAACATAATGTAAGTCACCTCAAACCAGTTAATAAAATTTAAGGGGTTTAAATGAAAATAGCTTTTTTCAAGTACTTGATGCTGTAGTGGTGTGTTGGGTTTTTCTGAAGAGAACTCTTCAGCGTAAGAAATCCTGCTGTCAGGATACTCCAAAATGAAGTTCTGAGAATTGTTATAATCTCAGCAAGGAAATAAGAGGTGATGCAGTGAAACCAGGTGTCACTAGCACTGGTTGGCTCTGGGAAGAGTGATTGCTCAGCACTCCTTAGCAGTGTCTCAAGCAGATAAAACATGCCAGCAACACGTGGCACGTGATGGGCAGGGTGCAAATTGCAAATTGTGCTTTTGGCAGACTCATTTCCAACAGTTCTCAAAAACGATGAAGAGGGAAGCACTTAAAGCTACAAAGTCTGGGATTGGTTCTGTACAGTCAGGACAACCGAAGGGACTCTACATGTCAGTGTTTCCTTTAGAGCACATATAATTTTGGACAAGGAGTTTACCGTCATTGCCTCCCTGTAGTGCTGAGGCAGAAATCCTCTTGGTTTTAACAGTTACTAAAGCTCCTGTATCGCAGGTGCTGTAATTAAATACACTGTACTACAGGAAGAATTGCAGTACATGTGAGATCTAAAACCACCAAAAGACTAAATGTAATCATCACATCTATCTTCTTTTATTCTCCTCTTGGAAACGCTTACTGACAGACTAGGGTTGTCTTTCTTCTCTATTGGTATCTGTAGCAGTGAAACAGGAACTGAAAAAAAAATCTTCATTTTTTTTCTAAAAATATTCTGGGCCTTTATGAAAATTAAGACTTCCCCCAAGAGCTGAAATTGTCACCATTACCAACAATAGTTCAGTCCAGAGCACCAAGGGTGTTTTGTGAAGAGCTATTGGCTTCCTGTAGCTATTAGAGCTCCTCTCTGCTCTCTCAGAAGCAGGCAGTAATTGCTCATCTCAGCAAATCAAACCTTCCCCTTGGCCTTTGTCAGCTACTGGGGAATGGTTTAGTGTCAAGAAGAAATAAGACTGCTCTTCAAATATATGCCAGCCATCACTGCGAGTAGCAAACTTACCCCTTTCTGCTCTAAAACAGAACCTGGCTGGTATAGAGTCTGGGAGAAAATTAGGCTAAAAATCATCAGTCATGAGAAAAGGTGACAATGCCTGTGACACAGGCCTGCAACACACACGCTCACGCCATATCCAAAGGCAGCCTGATGCTACAGCAGAGAGAAGTTCAACATTTTCGCCTCCACAAGGCGCACAGCCGCTATTCATGCTGTGGTTAGCCTGACTCAAGGCAAATCTTCTGCCAATGCCCATAGAATCATTCAGGTTGGAAAAGACCCTTGGGATCATCGAGTCCAACCATCAACCCCACTCTACAAAGTTCTCCCCTACACCATATCCCCTGACACCACATCTAAACGACTCTTAAACACATCCAGGGATGGTGACTCAACCACCTCCCTGGGCAGCCTATTCCAGTGTCTGACCACTCTTTCTGGGAAGAATTGTTTCCTAATGGCCAGTCTAAACCTACCCTGTTGCAGCTTGAATCCATTCCCTCTTGTTCTATCGCTAATTACCTGTGAGAAGAGACCAGCACCACCCTCTCTACAATGTCCTTTCAAGTAGTTGTAGAGAGTGATAAGGACTCCCCTCAGCCTCCTCTTCCTCAAACTAAACAGTCCCGGCTCCTTCAATCGATCTTCATAAGATTTATTTTCCAATTGACAAGATTATTAATCGCTCTTCATAAGATTATTCTCCAATTCATAAGATTTAATCTCCATGGCAAGCGGTTGTCCGTTTCCTCAGTTCAGTAAGTTCTCCTTCCTTGGTGAAACCTCTCAGCCTTACCAGTGACTTCCAAGAGCAACACAGATTATACAGTTGTTTAATAAGAAGTCTATTGATTTGAGGAGCTAAAATGTAATAACATCCCTCCTTTCCCCCCTAAAAAAAAAATTAAATATTAGAATGACCCCAGTTTCAATTAAAACAAATGAATCATTATTATAGTGGTCAGTTTATTACTTGGTCTTCACCTTGATCCTTAAATTGGATAATTATAGCAAAATCCTGAATTAGGGGTTTCTTGCCCTGTGAACTGCCACAGCTCCTCACCAGCCAGCATGCAACCCTTTGTGTCCATGGCAGCCCTGGTTTCCCCGCAGCCTCTCTGGGTAGCTAGTATGTCAAAAACACTAGAGAATGAGAGGCAGAGATGTTAGCATTGCAAGTAAAATCTGTCCCCATTTGCATCCTTTAAGATAGTTTGTCCTCGCCCAGAGAGGCACCAGCTGCTGAGCAAACACAAACTGCTGACACCACATTAACTGATACTCACAGGGAAGGGGGGAAATCAGGGAAGCTAAACAGCAGCCACAGCAGTCAGCAATGGAGGCAGTTCACTCTTCTCTGCAGCCTCAGTGAAGAAGCCATCTGCTGACCATACACTAACAGTGTTTGTTACTCACCTTGGAGACACTATGACCTTTCCCAGGGGAGGAAATTAAGGATGCACCTTCATCCACTTTCAAATAACACCTGACATCAGATCTTCAAGTAAGCAATTTTCTGCAATTAGGAGGTGCTGGGCATTAAAACTCATGCTACACTCAGACACTGACCCTAAAATTAATAACTTCCTTCTTCCAGCAGCTACATGTGCCTATTTTAACATTCATTAATCCAAAGGAAACGAAACTGCTGGTCTAGTTCAGATCCTAGTAATACAGCTCCCTCTTTCCTCGCAGCAGAAAGCTCCCAAATGGCCAGCTAACAGTCACATCACGGTTCAGGATTAGGTTTTTAAAGAGCTACCCATTTTGGGGTCACTAGTCTTGACACTGCTTCCTTAGTAACCACTTAGATCTATTTAGGAATTACTGATATTTGCACAAATTTTGACCCCATGATAACTAAGACTGCATGAGAAAGAGCAACAAGAGAAGAAAACGCACACCCCCTCTCACTGACATCTATGGCAGAAAACTACTTGTTATGAATGGGTTTCTATGTGTAAATAGAAAAGTCAAAATGGCACTTTGGGCTATGAAACTGCACTGAGAGAAAATCTCTTTTCATGCAAAGGCAGGGGCATGGCTTGCGAGGCTGTGAGTCCCGCAGCAGAGTCCTGGGCTCAGTAACAACTCCAGGAGCCTGGCATCACCTCTTTGCAGAGTAGGTCTCTGGACTTACCTACAGTGTACCATAGACTCCTGAAAGTCAACGATGTTGAAAACATGAATGGTGCCCCTCCCTTTGTAGGAGCACAGGTATCACATGTACACGTACAGCTCGGAGCCGATACGCTGTGGTGACATTTGGCTATAATGTTATTTCAGATTCTGAAATCAGAAACAAGGATTCCAAAATTAGGATAAAACATCACCGCTTCTAAGGCTTCTCCACAAAAATGCCCATGTTTAAAGACTGTTGGCAGTACTCTCAAGAAACCATAGATGCACGTGTACGTGACAGGATACTGCACATAGGCGACTGGCTCCAACTGCCATTGGTGACTCATGGTGGGCACTTGCAGCAGATGGCATGTGCTATCAGCCCAGCTTCACCGTTCGGAGGCCAAATGAGGCTTGTATTTCCTGCCCAGTAGCTATGAGAGAAGATGCTCTGTGAATGTAGCTGCAGGGTGTGGACACGGAGCTCATGCCAGCACAACGCCATCTGGTCTGGGAGTTGCCTTGGCATCTGCTTGGGAAACAGCCTCCTGACTTGCCTTGCCTTACCTTGGTGTTAGAGAAAATTATTTTAATTATCAGCTGCCAGGTAAAGATCAGGCAGAGGAGAATAGAGATGGTTACCTCTTCCTGCCTACTCTGTTGTCTTTAAGTCAGCTCTCGTAGCAGTGCCTAATGTCTCTGAGTCATGGCATACAATCATTTTCATGACAGTCATTTTGCCCCTTTCCTGCATGCCTATATACAGGGAAAAGGAAGCAAACATTTCGCGGAACTATACAAAAATTCTCTATAATCTACCCATACTAGTCTGTCACATCAGTTCATCAGCATACCCCTAGTCTGAAGTTAAGTTATAACCATGTGATGTACAAGATTACTATAAACACAACACAGAAGATGAGATGTTGGCATGCAACTACGTAGATACCAATCAGTCAGAAGAAGATAAAGTTCTGAGTAAAATGGAGAAAAATACTTATTAGATTTCCTTATTGACTTATTTCTGAGTGACATAAATTTCTCTTTAAGTGAGAACTCGCAGAGCTTGAGATTGTGTCTAGAAACATTAACCTACCGTATATAATACAGTACAAGTTCAGTATCCACAGGGAACAACGTATGTGTCCAGGCAAAGCTATTTACAGAAGTCAAGATCAAGCAAGTGAAGATGTCAAGCTACAGCACACTGAAGTCTTGCGCGGAAGCGCTCTTTCAGAAGTACAGCAGCTTCAGTTTGCTTAGCATAATTCCTCCTCAAAGGGATTAAGTTAAACCCAAAAAGACACTTTTCTTTTTTAATAAGAGCATCTACAAAGGGATTTAATATTCTTTAGCATTATAGCAGTAGTTAATTTCTCTTAGCTATACTCAGTCTTTGCAAGCTTGGTTTGTGCCACTCGTTGCCTATGTATGCTGCATGTTGTAGCTCACGAGGGAAAATAACTCATGAGGTGCACAAAGTCTGGCAGGACTTTTCTGCAAATTTAGGCACTGGACTGCTGCCTTCCCTCTGGGACACGTGAGAGCTGCAGCAGACTGCACAGGAGGTGACTGCTGATGGCGACAGTGACACACGACTTCTCACTTCAGCAGACTCAGGACTTCATCGCGAGGGCCCGCATCCACAGCAGGATAGGGATGTATGTGTTAAGCTCTTGATGGCTTCCATTTTCTGATCATTTTTTTTCCCCTCCAGGACTGGATTTGTTTTTTTATGTCAGAAAGAAAAGGAAGACAAGGTAATTAACTCTGCAAGATCCTACATGTGTCACAATCTGAGATTCATTCTAGTGTAATATATTCAAAAACACAGCCTGGGAATGACTCCCGATACTGAAAGCTGCCACTTTCAACCTCCTCCTTCTCAGTAGCAGGATGTAAACTAGTAATAGCAGGGAGATAAACAGATATAAAAATATGGAGATGCAAATGCACATTATAAGTGCCAACCTGCAGGACGATTAGGTCAGGCAAATGGATTATATCTGACAGCTGGTTATCTTACCCAGAGAGGACACTATATTTTATTGAACCCCAAAAGAATTGCCTTCCTAATCCAAACAATGCTGAAACAGAAAAGTGAGCTATTTCTCAATGCCTACCAAGTCAGTGGGGCAGCACAACACTGTTGGAAAAAAAGATATCCACAGTAACTGAAAACACACAGAAATTTAAAAAATTTGTCAACTCTTCATCAGGGCATATCCAGTAACATTAATTCTAGCCAAAATCTACGGGAAGTAATTTGATCAATATGCTCGGGGACTACAGCTCCCTTTGAGATGGCAGCATCCTGTAAGGTAGGAACCATACAGTCATTCCCTGCTCCACCGCTCCACTCTGAGCTGCTTCTTGTGAAACTTATAATTAGTCCTGAAGTGAAAGAAGTTGCCATTTGTTTTATCCGATCTCATCCCATTTTTATTTAGCCCATTGGCCAAAGATAGCCAGTTCTCCATTTGACCCTTCTGTGCACAGTAATGGTCTCCAGTTTTGGACTGCTGGCAAATTTCATTAATATACAACCCCTTTTTTTTTTTTTTTTTTTTTTTTTTTTTTTTTTTTTACCTAAGTCATTAAATCATTAATGAAAATATTTGATGAGAGCAATCTGAAGATCAACCTGGCAGGAAACCCCTGCTAAACTGTGTCAGACTCACAGACTCCCGGTCAGCTTTTCCTCGGCTAGTTTATTGCTATCACTAAAAAGTAGATTATGGCCTAGATTTATTAATAATTTGCCATGAGGCAAGCAGAGCTCTGTTGAGGGAGCAGGGTAGAAAAGCTCTGATGACATACGGGAACCCTTATTCAAAATCTCAAGCAGGCAAGAATGATTTTTCTGGTACTAACAGCTTTTCTAGTCACAGTCGAAAAAGCCCTGCTAGAAATAGGCATATATAATTCCTGCATTATTTATGATTTGTTCCTTTTCAGTTTCTTTTCTCCCCTGGGGCTCATCACCAGGTTGTGCAAGCTCTGAGTACACGCACATGCAGCTCCCTGCCAGCCCCCGGCTCCAGCCTCCCAGGGCAATGCCTTCCTCCGCTCCTCTCCCCTTCCATCCCCTCCCACCAGTCCAACTGGGGCTCCAATTTTCAGGAAGAAAATGTAATCCCTCACAGGAAAGCCTGTTTAGCATCCAGGCTTTCCTGGCAAGTTGAAATGCCTGCCTCTGGTTGCAAAACAGCGAGCCATCAAAAGCTGAAGACAAATCAAGAGATTCTTCTACGCAGCTCAGAAAGTGGATGCTGTTGAAACTGGAAGATGCTGGTGGAAGAACCTTGCTGTAAGATTGGAAACATACCAGTCCATGACAAACACGACCTGCTCACTGGCTTGGTGTTTATCCTGGCTGCAGTGCAAATTATTGTAGCCTTATAATCAGTTGGTACCTGTGGTGATACAGCAAAATGCTGGAACGCTACTTAGGATAAGGTCACGTCAAACACAGCCACTAAGATGTGACAGACACAGACGGTGCCCTCAGCCAAGTGACTGTACCTTAGCAACTCGTCAAGCAGAACAGATCTGAAGGAGGGAGTTGAACAGGAAAAGCAATACCCATCATGTCAAGGGTCCCCAGCCTCCTCTGGCCTTTCAAGATTTTAATATTTTTCTCCCTTCTAATTTATTTTCCTAAAAAAGGCCATTTAAAGAGCCCTTCAAATACACATCATGGCACACACAAGCTGAGACTTTAATCCCAGCAAGGCAGGGAAGAACAATAATTTTCCTCTCTTGTGCACAGGCATTAAAATAGCTGTAAGCTACAGCAACAGGCATTCTACGCACACCACTAGCCAAAGAACACCCGTAACAAAAGGAAATAAGGACTATTTTTGCTTTGCTAGGCAGCGTTAAAATGCATTTGCCCTACAACCCTCCTTTCCCAGACTGTAAGGATGGCACCTTCGGCAGAGCCTCTGCAGAACAGAAGCCCACGCTGGGGCAGCCCAGCTCCAGAGGACGGGCACCGGCAGTTTGAAGGAAGGACCAGGCGGCAGCTGAGCACCACAAGGGCTCAGCACAGCTTGGGACCCAAAGCCACGAGGCAATCTTAGGCCACAAGGCAAGTTCGGCCAAAGCTTCTCTGTCAACACTACAACGGAGAAAAACAGTACCTAGCATTTAATATTACTCCACTGATGCTGTTCAATGCTATCATGATTACGAACATGCTGTCAAACAGATGCAAAAAGCAAAGTTCTTTTATAGTGTGGACACTCTTGCTGTAATTTTATGCCTAAATTGTGTTTACACCACGACACCTAAGAATTTTAGGATTGCCTATGAAATACAGCTCCTTCTGGTTATATTTAAACACGCCATAAAAAAAATCATGGCATTTATCTACCACAACTCTACCTGTACAAGTTCTCTGACTGGGATCAGAATTATTTTCATTGCTTAATTTTTTTCAGAAAGCAATTTTCTATGAACTCATACAATTGTTCAATGTTTTGGGGGAATACAGGCAGAAACAAAAGAGGAAAACGGAAACATTTTATATGAGAAAATGACACTGAATATCAGTTGTTCCTTCTGAGGGAGAAAAATCCAGCAATATGAATTACTCAGCTGTCTTTTGCCTTTCATCTCACTGACAGCATCAGTGACAGAATGATAACACAAAAATGAGAGAAAGAGAGATAAAAGGACACAGAAATATACTGCAGCAACATTAACTATACACAAGTTGAGTATTTCTGTGCTGTGAGCACAGGATGAGCTACACTGACACAATCAGGAAAAGGCAATGCATGAAGGGTTTTTCTCTTTCTTATTAATTGATTATTCTCTTTGCTACCAGAGGGAATTTAGGCCAATACCGCTGCTTTCCTGGCAGTTAGAAACATGATCTAAAGTAAGGGGTGGGGAAACACCGAAATAATTCAAAGATCTACCTCCTTTTGTTTCTCTTAAGCACTGCACATTGTTGTTGGCTTAAGAAGTGTGGTTTTGGTACTGCCTAACTGTACCAAATCAACCAGGACATCTCACAGAGAAGCCTCTCCTCTGCAGCTGCTAACTGCTGGCACCCTGCAAAAACATGTGTAACATGTTCCACCTTCACAACGGTCCAATGTATTAATGAATTATTCAGCAATCAAACGCAATCCAACTTTCTCTTGTAATAAAAATGTGTGTTAAACTGAAGACTCTCCTCCCCGTAAAAATCCCTTTGCTCCTTCAAAGTGGCGTTTTTAATGATTTGAATGTTTCTCCCTTTTCCTGCCCCCCTCTCCTCTCTGAAGAGTCCTAAGTACTGGCAGAAGATCCGTACACATTTTATGGCACAGGGAGATTTACTGGGGGGAGAGGGAGAGGAGTGGCAAAAGCAGTGATCAATTCCACATCGCATATGAGCCAAAGCGGGGATCTGCTTCCTGGAGAGATTCACACCTGTAACATTCCCAAACTGCTGAGTGTACATACAGCTGCCTTGCCCCAGAAATTCAAAAGTTCCGGTCTTTTCCCATATTACTGATGGCACAACAGCAGCACTGACAGCTTGCATGTTTGTGCAATATTCCTGCACTGAGAAATGCAAGGGGGAAAAATACACGGATTTTAAAATACGCCTCTCCTTATGTCACTGTAAGAGATGGCACATGAATTCCCTGGCGAGGGGGAGAAAGCCCTCCAAGCCTCCAGTGGAATGCCTCAAACACTCACAAGGAAATGAATAACGTAGGCCTGACATTCGAAGGACTGATAAGACTCACAGGCGAGTGAAAGAACAGTGGGGGGACTATTTTGTGAAGACAAGATAGTTCTGCCACTTGTGTGACAAGTCTGTTAGTTCTCTATTCAAAGCCACCATGTCCAAAGAGTGACCATTGCCTCATTATCAGCCAAAAGCATATGAAAGCGCACACCCTGCATATGATAATAAAGATTATAGAGATCATGCTAAACATGTATGACTACGGCACTTGTCTCTCCACCCAAATCATGCTACATGTCACCTGAGGGAAGGAAGAAACAGAATCACAGAATCACAGAATGACATGAGGTTGGAAGGAACCTCTGGAAATCATCTAGTCCAACCCCCCGATAAATAAAACCTGAGATAAGGCTGTCCTTGGCAAGGGGGGTGGACCGCACTAATTCAGCAAACATAAAAGGGGGAAATAAGTGCTCCTAGAGAGGTGAAAACAAAGAAGATCGTGCCTGGGAAGATTCCCTGACAAAGACGCTGGAACTAGGCCGAGGCCTGGTGATCTTTTTATCTCTGTCTTTTCCTTTCTTTATCCCTCAGTTTCTCTTTTTTCTCCTAGAGTTGTAAAGTAAGGGTTAGAGTTGTTAAGTAATGACCTTAAGTACCACTTGCCATAAATTGTTGTGTAAGTCACATGCCCAGTAACACAACCTGTGGCCACCTGAGTGGCTGGAGAGCTGCCTGGCAGAAAAGGCCCTGGGGGTGTTGGTGGACTGTCGGCTGAACATGAGCCAGCAGTGTGCCCAGGTGGCCAAGAAGGCCAACAGCATCCTGGCCTGTGTCAGGAGCAGTGTGGCGAGTAGGGCCCGAGAGGTGATTGTCCCCCTGTACTCGGCACTGGTGAGGCCCCACCTCGAGTACTGTGTCCAGTTTTGGGCTCCCTACCATAAAAAAGACATCGAGGTGCTGGAGCGGGTCCAGAGAAGGGCAACAAAGATGGTGAGGGGCCTGGAGAACAAGTCTTATGAGGAGAGGCTGAGGGAGCTGGGGTTATTCAGCCTGGAGAAGAGGAGGCTGAGGGGAGACCTTATTGCTCTCTACAACTACCTGAAAGGAGGGTGTAGAGAGGCGGGGGTCGGTCTCTTCTCTCAAGTCACAGGCGACAGGACGAGAGGAAATGGCCTCAAGTTGCGCCAGGGGAGGTTCAGGCTGGATATTAGGAAAAATTTTTTCACTGAAAGGGTTATCAGACACTGGAATGGGCTGCCCAGGGAGGTGGTTGAGGCACCATCCCTGGAGGTGTTCAAAAGACGGGTTGATGTAGTGCTGGGAGGTATGGCTTAGTGGTGGTGATGTTCCTTGTTTGTTGTGTGGGTGTCTATTTTTGTCAGTTAGGTTGACGGTTGGACAAGATAATCTTTAAGGTCCCTTCCAACCTAGAAGATTCTGTGATTCTGTGATTCTGTGAACCCACACCTCACCGCTTGCCACAATTTGTTAAGATAACTAACCAATTATCATGGACTTATTAAGACCTACCATTAATCATTTTGGGAAACTAATAAATGTCACCAGTGATGTCCCCCAGAGGTCAATACTTGGTCCAGTTTTGTTCAACATATTCATTGATGACGTGGATGAGGGGACAGAGTGTATCCTCGGTAAGTTCGCTGATGATACCAAACTGGGAAGACTGGCTGACGCTCCAGAGGGCTGGGCCACCATCCAATGTGATCTGGACAGGCTGAAGAGCTGGGCAGAGAAGAACCTCATGAGGTTCAACCAGGCCAAGTGTAGGGTCCTGCACCTGGGGAGGAAGAACCCCAGGCACCAATATAGGTTAGGTGTAGACCTGCTGGAAAGCACTTCTGAGGAGAAGGATCTGGGGGTCCTGATAGACAGTAAATTATCCATGAGCCAGCAATGCGCCCTTGTGGCCAAGAGGCCAATGGGATCCTGGGCTGCGTAGGGAAGAGTGTGGCCAGGAGGTGGAGGGAGGTCATTCTCCCCCTCTGCTCTGCACTGGGGAGGCCACAACTGGAATCCTGTGTCCAGTTCTGGGCTCCCCAGTTCAAGAGAGACAGGAAACTGCTGGAGAGAGTCCAAAGTAGGGCAACAAAGATGATGGAGGGATTGGAGCATCTCCCTGATGAGGAAAGGCTGAGAGAGCTGGGACTCTTTAGCCTGGAGAAGAGAAGGCTGAGGGGAGACCTTATCAATGCTGACAAGGATCTAAAGGGTGGGTTGAAGGAGGATGGAGCCGGACTCTTTTCAGTGGTTCCCAGTGACAGGACGAGGGGCAACAGGCACAAGCTGGAACATGGGAAGTTCCACTCCAATCTGGGGAAGAACTTCTTTGGGGTGAGGGTGGCAGAGCCCTGGGACAGGCTGCCCAGGGAGGGTGTGGAGTCCCCTTCTCTGGAGATCTTCAAGCCCTGCCTGGATGCTCCTGAGTGATGTGCTCTGGGCAGCCCTGCTTTGGCAGGGGAGTTGGACCAGATGGTCTCTAGAGGTCCCTTCCAACTCTGACAATTCCCTGATTCCATGTTTGTATACAGACCTTGAGATTTATCTCACCTTAGTCCATGCCGCTGGGGATTTACGAATCTGAGTCACCCCCAACTCCTTCCTGATAGTGGGGTGCGACAGTCACTAAAGCAGCCAAGAATAGAGTAGGCCCTTTTGCTGTATAAATAGGCTGGCTCAAAGCCTGCAGCTGGCAGTGGATGGCAGATGGACATTTTCTTTCTGTCACTGTCTCTCCCACCGAAGCAGCAAGAGATGTTGCCAGGCCGCCTCTGTGCCTGCCCACAGCTGAAGACAAACTGCACAGAGGTGGGGGAAGAGCAGCATGCTGAAGCAGCTGATAGAAACCTGAAATACCTCTTCTCCCACTTCTGCTTAAGAACATGCTGCACAGCGGAGTGCATATTTTGTGATTTATTTGTGAGTTGCACGCTTTTAGTAGATATTTTTAAATAAGTACCTAACCAATCCACACAACCTTAAAATACAGTATAATAATTATGTTTTGCTGGGTGTATATTGTAAGCATCAACTTAAAGGTGGTTTTAGCAGTTATGGTAAGCAGTTTCCACAAAAATTGAAGGTACTAAATCATCATAATGAAAAATTCTTGTATTTGCAGTAATTTCAGCTTTTCAAAACATTTGATGTAAAACCAGAGCGCAGTTTCTCAAATGCAAAAAAAATACTGCTGGACTTTTCAGAAATTGTTCGATGGATGAACAGGGCTCTCCAGGTCACTTACAGCAGCTCTGAAAAATACTGGCTGGTCAAAAGGAACCAGATTTATTTTTAAACAGCTACTGGGTACTGAAATTAGCCTCACTCAGTGTCTGGCATCAAAATGTACTTGGCAGCCTGCACTCCTCCAAAAATCTTTTGATATTTGAACTTTTCTGAACATGTGCCCATGACTGCAGCCAAGGGGCTCTTCTGGACATTTTGTCAGAGCAGCTGCTTCCCTCTCCTCTGATCCCACACACTCAGATGCAGCAAAACAAGTGAAAAATATCCATCCTTCTCCCTGGCATGCTTCCATGGGACTGCTGTCTGCCGAACTCCTGAAGCGGTGCGTGAGGAGGGAGCAGAAGAGCCTCCACTACCTGCCCCAGCCACCCCTGCACTCCCGCCTGCAGCATGGAGAGGGAGACACACCGCTCCAGCAGCATGGTCCCTCTTTTGCAGTGGAATCTCACAACTCTTTCACTTCCCATTCAGTTCATCTCGAGCAGGAAGGTCCATGCAGCAATGGTGGTTCTCTACTTAGAGCAGATTTGAGAGTACTAAGCAAGGCAGTGATAGCCATCCCTGAAGGTACACCATGACCCTGGAGAGCTGCCTGGCAGAAAAGGACCTGGGGGTGTTGGTGGACAGCCAGCTGAAAATGAGCCAGCAGTGTGCCCAGGTGGCCAAGAAGGCCACCAGCATCCTGGTAGCCAGGAGCAGCGTGGCCAGCAGGAGCAGGGCAGGGATGGTGCCTCTGTACTGGGCACTGGTGAGGTCTCACCTCGAGGGCTGTGTTCAGTTTGGGCCCCTCACTACAGGAAGGACATTGAGGGGCTGGAGCGTGTCCAGAGGAGAGCCACCAAGCTGGGGAGGGGTCTGGAGAACAAGTCACACGAGGAGAGGCTGAGGGAACTGGGCATGTTTAGTTTGGAGAAGAGGAGGCTGAGGGGAGACCTCCTTGCCCTCTACAACTCCCTGACAGGAGGGTGTCGAGAGGTGGGGGTTGGCTCTTCTGCCAAGGGAATAATGACAGGAGCAGTGGAAATGGTGTGAAGTTGGGGCAGGGGAGGTTTAGATGAGATCTGAGGAAGAATGACTTTCCTGAGAGGGTGGTCAGGCACTGGAAGGGCCTGCCCAGGGAAGTGGTGGAGTCACCATCCCTGGAGGGATTTAAGAAATGTGTAGACGTGGCACTTCAGGGCATGCTCTAGTGCCCTGGATTGTTGGTTTGTATCTGTTTGTGGGTGGGTGTGGTGTGTTTTTGGTTTTTGTGTTTTTTTTCTTTTTTTTGTGGTTAGACTCGATGATCTCAAAGGTCCCTTCCAACCATGAATATTCTGTGATTCTATGACCCTGCACGGCAGCCAACTGAGGGAGAAATAACCTCTGGGACCATGGAGACTGAGAGATGTTCTTCCCAGAAAACATTTTATGATCCTTCCTCTGAAAAGCTCAATCCTCCTGTCTCTTCCCCATGCAATTAAACAGTCCTTACGTGAGAAGACTCTTCCTTGCTTGATTAAGGCTTACTCATCAGAAACAGATCTGTCCTCATTCAGTGATTAACTTAGCTAACTTGCATATATACCTTGACATAGACAAATGGATTGTTATGTTCTTACTAATATCAGCTATTACCTTTATTTCTGCTTTGACTCACATTCTGAATCTGAGTCAAGACTTCTTGACTGCATAGCACGGCTGACTGAGAAATTAGTCTTTACAATTTAATGGAACACGTATGTGTTTGCCTCAGTCTGATAATGTATGCAAACTATTGTCATGGAGTAAAAAGAAAGCAGATTTTAAGTTTGCAAATGCTAGAAAGACAGAAACCAAAGGAAATGTGTATCTTGAGCTACTCAGTGGCTAAAGGTTTGCTTTGTCCACTTGCACACTGCAGACGTCAACGCATTTGTTTCAGGGTATTTAGGTGATCTCGGACTTCATAAAAGACTTTTGGGGATTTTTTAGTAAAATGTAAACTTTGAATAACATTTCACCTGATAGGCAAATTTAAAGAGTTTCAATTATGCATGGCATATATTACATTCATGCTCACTTTATGTAACCTACAGCAATTTTATACCTGATGTCTAAAAAATATTGTCCTAACAAAGAGAAGGTCCTCAAGAAAATTCCCACGTTGCATGCAAATAACAAAACACTCCTGCAAAGGCAGTGGGACATTTCACAGAAGACAACTGCAACAAGCAGGATCTTGTAACCATCATGCCAACGCGCATCCAGAGAAAGAAATCCACAACATGAGACTGTGACTAGATATTTGGAAATATTATACAATAAATATTGCTATTCTAAAACTTAGAAAAAAGCTCATTAGAAACCACAAACTTGGGGTTTAGTGCAAACAGGAAATGCCAGCTACCAAACCATTTCATCAATAGGCATCAAAAGTAAATTATTTTTACAAGTAAAAACAACTACCATGTATACATTTTCATGGATACCATTTTGATATAAACATTAATGTACCAAATTTGCCAATACATTTCATTTGTATTTAAAAAGCTGAAAAGTTAGAAGATGAAACATGCCTGCCTGAGAAGAGTAAAACAAATCACCTGCAAAATCGTGTACATCTCAAGAAATTGGTGAGTTCGCATTAACGTCAAAAACAAAGTAAATTAAAAAAGCAAACCATAAAAAGGAAATTCTTACTTTAACTTCCACTGTCTTCCCACCTTGCTCGATATGCCTCTCAAGATATTCAGAAGACAGCAGGTCACTGCAAGAAGAAGCAAAAAAGAACCGTAAGCCTCACACTCCCTCTCAGCAAGCACTGATTAAACATTTACATTTGAAAAGGGCAAAACCTGCAGGATACTTCTCCTAAAACATTCATAAAAATCACTGAAACAGCCACCTCCAATGGAGTTACACATTGCATGGGATACCATTCATTTTTAATACCAGAAGGTAGGACAAGGAAAAGGGAGGGGGGTTTTCTTCATGGAAGGTTCAAAACCATCTACTGATAATGATTTCGATTCAAGGGACTTTTCTATGTGCTGCTAAAAGCAAACAGTAAGGAATTTAGGTGAACTTTAAAAAAAAAAGGAAAAAGCAGAAGGAGGAAAAACCAGTTGGAGTCACTCCTGCATCAGGCTGTATCTGAGGGAAAACAGCAGCTGCCTCCGGCACACTCCTAAGGGCGCTGTAATGAAATGCCCTTGTAACACCAATATGGTGAGCTCACCAATGTAAAGTGGGCAAATGTCCTGCTTCCAGTGACACAGCACTAATTACTCCTTCAGTAATTTTACTTTTCATTAAGGTCTCCTCTAACGCTTGGGAAAATTGCACTGTTAGAAGCCTCTAGTGTCTGAATCTGTGAAAATATTTACTTTATAGCCAGTTGGCTATATGGTATGTGGGTTTCAAGTTCTCAGTGGTTTTGAGCTAGCCAGGTGTAGGGACAAGGAGGACCGAGACCTGCACACTTGACCCAACCTGGCCAACAGGGTTATTTCATACCATGAACATCACATTCAATATAAATTACAAAGGTTTTTGAGGAGTTCTCTCTCTTCCTTGATGGCTGCGATCCTTAGAACTTCTTGCCCCTGTGCCAGACTCCTGAGCCCTTCCCTTCCTTGTGGGAGCCCTTCCCTTCCACTGCTGGAAGTGCACAGTTTCCTACTGATAGAATTTGCTGAACATAATCCTCGTATCTTTTATACTGGTATCGGAATCAATATTGGTTCTTTAGTATGATTAATGTTAACTATTTAGTCTTATTCTATTAAATCTGTTTATATTCCAATCTTTGGGTTTCCTTGTTTTTCCCAATCCCCATTCCTGAGTGGGGAGGTGTCATCAGGTAATAGAATAATTGTCTAAATCATAATAAATTGTTGTGGGTTCCTCAAACCACCACAGTAGGCAAAGCCATCAGCTGCAGGAGCTGCACCACACCGTTAAGTGCTGTAGCGTGTCCGGAGGAGAGCCACCAAGCTGGGGAGGGGTCTGGAGAACAAGTCACACGAGGAGAGGCTGAGGGAACTGGGCATGTTTAGTTTGGAGAAGAGGAGGCTGAGGGGAGACCTCCTTGCCCTCTACAACTCCCTGACAGGAGGGTGTCGAGAGGTGGGGGTTGGCCTCTTCTGCCAGGGAATCAAGACAGGAGCAGAGGAAATGGTGTGAAGTTGGGGCAGGGGAGGTTTAGATGAGATCTGAGGAAGAATGACTTTCCTGAGAGGGTGGTCAGGCACTGGAAGGGCCTGCCCAGGCAGGTGGTGGAGTCACCATCCCTGGAGAGATTTAAGAAACGTGTAGATGTGGCACTTGAGGGCACGCTCTAGTGCCCAAGATTGTGCAGGTCTTTTGTGTGTGTGTGGTTGGACTCGGTGATCTCAGAGGTCCTTTCCAACCATGAAAATTCTGTGGTTCTGTGATTAAATGCATGCTGTATTTATCAAGGCTCTTCACAGCACACCTCTCCCTCGTAAGTTATTTTCTAGGCAAACAAATCATCTACAGCAGAAATTTCACTAAACGTTTTCAACGATTGCAAAAATTTTACTGATATCTGTATAAAGATTTGATATTGTCCTACCTGAGAGGCAATTAAACTGGAAAAGATGAAGCATCAGTAAAGAAAACATGGCAACAGGCACACTGACTGATGGGACAGGAGGCAACAAGCACAGACCTTCTCGGCAGAAGAGGCAAATTTAGATGTTTCTCCTTCAAACAAGCAAAACAGCCAGGCTAGAGGTGAGCTGACCTGCTGCGGGAGGGCAAGGACAGCAGAGGGGCACCGGGGGCAGCAGCCGCTCGGCTTTCCAGAGCTTCGCCCTGGCTAAAGGGGCAGCGGGGCCAGGACCTTTTTTGCTCAGTAGGCACTAGTGACTGCCCAAAGCAAGCCCCAAGCAGGACGGGGTTGGTCGTATGGGTCCTCCCATACCAGCCCTACAAACTGCCAGCTTGATATAGGCATTAATAATCCAGGCACAAAACCCAGGAGCACTCTAATGAAATATGCTGATAACGCTAAGTTAGAAAGCACGGGGAAGAAAGAAGGTTGAAAAAACTCCCACAGGAAAGAACTGGATGATCTTCAGGACTAGATGTTAGAAATAGGACCAAATTCAATTGTACAAACAGCAAATTCATGCACTTAAGGGCTGAAGGGAATTTCTATTATGCTGTTTTGGAGGACCTGGTCTATAAAGAAGAGACACATGACCGCACTTGTTTCTGGCAATATGATTTGCCAGATCAATAAGGTGTCTTCCTGAAAAACACAACTAAATACATTAAAGAAGATGTATTTCCAATCAAACTGAGGTAAGATTAATACCAATGTCCAAAGGAGACCTCTTCTCAAATACTGCAAACAGGTACTGGACAGCTTTGCTTCAGAAGTTCAGTTACCTGGAAGCACAGAGAGGTTCCTGAGATAACTAGGGAATGGAAAGCTCCTGAAGCCTAGCAAAAATCTGAGTTGTGCAGGGATCTGAATGCACCAGCATTTATACACCAACATGTAAAGGTAGCTAATTAGGCTATAGAAGATGCTGGCAGAACCTCAAATGTAGACAGACTGTCAATGAGTCAATGGAAACTGGACTTTAAAGACTTTATATCTAAGTGCAAGCAACAGAGGCAACAAAAAGAGGGATGCTAACAAATTTGTGAATAGGGAGCATCCATGGGACAACTGTCCATGGAGGTGGGGTCCCCTCAGTCACAGTGAGTTCATGGCTAGTTGTGGATGAAAGCAGCAGATCTCAGTGTCCCCTCAGCAGCAAGCGTTAAATCTACCTTGTGTTTGCACAAGCACTCATCAAAATACTCTCGGTGTCAGAACTAACACTCATCAAAATATTCTCGGTGTCAGTACTGGCAGACATCAAAGTACACTTGGGACGGTTCACCAAACCCACATTTGTGCTGCATTCGGTAATGCAAGCCCCTTATGAAGACGTACAATGAGGCCCAGAGGTGATGCAAGGAGGGAAAATACCTCAGCAGCTAGGGCAGATAGGGCAGGAGGAAAGGGCAAACAATTCCTTCAGCCACTGCAGAATCAGCATGACCAGCTTCCCCCAGATTTGGCCCCCAGGACTCTCTTAATTCTGGTCAGACCCATATACCTATACTGATGCTTTGCACAGCAGCCTGTGAAGGACCCATTATTTAGGAACACCTATAAGAGATGCTGTTGCTTGAGTTACCGATTACAATCCTCTAATTCCTCTTAGAAGTGAATATTAAATATTTAGGATACTCATTCACCTGGGGAAGCTGAAAGGCTTCTACAACATCTGCATGGCTTTTCCAGATGTAGAAATTTAGACAGATGCTCTCTTATAATGTATTTAGTTTAGTTTGCTGAAGTCAGATATATAGTTCCTTAGTGTTCACTACACTTTCTTTCCAGCAAAAGTCTGTGCTTCCACAGGTTTACAAAATCCACCTCTATAGCTTAGGGCTCTACTTTCACTCACAGCTATTTCTTGGGATACTCAATTAAACTAAGATTGTCCTCCTTATCTGATGGCCACAAAGGGTTTTGTGTCGAGGAAGATGCAAGAGGTTATAAAATGTAAAATACTAAAGTAAGTATACAGTGCAAAAGACAGAGATCAAACAGAATGACTTAATTCGGAGGGAGTTCACAGTTGTATTTGGAGGGGTGACAAAGAGAAGCACAGGGTCTTCTTATGCGAAAAATTATTGCTGACAAAATTATTGTTTCTTAAAAGGTACTGCTGTTAACGCTTTTATGTTCTGGAATATTATATATTATGTTCTCAAAAATTTGAAAATTGTGTCTGGCATGAGAAAACAAGGAGATTGATCATTCTCTGCCTTGTACAATGCACGACCCAGGAGGTAACAGAAGAGGCCAGTAAACTCAAAACTAATAAAGAGAGACCTTTTCCGGCACAGCCCCTGGTTATGATGTGAAACCTTTTGCCACAGGAAAGCATGGATGATGGAAGTCTGTACTGGTTCAAGGTAACAGACATAACTGGGGGCTGCCAAACACACAGAAATTGTACCTGGCTCAGAAAGCCACCTTTGTCAGTTTAAGTAGTAGTTTTGGTATTAATTATAAAGAAAATCTGAATGCGAAAAAGCAACAGATTGTAAAAAAAAAAATCTTAGAAATACTAGAGATGTAGAAAATTACAGCGAAAAAACTATCTACACTACAGAAGACAATATTGCAGAATGAGATTTTCAGAAACATTCGCTGAGGCATTGATACAAACTGTTTGAAAAGGTGTGGCAAAGACCTGCAAATGTTAAGACCTAAAAATAAAACATTTCACTGGAAAGCAGCACATGTGATCTGTGGCTTTTCCAAGTTAAAAACAGTTATGCTAATAATAGCAATTCTGTTTTCAGAGGTCTGTTATTTTTAAAATGTATACAAAACAAGTAGTGTAGTTTTGTTTACAGCAGCATCATTTTTTAGAGTATTATTGAATGACACAACCATATGAGTCCAATCCATACAGACCCAATAGCACAAGGGCCAGAACAAAACATAAGCAAGTTCCTCTCTGCTCTTCCAGCTCTCTCAAATAGTCACAATAATATACAGAAGGAGCTGGCCAGGGGAATTTTCTTACAGAAGAGGGCCCTGACTCAGGAAAGCAACCTTATCCAAGATCATGCATGTAAATGTGCCTAAATTCTACCTTGAATTAACTGTAGCATTTGCAGATGAGGATTACCAAACCAAAACCAGGATTGGGAACCCAGGAAAAGAGCTGAGCTTTGGAAATAGATAGGTTCCCCAGGGGAAAGAGGCTGCTTCAGAAAGCAAAAAGAGGGACAAAAAACAAGGCAAGGAAAAAAAAAAAGGACAGAACAAGCCAAGCGTTTAAAGAAACAGAAAGAAATACCAGGAGATTAAAAAGCACTTTGACTTGAAAGAAGAAGAAAGAGGCCATAAAATACACTGGAAAGGGGAATAAGTTTGTATTTGAATGTGGAACTGATAACAAGCTTGGAAATATCCCTGGAAACGAAACAGAAACTTTCATTTTCAAGAACAGAAGGAAAATTCCCGCCATTAGCTTTTAAAAAAAAAATTAACTCTCCAGATTTAAGAGACTGTAAAGATGGAATGCCTAAAAGTTATGGAAGAAAAAGAGCAGAAACTATAGGGCCCTCTTTAGAGGCCATAGGAAGAATTACAAACTTAAGGAAGGTAGAAATCATAATACTAAAATGCATCTTTGTTGGCATAGCAGACATATATAAATAACAGAAATGACTCTGCTTCATGGTACCCAATATCATTGATGTGTCTCCTTGGACACTGTGAGACTTCTTTATCATTTCTTCTGTCTCCACAGCTCTCAATTACGTACACCTGAAATTTCAGATTAAATATGGTGCCAGACAAGGACATCAAATGAAAGATCTGAGCTGAGATGCATTACTGAAAAGGAAGACACAGAGTTTTAGCTGAAATCAGCAGAAAGGCCTGAATAGGTTGAATGCCAGAAGGAGATTGTCATCAGACATAATGGAGACATTCAAGAGAAGACAACAGGTTCAGGGAAATGATGGAGACAGTGATAAGAGAAAGATGCTATATCAACTGCACAATTAATGCTAACCCATGCTGCAGGAGAAAACTGTGAGAAGGGAGCCTCCTGCAACATCACACTTACGAGGGCTGCGGTAAAAGGAATGGGCACAGTTTGGGTACCAAGCACATGAGGATGAAGTAACTCCCCATCAAGTGAAAGATGTGGTGTACATCCTCTACCAAGTAACATGGAAAGGTCTAAATTATAACTCAAGTATATATGGGGAAGTTATCCCCTTGAGAAGAAGGGAAAAGGGAAAGAATGAGATTCATACAGGAAATTGTAAAAGATGGGAACCTACCAGCATGTTGCTTTGAGAAAAGTGCTGAAAAGACTCCTTTTGTTAACAGGACTAAGAGCTATGGAAGGAACGACTAGGGGAGGTGATTTTTTATAACAGCCCCTATTGTACACCAGGGAAGAGAAGGCAGGTTGATTATTATCATGAAACAAGGACAAAGAAATTGTAAAACTAGATGAGAGGGAACAGAAGGGGTGTTTCATCTGCCAGTTAGGAAGAGTTCAAGGGACAATTAGTATTACCTCGCATTAGACTATGGTCCTAAAACCTTATCAGTATCAGCCATGAGCTAACTGAAAAATACAGCAAGATAAACACAAAAAAGTCACTTATCCAGCAGATTTTTGTATCTGACTAGCTAGGATATTTTAATTCTCCCTTATCCTCACATCTATCCAAACACCTTTTCTCTGTTCATACATGATCTTCCCTTGCACTTCAGGGGGGATGGATTACCTACCTCCATACTCTATCAATCTATCTGCTTTAAAAGCCACAGCTCTTAAACTTTCATCCTTTCCTTCCCCTCAAAAGAATTGCTGAATTTCTTTTTATATGGATAGTTAATTTAATGACTGTATCTGTTAAATTAGCCAAATGGACAAATTAATCAGAACTAGGTAGCTTCTCTTAGATATGGCAGCAGTTTCCACAGTGCCTACTTAGAGGAAGGAAAAAACAACTGAGAAAACCAGAGCTGGCTCTTGCCTGCATCTCCCTTTTTTTAAATACTCTTACTGTGCTTTTCTGTTCTTGCTGCTTCTAACATGAAGGGAAGAAAGAAGAAAGTAATTTCTTACTGTTTCTACTCCTACTAACTATTTATGACTTTCTCCAAAAAGAAATTGGGAATTTACAGATAGGTTGAATCCTCAAGGATTTATACACAAACGCCGAGTTTTACCTAATCTCAGTCCTTTCCTGGAGCGTAATTTCACATTTGAGTAACAGAAAATGATACACAACTTGAATCTCTGATGAAGTTTCTTCCAAATACTAACATTTGCTTAATCTTTTTTCCTCTCCAGGACTTCGCTCCTAGATCCCTAATGCCGTCTGACTTGAAAATGCACTTATTGTCCCTTTATGACTTAATACCTAATTTGCCTGGGGGACACAATAGTGCCTGTCCTGCTGCAGACACCAAGCTGCAGAGCAACTCTGCAGCCCGGCACAGGGCCCCCACCTCCAGCATCAGAGATGAAATCCTACAGCTCTGGCTCACAAACAGCATGTGTTTGAATTCCTGGATTGGATTCATTTCCTTGATGGGAAAAGGTTTAAGCAGGTTGAAGGCTTTCTTGCTTAGTTTCACTAGATTTCTGTTACACACATGGTTGGTATTACTAGCATAATAATCTAGCATAATCACTCGGGAGGTGACCATCCCCCTCTCCTGGGCAGTGGTGAGGCCCCACCTCGAGGGCTGGGTCCAGTTTTGGGCCCCTGACCACAAAAAGACATTGAGGGGCTGGAGCGGGTCCAGAGAAGGGCAACAGAGCTGGTGAGGGGTCTGGAGCACAAGTCTCATGAGGAGAGGCTGAGGGAGCTGGGGGTGTTCAGCCTGGAGAAAAAAAGGCTGAGGGGAGACCTTCTCACTCTCTCCAACTCCCTGAAAGGAGGGTGTAGACAGGAGAGGTCGGTCTCTTCTCCCAAGGAACAGGCAATGGGACAAGAGGAAATGGCCTCAAGTTGTGCCAGGGGAGGTTCAGATTGGAGATTAGCAAAAAATTTTCCACGGAAAGGGTTATTAATCCTTGGAACCGGCTGCTTAGGGAAGTGGTTGAGGCACCATCCCTGGAGGGATTTAACAGACGGGTTGACATAGTGCTTAGAGACATGGTTTAGTGATTGGGGGGGGTGGTTTTTTTGTTGGGGTTTTTTTGTTGGGGTTTTTTTTTTTTCAGAGTTAGGTTGATGGTTGGACTAGATGATTTTAAAGATCCCTTCCAACTTAGAAGACTCTATGATTCTATAAAAACAGCAAAGAGGACACAACAAAAGCTGCAAGGAAAACCTGTAAAGCACCAGAGGTATTTTCAAAGCTCAGGCTGGTGTGGCCATATCCTGATGCTGGATGTGCCTCGTGGACGTGAACTGCACCTGAAGCACATCCAGGCCAGCAGGCATTTTGTGGTGTCACCGTCCACCTACTGTTACTGTGCTATGGACTTTTCGGCCCATCCTTTTCAACCTTTGCAATTCAGTCTAAATGACCATATGGGCAATTTTATGAGAAATTATTGTAAATGTGACAGATAATGATAAACAGATACTGCTTTTATTTTCCAGGGAAAAAATGAAGAGTTTATATTTACGTTCCGCAGCTGGGAAAAGAGACACTCACAACCTAAACATTTACTGGCTCATACCACCACACGTTCCTTTTCACTATGTTTTAATGAAATCTGAATATAGCTCTCTAGCCCAACAAAGTAAGACTAAGACAAATCGAAAGCAGCTCTGAAATCACAATTTCAGATTCCACTTTTTATTGCACCTTAAATATAATCAAATTACTGTTACTATTTCTTGCATCAATATTAACATTTCTTAATACAAATACTGAAATCAGTAAATAACACCTGATATGATATATAATTTTTTTTTTTCCAAATAAAGCATTTTAAAACATTTTGTGGGCACAAATGCAACACAGCAGTTAATTCATTCTGCTGGTGAAAGAGGGAAAAGTCTTCTCTTTCAGACAGCCAGGAGAGTTCATCTACTGCCCTAACAAGGAAGCTGTGCCCCTACACACAGATCTTCTTCCCAGTATCCAAGGGGAGACACCGCTACTCAAGATGCCATAATGATACACTAGAGACTTTAAAAAGAGTAGTCGGCAGCTGTTTGCAAGACTCTTGTCAGGCAGAAAGATGGAATAGGATTTTTCTAGCTCTAAACTTCTGTTTTCACAGCCAGAGTTGAAAGCAGTCTGGGCGACATCCATTTACTCTGCTCCTTACCTAGTTTTCCTTACAGTACTGATGGCAATGCAAGTGTCAATAAAACCTCACTCTGCTTTCGTTGGTGAATAATTTACACCAGTATATCTTTAGGCAATTACTTTTTTTTTCCTACAGAAATTTCAGAAGGAGCCCTATTAAAATGAGCAGATATTTTTAGACCATGTTCATGCTACTACTACTACAAAGCAGCTTCCTTTGTGCCATTCAGTTCGTATGCCTGTTACTTTAAAGTACGGACAAGCATAGTTAATTTTACTATTTCAGAAGATAGTAAATTAATAATGAAGGAAAATAATAATGAAGGGAAGGGGCAAGCACACAAGAGGCAGAGGCTACACATTGTCCTGCAGAACTCTACTACTGCAGTCTAATCCTAGTTTTTCATACGCCTCTTCATTTAGCCAAGCTGGTTTATACTATGTAGAAAAATGACTTCCCAAGTAAGCTCACATGTGACTTCAACACATTTCAACCCAACTCTTTTTTCTTATTTGCGTACTGTCCACGAACACTATATTAAAAGAGAAAAACTGCAAAAATAAATGCTTCGGTGCTATAAAGTATCAGCCATCTCAACATGGTCCTGACATGACTTATGCAATCGCACAGGACACCCATTCATTTAGTGAATAGATGCTACTATTTTTATTTGGTAGCTTCCTTCAAGATTTGGCCTCAAATTTTAGTTACTGTATACACCATTTTGCCCTGAAGCAAATACACAAATTATTCCTGTACTCATGGGCATTTCCATGATGCTCTCCCAAAGTATTTGCAGAACACAAATACCAAATCCTCTGCATCGTGCCCCTCGGGGAGTAAGTGTTAGCATTTTCCTCAATACTAGAAAGCTGTAAAGTATGTTTATTTCGGGTGCCCAGTTTGAAACTTCACAGAGCCATATATTGTAGAAAAATAGCCTCTTTTTCATCATAACACATTTCAGATGTGTCCTGCCCTGTGTTGCAGTTGGGATCAGCTCTGAAGAGCTCCAAGAGCTCCTGAGTTGTCCCAAGCATCCTGCTCGCAGGACACCTTGAAGAACAAGGAACAGTCACTAGGAGCAAATGGTGAAGGCACCCTTTGGAGGGTGCTTGTCCAGAGTCATGCAGGAAATCCCTCTCAAAGGCACCTGGCATCACCACTTGCTTTGCACAGATGCACTTCCCAAACCAGTAACAGGTAAACTGGGACTGTCCATCAAGCCGCCTCTTTGCCAGCACAGCCTTGCTTCACTACAGACTACCTTACTTTGGCAACAAATAACACAAAACAACAAAATTAGAATTAAAATAAAAACTTAAGCTGCATAAAATAGGAATACAAAGGAGGCAAACTATGCTGTGCCCCAGCTCCTTCCTGTTTCATAATTTCCTTCCAAACTCCCCATTGCTGTACCCACCTCCTTTGTCCTCAGGACCCCTCTTCCCTGGCCACTTTCCTACTCCTCCCCTATTCCCCAGCCCATCATCTCTTCGTTCCAACCAGCATTTCCATGCCACTGCTTCCCGCTTCTGCACGATGCCAAGAAAGACCAGCAAAGGAGTCAGTATCTCTTCAAGGTTACGTTTACAGTTTGGCACCAACACGAACACATCCAGTCAAAAACATGCATTCTTAATGACAGCAAAGCTTCCCCCCGCCGGGCTGTCATTTCTTTTATAAGCACTCAGGATGATCACCCCTTATGCTCATGGTTACTTGCTGTTAGAACCTGCATTTTATTCTGAAATTTGAAATCTTGCTCATGCCCCAAGAATTTTTAAGTAGTAGTCACCAAAAAGAATAATTTCTTCTAAGCAGCATGCATTTTTAATATAATTAAAGAGTACTAGAATATACGGATTGAAAAATTACAGAGGAGTTTGTTTTCACTGTTAATCTAATGAATGCATAAACTGTTCAAGTACCTGAGATGTTTCAGAAATGAGATCAGAAAAAATGGTTACCACTAACTTTATTGTTGTTCACAAAACATGCAAAATTTTGAAATGTGTATACCTGAAAATAACTTTCATTCAAAAGATAGTAAACCTTAAATCTAAGAACTAATTCGTTTCTAGAAACTATTCTGATGGAGACAACCTGCTAGAATTTCAGGAAGACAGAAATGGGCTTGAAACTACAAAGACATTGAAAAAAGCCTGTTATTGGTAGAGGAAAAATGAGTCATGATGTGCAGAATATCTACAAGAGCAGGCAAATTAAAGAGCAAGACACTGAAATTACAGGTACCTGCTGTAGCACTGTAATCTCTCTCTTTCGATAAAGAATGTCCATTTTAATAGCACAGAACATTATGGGAATCGGAAGTCAAAGGCCTCACACTGCATTTGTGGGGAAGCCAGGATTTTAGTCTGAAACTAAGCAAACAAATCCAAATGCACAGTTAACAGAGACAAGGAAAGGGGTCTCTTGAAGAAACAGTCTGCACCACTGGGAAAATATCACAGAATATCCACATGTGACAAATGACACAAAGCTTTGTGAAATAAAATTCATGGCTCATCTTAGAAATAAATGAATAGTGGGAAGACAAAAGTCCCCAAACAACCAAATCCTCAGGAGGCAGATTCTGAGACAACACTAATCACTTAAGCCACAGTCCAAGGAATTATCACAGCTCCCCAACTTACAATCATCAATCTTGATTTAGCATACACAACTGCAAGAGAACAGCTAGTCTGAGAGAGACAAAAAAGAAAATCCATTTCCTAATGCTGTTCCGAGTCAGATTTGTCTGGCTTGCCAGACGGCTCTGGCATTGCTGATGACCCAGCAGGTTACTTTGCCTCCCTGTGCGTTACCTACCAGTAAATCATCCTCTCTAAACTCAAAAGGCTCTTCAGTTTGGAGAAAAGAGGTCAGAGTGAGACTGGGGGAATATGACAGAAGTTTACAATATCATGTGGGCCACAGACAAAATTAATGCAAAGCTGTTATTCACCTAATTCCACATTAGTAAAATCAAGAAGTACTCAAAGAAATTAGAAGACCAATTTCAAACAGATCAAAGTAAGCACTGGGTCACACAAATTGTGAATCTCTGCAACATGTTGCCACAGGAGGCTGTACAGGCAAAGAGTTATCTATAGGTATCCGAGAAATGGATTAAAGTCACGGACAACGAGTTCATGAACAGATACTAAAAGGTATAGGCAGAGATGTGTCTTCTGGCATCTTTAATCAAACAGCCGTGGGTGTTGGGAGGTTGAGTGGAATGGACTCTGGAAGTGGCCTAGCACATGTGCTCTTTCACAGTATCTCCCGTTGCCAAAGCCAGGAAAGATGGACCATTAAGTATGATGCAGTTTCATTTCTTTTGTGTTTAATAGCTGTCACTGATCCTTGCGGTAAAATGAATCCAGTAATTTGATATTTTAAAATGACCTTTGTATCCAAAGTCATTTCTTGAAAATCTGAGAGAAAATATATTTGTGCTAAAATGATGCAAACTATTTTCCACATATCAGCACAGGATTGCTTTTAAAGAAATGGTTCATCTCCCCATCACGTAACCTATAACAGCTGTACAGAGCGACAGCGGCGAGCTGCACCCTGCTAGCTGCAGCCACGGCAGAGACTGCTCAACGTCTGCAACTGGAGAGCCCTTTCTGAAAATGCAGCTTTGACAGTTTTCCATCTGCTGCTGCATGCATAAGACTATGATTCAACTCATACTGACAATCCTACAGCAAGGTTCAAGTATTTCCCCCTTTTCTTATCATAGGTATCACATCCCTCCTACCCTAGCACTACCTTCACTCCTCTATATACAAAACTCACCGTCTTCACACTCCTCAAAGACAACCAAACTCTGCATTAAGGCCAGTTACACTGGTAAGTGTCATAACTATGACTGGTTTTTAAGTAGTAAAAAAGGGAACAGGATGAAACCTATGGCACTACTAACGGCGTTCATACACCCACCGAACTTGGTGCATTGATTCATAAAAAAAGTTATCAAGAAAATCCTAAGCTTTGTAGCCAGTTCACTCAGATAGCATTGGTAGAAGTTCTCATTTGACTGGTGCTCTCCTGCTACCATCCATTTCTTAGACACATATACGTCAAATATATATATACACACACACAGAGATCTACCATATGCTAAATATCCCTACAAATGAGGCATCTGTCAGCAATACACTATGCATTATACATCCAATTTGTCTTCTCTTGCTCCTTCATACCTTTTTTAATCCCTTTATTCTCATCTTTCAGTTCCATCCTCTCAAATTAGGACCAATCCACTGTCTTGTCTGCAGAATTGTCTGTTTGGAGAATTCTAGCTCAAAATTCTTATGATTAGAAAATAACAGACTACATGCTCTCTCTGTTGACTCAAAACACAAACCAAACTGCTTTATCTTGAAAGCCTACCAATGTGTCTAATGTGCTAACAGACATTTTCAGAATTTTACATTTGAGCCATGCTCAAAAATAAACCACCTCCAACTTCCCATGCTGCCACCTCAGCAATGGTTTAAATTTCAGAAGATAACGTATCCCGGGATGGAAAAAATGGCAGGGTCAAACCAGGCCCAAATATATTGCATTCTTCCCACAGGGAAGATTAAATCTGAATCACCACCTCCTTACGTCTCCAGAATGCTTGCCATGATGACTTCTCTAGAGTGGGCTTATGGTGCCAGCAAAGAATCAAAATTTTATTTTTGTCACAATGTAAATCCTTATGACTATTTTGCCTTTTCCTGTAACCTCCCATCTTTCAGTCATGATATGCCTATAGACAGAAAAATTATATACGCTTTTATAAAAAGCGAATAGATTTCTAAGAAGTATCTTCTTTATTATTATCTATTAATCAAATATATTTTTATCCTAAAGTATTCTCTTCAGAATGAAAAGGGATCTTAATACTTGACTCTACCAACCCCAGTTATCACTTCTCACAGGACAAACCTCTTCAGTGGTTGCTCACCTGTTGCAGGTTTTTTCCCCAGGATTGTCATATTTTGTGTAGGTCAGGATGAGCACCTGCCATCTCAGCTCTAGAGGTCTCAAAGAATTATATTCTTTGCAATTTGGCAACTATCTAGCATTCACAGAATCATGGAATCGTCAGAGTTGGAAGCGACCTTCTAGAGACCATCTGGTCCAACTCCCCTGCCAAAGCAGGGTTGCCCAGAGCACATCACTCAGGAGCATCCAGGCGGGGCTTGAAGATCTCCAGAGAAGGGGACTCCACACCCTCCCTGGGCAGCCTGTCCCAGGGCTCTGCCACCCTCACCCCAAAGAAGTTCCTCCTCAGATTGGAGTGGAACTTCCCATGTTCCAGCTTGTGCCTGTTGTCCCTCGTCCTGTCACTGGGAACCACTGAGAAGAGTCCGGCTCCATCAGTCTGGCACTGAACAGTTAAGTTTTGAACGTGGCGCAGCAAAGCACGACGGTGACGGTGCAAAGGGCATCTTTCAGGAGGGATTAAAAGACGCAGGTATGAGACCAACTCCAGCAGGAGCATGTTCTGCTGTTCTGGTAAATGCCTTGTTTTCCTCCAAAGGGCTCCAAGTCTGTGCCTCTCCAAACAGCTGAATATAACTGAGACAAAAAGGTAAGTCTGCTTAATTTTCAAAAAGCAACTGTGTAGCCAGATGCTTATTCATAGGAAAAAAAAAAAAAAAGAATGTCTAAAGATGCAGAACAGCTGCAGGCCCTTTTAAACGCTATATAGCAGTGTGGTAGAAAGCCTTGAAAGAACAAAAGAACTGCCCTAAAGAGCACAACGTATAACATAATCCCTCTGAGAGCCTTCAACTCAGTTACTCTGCAGCTCCTTCCATACAGCACTTGGTCACAAGGGCTCTGACAGCCAAAAGTGCCACTGTTGCTAGGCAAAGTGACAGGGAAGAGAGTGCTCAGCATCACTTCGAGCGCCACCATCCCTCTTGCACTTCTGTCACAGAATCACAGAATCACATGGGGTTGGAAGGGACCTCTGGAGATCATCTAGTCCAACCCCCTGCCAGAGCAGGTCCACCCAGAGCAGGTTGCACAGGAATGTGTCCAGGCGGGGTTTGAATGTCTCCAGAGAAGGACACTCCACCACCTCCCTGGGCAGCCTCTGCCAGGGCTCTGCCACCCTCACAGGAAAGAAGTTCCTCCTCATGTTTAGGTGGAATTTCTTATGTTCAAGTTTGTGCCCATTTCCTCTTGTCCTGTCCCTGGGCACCACTGAAAAAAGACCGGCCCCATCCCCTTGACACCCTCCCTTGAAATATTTATAGGCATTGATCAGATCCTCCCTCAGCCTTCTCTTCTCCAGACTAAAAAGCCCCAAGTCCCTCAGCCTCTCCTCGTAAGAGAGATGCTCCTTCTGCCCACCCAAGGGTCCACTTGAGCATCCAGAACTGAGATGCAAAGAACAGCCAGGCGACAGGGTCTGCAGCTGGGAGCACACTCAGCATCTGTAAAGCTGTCCCATCAGTCATGGACATAGTCACACGCAGATGGCTCTAGCTGTGACCTCCATCTAGTGTGGAACTGGCTCTAATGAAAATTTCTGTTCACTGAATGAATTTGACCATATATACAAGAAACCTACTTTCAAATCTCCTGTCATCTTTGCTTGGCATTGCAGTGATGTGCTGACACACAAGAAAACTGCTCCAACTCTTCACTTGTCCTCATCCTGAGCCAACCTGGTGTCCTAGAGGAACCTCTGCAGCTGAGCAAAGATATAGAAGGATATTTTAAAGAGACAAAGAAATCACCTCTCTCCTCCGCTCTGCTTAACCACAGGGAAACAGTACACCCAACGGGTAGGTTGGTCCCTATGGGATCCCCCTCGGCACAATCAGAGGAGAGAGCGAGCAGTTGCTCACAAAGGCAAGACATCGCTCTCCTGCCAGCCTCCTGCCCTGATCACCCTCAGCAGGAGCCCATGCTCTCTCTGCCAACCCCAGGGAACCTGAGACATCAGCCTCCTCTTTCAGAATCACGGAATCATTGAATCATGGAATTGTCTAGGTTGGAAGGGACCTTAAAGATCATCTAGTCCAACCAGCAACCTAACTGATAAAAAAAACCAAAAGAAAGCCATACACACGCACACACCCCAACACTAAACCATGTCTCTAAGCACTATATCAACCCACCTTTTGAAAACCTCCAGGGATGGTGCCTCAACCACTTCCCTAAGCAGCCGGTTCCAAGGATTAATAACCCTTTCTGTGAAGAAATTTTTCCTAATCTCCAATCTGAACCTCCCCTGGTGCAACTTGAGGCCATTTTCTCTTGTCCCATCGCCTGTGACTTGGGAGAAGAGACCGACCCCCCCTGGCTACACTCTCCTTTCAGGGAGTTGGAAAGAGCGAGAAAGTCTCCCCTCAGCCTCCTTTTCTCCAGGCTGAACACCCCCAGCTCCCTCAGCCTCTCCTCATGAGACTTGTTCTCCAGACCCCTCACCAGCTCCGATGTCCTGCTCCGGACCCGCTCCAGCCCCTCAATGTCTTTTTTGTGGTCAGGGGCTCAAAACTGGACCCAGCCCTCGAGGTGGGGCCTCACCAGTGCCCAGTAGAGGCGGACCATCACCTCACGGGTCCTACTCCCCACACTGTTCCTGACACAGGCCAGGATGCTGGTGGCCTTCTTGGCCACCTGGGCACACTGCTGGCTCCTGTTCAGCCGACAGTCCACCAACACCCCCAGGTCCTTTTCTGCCAGGCAGCTCCAGCCACTCTGCCCCCAGCCTGTAGCGCTGCAGGGGGTTGGTGTGACCCAAGGGCGGGACCCGGCACTTGGCCTTGTTGAAACTCATCCTGTTGGTCTCAGCCCATCCATCCAGCCTGTCCATATCCCTCTGCAAAGCCTTTCTACACTCCAGCAGGTCGACACTCCCACCCAGCTTGGTGTCATCTGAGAACTTACTGAGGGTGCACTTGATCCCCTCGTCCAGATCATTGATAAAGATGTTAAAGAGAACGGGTCCCCGTACCAAGCCCTGTGGGACACCACTCATGACCGGCCGCCAACTGGATTTAACTCCATTCACCACCACTCTCCAGGCCTGGCCTCCAGCAGGTTTAAACCCAGAGTCCTCCCATCTAGGCCATGGGCAGCCAGCTTCTCCAGGAGAATGTGTGGGAAACCGTATCAAAGGCCTTACTGAAGTCCAGGTAAACGTTGTCCTTTGTGACACTGTTCATTATGCTGAAAATCAGGTGGTGGAACGCACCCCAGCATACAAACCCACACCTCAGCAGAGGGTTCAAGAGCCTCTCACTCACAACAGTGCTCACCAGCTCATAAGGAACATCATGTGTGGGTTTGAAAACATTGATTTAGTTAATTGACACTACTGTTGATACCTGCAGCTCACACTGACAAGCACACATTCAAGATTGCATTCTCCTCTTCTGCACAAAAATTTATAAGGATATCCTTATTATCCTCCTTACTACATATTTCTAGAATCTGCTCAATAATTTAAATTATTTATGTTTCTAAAAATAATCCTTCTAACATGTCATGTGTTACTTGTAATAAAAACTGGATTTAAGACTCCAGTTCTTCAGGATAACGCATTTGATAAGCAATCATCAGGGAGGTTAAGGTGGCTTGTAGAACAAGAAAAAGCCTTTCAAAAGCTCCAGACAATGTCATAAAATTTAATGCTAAGCTAAACTATAAATTAAAGCCAACCAACCTTCAAGGATGCTAATGGGTTTTAAGTTAGAAGACTTACAGGGTGTTACATATATGCTATTTTTTTAATATATCTTTCTCTCTAACGCAGAATTTTTTTTTTCCCCTCACAAAAATAGAGACAGACCAATTTACAATCAAACCAGTAATGGTTTTTTTTACGGGAATAGTTTCAGTACAACTGCTAAACACAGCTAGTATGACTGAAATCTGCAACACTCAATATTTGGAGATAAGTATTGAACTGAGAGTTCGAAAAATAAATACAGCTGTTTCTTAAATCACAAAGATATATACATTGATGCACGTTTCATTATAAGTTAATTGATTCTGTATAGAGCTATCAGTGTTTAGGGAGAGGTGATGTAATTCCAAACACTGATTGCGATAATCAGATACATATATACACCCTTACAGAAAAAGTAATTCAAAAGTAGGGTGCCTAAGTTTAAGGAATGCCTTAACAGGAATAAATGCATTTTTCATTTAAATTTGTTTTGCTTACAGACCAGTGTTGTGTGGAGGTGGACATGACTGTGCTCCATAGTGGTTAGAGTGTAAGAACAGATAGCAAGATATCTGAGACACCTCAAGTAGCCTGGAAACATATTTTTATGTAGTACTGGTCAGGAATATCAGACAAATGGCTTTTCACCAAAAAAAAAAAAATCCTCCAACTTCTCCAAAGTGAAACTCTCATCAGAAGTGTAACAGTTTAAATAAAATCTTTTTTTCAAAACACATCTCCACATAGCCAAAGACCTGCACAACCCTGTACATTCACATCCACAGCTCTGGATGCAGATCAAGGAGTATAACTGGAGCATCTATAATAAGATGTGTACCCTAATCATTGCTCTTCAGACTATTCTTGGGTTGGCATCAATTCATCATTTCCACTCTGTGCTATACAAGGGATTTATTGGACCTAAGGAAGCAAAGACAAGACTAACTGAAAAATGTCAGTGTATCTGAGAAATAACAGGCTTCACTTTAAGTCTCCTGGACCTATTATCAGCTCTCTTCACTCTTTGTTCCCAAATGGACATTTTCCCTCAGAAGCCTACACATGAGATATTTTGAACTGTTAAATACTCATTATATCTGTTAACAAAGCACAAGGTGTCAGTACACAACACTTGAAAATCAGTCGATTTCTATTGAAACAACAGACTGGATCAAGAATTTGAGACTGTCATTTCTGGCCAAAGATATGTAAGTGTAGAAACATCCAAAACAAGAGAATAAAAAGGTGGAAGGGAACTCCAGAGATACACTCAAGTTTCATGGAAACGTGCTTTGTGGGAAAAACACTGTTAAACCCAATGGCAGATGGATGATGCGCTGCAGAACAGACCAATTCCAGTTCTCCCAGCATCTGTATTGTCACCTCACACAGAGCTCAGGCTTCAGACAACAACTTAGTATTTTGGGTAACAAAAGCAGACCAAACACCTGCTACCACTTCTGCATTTCCAGAAGTGCCTGGCAGCATTAAAATCCACTGACCTTACATTTTCTTATGAAATATTTTAAAGGGAAACAAAAATTTAACAGAGTAGAACCATTTTCTAAATACAACTGGCTTTCTCTTCATTGAGAGGCACCATCTCTGGGGTCTAGACAAATTTCTCAGGGAGAATTCCAGCATTGGCAAAGCTTGTTCTGTTTTGGAACAATACACCCTACAACTTTTCATTGTGGAAGGCATGAAAAATTACACAGAAACTCTCCAAATATATATGGGTTTGTATTTTGTTGAAATATTTGAGTTTAAAATCTCCTCAAATAGAACTCAATTTAACATCACAATTTAGCAAACTCCTGAAATGCAACAATACATTCTCTACAAAGACTTAATCCATATATATATATACACACACACAAATATATATATATACACAAACACCATAAAATTAACATTTATTTAAACAAATTAAAAATAGAGTAGATGCGTTCTCCCTTAGCAAGAGCATCCTTTCATACGCTATTTCACTTTTTAAGAGCTTGCAGCCTAAAATGCTCTTTGGAGTTAAATAATGCATTGGCAGAATTAATATATAATATCAGCAGGAAGCACACATTAAGGACAAGGTGAAGAGAGGAAATGTTTTCAACCTAGAATGAGGTAACGAAAAAGCAGGGGCTGAAGAAGGGCTATTCTACATATTGCGAGCTGCTAAAGATATTTTCTATATAAGCAGCCTATATTGTTCTGAGACATAAACTTTGTACCTCGGTCCTTGCAATCTGAGCATGCAGAAAGTGAAGGTGCCCAATTCCTACTTAAATGAGTGGGAGTCAAGGGCACTGGAAGAACTAAGCCCTCAGAGATGAGACACCACTCATGCCAGCTTCATTTCAGATGACAAGAATGCGTCTATAAAGCATAGATGTGTATGAACGCCTGAATCCATGTATGTGCTTTAGCTTCATTCACAGAAAATGAAATGGAAGGTGACACTTATTCAGCAAATGTAGACTTAGATTTGCTACTCGAAAGCACTGGTGTGCAGTAGACCATGGGAATTGCTCCTTCAGCAGCAAGGCAGAACTCCGGCCTCACATTCCATAGAAATGATGGTGAAAGAACTATTATTTATGCTATCATGCCATCACCTGAGAAAGGTGACAAGAGATGTAGGACCGCAAATAAACTAAAATTGCAGAAGACAGAAGCAGAGGTCAAACCCATGAGGTGTCCCAGGGTCGCCCCGTTCGCAGCTCCTCCCACCACCCTAACCCAGGTATGCCCTGAAGCCGAAGGAAGCCTCCTAGGCTACCTGATCATCATTCTCCCTCTCCCCTGTCTAAACACAGTCCCAGTATTTAAAGGCTTTTGCCCACAGTATGTTGATATAGTTCTGTCCAGTATCATAATTTTCTACCCATGAAATCCTTTAATTTCATTTCCCAGTGTATTTTAAGACACAGAAAGTACCATACAGTGAAAGCTCGGAAAATTCTACTTAAATACCATATTCATTATGCCATAAATGGACCATAAATAGCACACACACTTTACAGTTTTATCAGGACAGTTTCTGTTCACTAGTGGACTTCAGCGCACAAATACCAGACCCCTTAGTTGAACAAGAAAGAGTGTATTAACATTTTTTTCCAAATGGATTTTCTCCCTCAGGCAATTCCTTTTTTAATTTTCAAAGATACTTAAATAAGAGAAACACAACAAAATAGAATCATATTCATCTTTCCTGAATGAGCAGCTTGTTGTAAAGCATTGGAAAACAATTCAAAATAAGCAATTATTCTTTGCTACTTGGCCACTTGAGCCCCTGCAATTTACTCAGGACACAAATACTTATTTTAGCAGTACTATTGATAGGGCTTTATAAAAGGACATGGAAAAAACCATGAGTTACTATCCCAGACTTGCAAAATATCATTTCCAAAAGCACAGTAACACTCTTGTCTCAAATCCAAGTTTTTCAGAGCTGTGCAGCAAAGAACTCTACGGTATGACTAAAGAAAAGTCAGTGACTGGGTAATAGCAACACACCATATAATGAATGAAACACAGAATGCAATATTTCATCCAGGGAGAAAAAAAAGAAAGCTTGCAGAAAAAGAATACAACCAAAAGATTAATAAGCACAAATGTAAACTAGCTTGTTAAATGAAAATTTGAGGAAATATTTAAAAAGTTGTAAATTATACTGGTGTAAGTCAAGACTTCAAAAGCTTTTGCAATATTTTTAAAGAATGTTTTTGTTTTCCTTTCCTCCCACCGTTCCTGCTTCACATCCATCAAGAAAAAAAAAGAAACTACTGCCAAAAAAAATCCCAAACTTCTTTATTGTTGTTGCTTTCATCAGAAAAATTGATAAATGAGGTAAGATTTTGGCAAACATACACATTACTTTCCTAAACCATCTTATCATTACAGCAATTATTTATTTTAGTTTTAATGAGAACACAGGTTATCACTGGCAAGCCTACTTTAGAAGTTCACAACCCACTTCACACAACTCTAAAAACTAAAATTTAAAAACAGAATTTCAATGCAAATTATTAAGAATTTTAAACATTTGTCTCCTTGATGGAAGAAGATTTCTACCACAACACGACCAGAGCTGGCCAGGACACTGAGGTGGATTTCTGTCTCTGAGATCTTCAAGGACCAGAAGGCTTTCCCATTTAAAAAATAAATACATCAACAATAGGTTTTATTTTCATCTAAATTAGAATAACTAACTTCTTTAACCACGTGTCATAAGCAAAAAAGGAATGGTAATGCAATACAGTCTATGTATATACAGAAAGGGTGTGTAAAAGAAGTCCTCCCAGCTCAGGGAGTCTCTACAGGGCAGCACCACTGAAGAAGGCAGAAGCAGTAGGTATGAGATGCCACATCACGTCTCTCCCAGCAGGATAAGTAAGGCTGGGACACAGGCTCAAACATGGGTGTACGATCATCCACAGTTGTCTGCCCAGAGTCACAGTTTTGTTCCATACACCATGCCCTGAGAGAGGGGCTTCCTGAAAACGGACAGTGCTGCAGTGAGGCTGCAAGCTCTCCGAGCCTGGGAAGCAAGGAGATAGTGAAGAAAGCCTTCTCAAAGACCTCGGGGATTGTTTTCTTTCTTGGGGATCATCCTCACAGACAAAGGGAGGTTCAGATTGGGTATTAGGAAACATTTTTACACGGAAAGGGTTATTAGGCATTGGAATGGGCTGCCCAGGGAAGTGGTTGAGGCACCACCCCTGGAGGTTTTCAAAAGACGGGTTGACATCTTGCTTAGAGACGTGGTTTAGTGATGGGGGGGCGGTTATCTGGTTTTCCTTCTTTTTTTTATCAGAGTTAGATTGATGGTTGGACTGGATGATCTTAAAGGTCCCTTCCAACCTAAACATTTCTATGATTCTAAAGACCTCTCCGAGCATGAAGGCATACACACTCTTCTAGCTTTTGTGCACAGTCCTGTGCTGCAGGGCTGAGGACGAAGGGCAAAGACTTCTCCTCAAGGTAAACTTGGGAGTTTTGTCTAAAGCATCTTTCTGGGTCTGAAAATGAATAAAATATGACAAATAACGTATGACCTGGATATGCAGTTCACCTGAACAACTTTTAGTGCTCCACTTGAAGCCAGGTAACCTGGGCAAGCCAAAGTGGCATGTCACTTCTGTAGACAGGCCATAGGGCAGAGGCCAGAAGACTTTTATGTGGCACTTCACCTGAAGCAACAGGCTTGAAGATGGGAGAAAAGGCCAGTACAGCTCTCACAAAGATTCCAACATGAGAAGAGGAGGGGGAAGTTATGGGAACAGCTGCAGACCATATGGGCATCATAAAATATGCTCCTCCACCAAAGCTGGAGGAGAGGCGCAGTGAGAAGCACACACCACCTTTATGTCCTTAGGCCAGCAACATGAGGGAAGAGAAGACACGTGTGCACTCTGAGAGACTGTAAAGGCAAAACCCATCTACACTGAATGTTTGAAGTGCCGATGCACACACAGTGGTACATAGGGGTAAATACCCAAAGGAGATGCACACGTGCAATCCTACAAACACGGTACTACGTATTTTGCAGGATGAAGTCAAATCCATCCTTTCTTCACAACCTCTACTAAACACACTGCAACTGAAACACATTTTAACTAAAGCCCTTATTCCATATTGTTAATATGTCAACCAACGAATATGTTCTCCAACTCTCCACCGAGATTCACCTTAAAACTCTTCTAGTTCTCCCCTTGACACTAAACCATGAGCAATATCCTGAAAAACTACATGCACTACACATACCTATTTCTAAATTAAACAGATATTACAGGTTTTCACCACTATCAATCAACCACTATCAATCAACAACCCGAAAACCCAGTTAAAAGTTCTATGCAATGACACAAAAAGGGATTACAAATATTCTTAAAAGCATTTCCTGTGTTGGTATCAGGTTGATAATTATTTTTATGTCTTACATCAATTTCTGGACTATGACTAACATAATATTAAAGAAACAAAAGGTGTACTAGTAAGACATTAATGTCTTAAGAACAGACATTCATTAGTAACTCTTCTCTTCCAAAGAAAACCAATAGCAAAACCTTCTATATTACAGATTCATGGAAATTTAAAGAAAGAGAGAAAAGAGAATTCTTACAATGAAACGGTTCCAGTTAGCTAACCATTTCACCTGAAATATTTCACAAAATATTAAAATAATGTGTCTGAAAACCAGTACAGAACTGTAATTTTTCAGAGTGCAAATTATTTCCAAATGTACTTGAAAAAAAAAAAAAAAAGTGCTATCTTTCCACCTACATGAATATTTATTACTGTCTACATGATGGTAGAAAAAGCATTTGACACAAGTGAAAGGGAATAAGATTCCATGACCAGTACTGGATCCCTAAATACTCTGTGCTTCTCTCTCTTTTCCCCTTGAGATTATTAGGGTTCACTTTTTAGGAAACAAAGGGAAATGGAGATTACTGAAAACAGACGTGCTGCCTTTCCTTCAGTTAGAGGTCTCATTAGCAAAACTTGATCTGGATAACATGAAAAAACGCAGCAGACCCAAATTCCACAGCACGTTCTTAATTTCACAGTCCTGTTCCATCTCTCCATTCCCTGCTCGTGTCCCGGCTGGGCCGGGCGGAGAGGCTGCCATCCTCCCTCACACCAGGGCCACCAACATTTTGAGGTTAACACGTAAGAAGAACCGAGATCAGTTCTGCAGTTTCACACATGGACTGAGGTGATCGGGGCCAGATAAATTGGTCTGGCGGAGACGATGTTCCCAGCCACCGCTTTCCCTTGACCCTTCTCCATGGACACACACCAGGCTACAGAGACAAAGGGTGGCCACTGGAAACAGGCTTGCAAAAGCCATTTGGAGTTGACCACCCTGCTGACCATCTTTCCTGGTGCAGCATTTTAGTGCTTCAGGTCTTACAAGCTCACATGTCCACACCGAGCTGTGGTGGCTCGGCTGCCTGTGCACAGGACAGCCATGGAGCACACTGACCACATACCCGGCACTGCTGGAAAATGAGATTATTTGCACTTGCACAGCTCAGCAGAGCCATTCTCCCAAGTCACAGGCGATGGGACAAGAGGAAATGGCTTCAGCCTGCACCAGGGGAAGTTGAGAGTGGACATCAGGAAAAATTTTTACACGGGAAGGGTTATTAAGCCTTGGAATGGGCTGCCCAGGGAGGTGGCTGAGGCACCATCCCCGGAGGTTTTCAAAAGGTGGGTTGACATAGCGCTTAGAGACATGGTTTAGTGATGGCAGGGGGGGAGGTGGGTGTGTTTCTATGGTTTTCTTTTTTTTTTTTTTAATCAGAATTAGGTTGATGGTTGGACTGGATGATCTTAAAGGTCCCTTCCAACCTAGACAATTCTATGATTCATGCATACTATTAATATTCCCAGAGAAGAAGGGTTTTCCTGACCCTCCTCCTGACATGTAAAGGTGCTAAGGTACTAGCACAGCCGGATTGGGCTACGTCAAAACACACAGCCTGCAAAGTGAAATACCTCTCCCATCATAGTATTTATTCAGTTGGTTTGATTGGGAAGGTACTTTGTAAATGAAAAAAATCTCACTTCAATGGCAGGAGATTTGCTCTATAAAAGGAATTTCCCAGAAGACATCTGGAAACGCAGCAGACAAACACGCTTTTTTCCTCCCAGAGACCCTCCTGGAAGCAGTCTGGGTAGGATTTTCTGGGATTTTTTAAGCTCATTTGTGTTTTCCAGTACTGTAAGTCTCTATTGTTAACATATGCATTATTTAAAAGATACTGAGTTTAAAAATAGCTCTAACCCACCAGGGGAAATGGGAAAAGCAGTGAGCTGAAAGCCACAGCACTTCTCTCACAGACTGTTTCAGCATACAAGACATCACAGCCTTCTCCCATTTTCATTTCAATTTAGTAGCTGTCTTTGACATATGTCCACCCATTTTCACCATCAAAGTATCTGAAGATGGCTCATTCCAGAGGGTGCATATTACTATTACAAGTCTCTGGTGCACCACTCAGACAGCAACTACTACAGGTCCTACCTACCGCTATAGGTCCTGGGATATTTAAAGGTACAGCCTTTGGGTTCAGAAGTTCTGTGTTCAGCCCCCATGATCCGAGTTCAAGTATTAGGTGAGCACTTTGCACCCTTTAATATGCTAAAGCCCACAACACCCTTTCAAGTTACAGATTGTCTGGTATCCTGCTTGGCAGACAGAGGCTGAGTCACAGTGGGAGAGGCTGAGTTACAGTGGGACAAAGTGATTTGCTCATGACCGTAAGTGAAGCCTGTGGTAGAGCAGGGGACTGCCTGGTCCCAGGGCTATTTCTGGCTACTGGATCACCCTTGCTCTTCCTTCAACTGCAGACAACCACACAGGGCACGTGGGCTACCAAAGCCACTCAAACATGTAGGAAACTCTCATGCACACTAAATGTGCAGCACACAAACAATTGCTTGGGGCAAGCATCGAGCCTTCCTCAGGCACTTGAGACAAACGAGATATATGAGCATCCTGGGGCATCAGGAAGTAATTAGAAGAATCCGAGGCCAATCTAAAATCAACAGTGATCCTGACTCCTTATTTCATCTGTAAATTGAAGTCCAGAAGAAGACAGGCCTGGAAGTACTTTTAAATCCTCTATTTATAAAAGTAGCAGCGCTGAGCACAACAAGGAAAGAGTAATCCTCATGTAAAAACTATGTACACATCAGAACTAGAAGACTATTTCACACTGCAGAAGAATCACAGAATCACATGGGGTTGGAAGGGACCTCTAGAGATCATCTAGTCCAACCCCCTGCCAAAGCAGGGTCACCCACAGCAGTTTGCACAGGAACATGTCCAGGTGGGTTTTGCATGTCTCCAGAGGAGGAGACTCCACCACCTCCCTGGGCAGCCTCTGCCAGGGCTCTACCACCCTCACAGCAAAGAAGTTCCTCCTCATGTTTAGGTGGAACTGCTTATATTCAAGTCTGTGCCCATTTCCCCTTTCTTGTCACTGGGCACCACTGAAAAAAGACCGGCCCCATCCTCTTGACACCCTCCCTTGAAGTATTTATAAGCATTGATCAGATCCCCCCTCATTCTTCTCTAGACTAAAAAGACCCCTCAGCATTTAAAAGAAACTAACTCGAGCATACATACGTTAATTTCAGTCCAAAACATTTTTTCTGGACTTCGGCTACATACTAGTTTTAGACACTATATTAAATGGTGTCTGTGAATGTTTACTGCTAAGGAAGAAAGGAGTTAAAAAAAAAGAGGGGGGAGGGGGAGGGAGGAAGAGGGGGCCAGGAGGGTTACAATGTTTGAAACTTAGGGGGTTGCCCACATACCTCAAAATTCACCATGGGATAGGTAGTCCTCCTCTCAGATACAGAGTAATAGGTTGAACCTGTATGGGCAATACTTTATACAGTAAAAGCATAACATAACAAATCATTCACTGTATAATTAATCCCATGGCTCTTTGGAAACATACAATAATAACCCTAAAGGGACCCAAGACTGCTGCAGAAGAAACCCCACCATCAACATCAAGCTCCTGACAAAAGAGGGTGGTGAGGATTAAACCACTGGGGCAGCTGGTAAGATAATTGCTTGATGTCTATGCACTGAGAAGGGTCCTGGAGCATCCCCTCCTTACCCACTTTGCAAGCATGGAGACTGTCCCCCTGAAGGGACAGGCAATTTCTTACATGTCACACCCTTGTCACAGAGACATCCCTTTGGTACAGAAGCACTCCCCAGGTTGTGGGAGGCAGCAGAAGCCAGCACAAGAGCACAAATTGAAAACACCGTGGGGCTTCTATACTTACCAGTGGCTAAGGACACAAGAGAAGAGAAAAAACAATGTTTGTGTATAAATATACCTATATGGTCACCTTGAAATCTCTACTTTTTGAATACAGAAATATAACCTGCAGTATTTTAGCAGAAGGGCACAGGACTATTATCTGTACAGGCTGCAATAACCCTGTCGTGCAGCAGACACCACATGGTACCCGCAAAATGATTTGGGGTTCAGTGGAGACACCAAGAAACAGCATTTAAAGCTGCACTGGTCTAAGAGCTAAGAAACAATATTATTCTGTTTTAGAGAAGATAGAGACAACAGTCCTATACAGCACACTAAGACAATGCTGTGAATACACGTACAAAAATACTCCAACATAATAATTAAAAACAAATTCATAAATCACACTGGTAATTCAGGGGAGAGAGTGGAGTTCACATGGGAAGAAAAAGCAGAGAAGAATGTCACTGGGAGAGAAGAGACATGGCTGGAGGAGTAGCTCTGTGAGTTTCTAGCACGAAAAGGAGTAACATATTCAAAATAAAATAAAAAGAGACAAGAACCACATCAAAACTTTCAGCAAAGGTTTAGGGCAAGACAAAAAACCCCTTGGGTTACCCAGCTGTCTCTCAGCATGGAGACAATTTGTTCTTTTCAACTACAAACACAACCTGAAATTAATGTGCATAAAGAAGTTGTAGGACACAAATGTCCTGGGCCTGATAACCTGGGCAAAAACAAGAGACAATGAGCACACAAGCTAAAAGACAGTAAGGCAAAGTCTCTAGAGAAGGAGGAGAAGGAGTATTGTTGGAGGTCCGTAACAAGCAGGGTCCCCCAGGGGACAGCACTGGGTGCAGTCCTCTTCAATACTTCCATCAATGACCTGGATGAGGGGATGGAATGTCACCTCAGCAAGTTTGCTGATGATACAAAACTAGGGTGGGTGGCTGACACACCAGAAGGCTGTGCTACCATCCAGCGACACCTGGACAGGCTGGAGAGTTGGGCAGAGAGGAACCTGATGAACTTCAACAAAGGCAAGTGTCGGGTGCTGCCCCTGGGGAGGAATAACCCCCTGCACCAGGACAGGGTTGGGGTGACCTGCTGCAGAGCAGCTCTGAGGAGAAAGATCTGGCAGTCCTGGGGGACAATGGGATGACCATGAACCAGCAATGGGCCCTTGTGGCCGAGAAGACCAAGGGCATCCTGGGGGGCATCAGGAAGAGTGTGACCAGCAGGTGCAGGGAGGACATCCTGCCCCTCTGCTCTGCCCTGGGGAGGCACCATCTGGAGCACTGGGACCAGTTCTGGGCCCCCCAGTTCCAGAAGGACAGGGAACTGCTGGAGAGGGGACAGCAGAGGGCTACAAAGATGGTGAGGGGCCTGGAGCACCTCTCTTATGAGGAGAGGCTGAGGGACTTGGGTCTTTTTAGTCTGGAGAAGAGAAGGCTGAGGGGGGATCTGACCAACGCCTATAAATACTTCAAGGGAGGGTGTCAGGAGGATGGGGCCAGTCTTTTTTCAGTGGTGCCCAGGGACAGGACAAGAGGAAATGGGCACAAACTTGAACACAAGAAGTTCCACCTAAACATGAGGAGGAACTTCTTTCCTGTGAGGGTGGCAGAGCCCTGGCAGAGGCTGCCCAGGGAGGTGGTGGAGTGTCCTTCTCTGGAGACATTCAAACCCCGCCTGGACATGTTCCTGTGCAACCTGCTCTGGGTGGACCTGTGTTGGGTTGGACTAGATGATCTCTAGAGGTCCCTTCCAAGCCCATAACATTTTGTGATTCTATGAAAAAAAAAAAAAAAATCACTTGTAAGACTGCTAGAGCAGTGTCATGCTGCTATTGATGTCAAGCCAAGCAGTTGCAGTACTCACACTGGAAGAGGTCAAAGGGGTATCTGAGTAAAGAGCATACTTTCCTGTAACAAGTATTCTCCCTAAAATTGAAAAGCATCTAATCCCAGAGACCCATCACACTCAGCATTATGGAGCTGAAGAAAAATTTATCACCAGGACAGTTTAACTGAAAAACACTAAAATCGGACATCTTTCCCAGCCACACTGTTTAAAGCATTGCATGTGACTGTGGACATGCAGAAAACAGTGTTTGGGTCAATAGCAAAAAGCAACCATTTCCTAGAAATCTAGATCTAGCAATACCAGCACAAGAAGATGACAATATCAAGACGGGACCATCAGCGGCCACCCCCTGTAGCACAGGTGCACTGATGCTGAAAGAGATCTAAAGCTGTGTGATATTTTGGCAACCAAACCTCCTAAAAGGACAAGAGAAGAATCAGCTGAAAATTATAACACCCTGTTCATTCAGAACTGAGCAACGGCTGAAAAATGAAGATGACATTTTTCAAAAGTGGTTAAAACTCTCCCGGTTTCTTACTGAATGTTCAGCTTAACACTTTGGGGGAGTCAGCATTATTTTAACGCTGGTTTTTATATCTAAATTTTTGATTTAAAATCTTTTTTGTCTTTAAAAAGCTTTTAAAATTTTAAAAATTTGTAAAAAAAACTTTTAAAAACATATTGCAGTTAAAAAAAAATAACCCTGAAGACATTAAATTTATACTGAGGGAGAAAACTATCCTTTATCCAAAGGAGACTAGACAGGACCACTCAATCTTGCCTTAAAGAGAGACTGCTTCTATGGATCCTTACCAGAAAAACAAACACTCCTTGAAAACACTTGTTAACAGACTAATTGTCCCAAGAGAATCCTTAATATCTCACTGATGATTAAACCAAAGGTCAATGGAAGCACAAACTGTGGCATCCACGCACACCTCTAAAACCAACCCTTGTATTATACTAAAATTATCTGATGACCCACTCGTGTTACAGATTGGGAATACAACCATTTATTTGCAAATTACTGAAGAGGATCACAGTTTGAATAATAACAATTATTTCAAAGAGTATCTGAAGTATCTGTAGGGAAAAGCAAAAAAAGGGAAACAAAGAGCTATTCATCAACAGGCCTTTACCTGTTCACGCCCTCTAATTTAACGCAATGTTTCTTAGTCACTATACCAGCAACTCCTGGCTGTTCTTCAGACTGACACCAGCCTGAAGAGCTGCCAGAGATTACTGAAGCGTTTCTCTATTTCAGTTTAGCATCTACCCAATACCAACTGCCTCACACTAACGGATGCCTAAGGAAATAAGGCAGACATTTAAAAAAAATCCCTACTTAGACTGATTTGCAGAAGAAAGCTCAAATAAGATTTCTCACATCCAAGGACTGTGCTCTAAACATAGGGCTTTTGGAAAGCTTTTGATTTGCTATACATACCATTCCTCTGAAAGGCAAATTCTGCAGACAACGGCTCTGGGACCCCAGCTGGGGTGGCAAACCTGGCCCGAGCCCTGCACCAGGTACTGGGAATTCTTGCCATTAAACTGGGAAACACAGAAACGTTTCTTACTGCAGCTTCAGTTTAGGGACAGTAGTGTTCCCAGTTTACCAGCAAGCAGGCAATCATTTACAACAGCATAAAATTATTACCAGTATCTGTTGGGAAATACCTAATGCAGATTCAGCCTTTTACCTTCTCCAGGTGATTTCTCTGTGTATTGACCGTTCCCTCCTCTGACCCACCCTTTGACTGGCAATTTAAATCCCTTTGTCTCATGCCTCCTTCGTAGTGAATTGGAAGATTTTTGGTTGCACTTAGTCGAAGAGGAGGGGAAAGGACTCTTGATTTCTGACAAGCTCCTCTGCCTGCTCAGCTGCTGACAGCCCAGAGGTGCCTCTCCCATCTTAGCCTTCTGCATCTTCCCTTAAATAACAACAACAATCCACAGCAGAGGTTGTTAGCTACGTTCAGAAACCCCAGGGAAAAAGTGACTGCATAGTTACAATACATTAACAACAGCAAAAAAATGTGGCTTAAAATTATACAAAACACTTACACTATCCCAGTAAGCATATTTGTAGCAGTTTAAGATCATTCTGCTCTGGATAGGGTCTTAACTGTCCGCTCACGCTTCACAAAACCCTAAAGGCTTTGGTCAGGTGGCAGCTGATCGCAGGGTCTGGGATCTCAAAGGTGGACAAACACTGGCCTCTTATTCCCATATAGTATTTAGCTCTTCCTGTTTGGCTTTCCAAGGACAACTGAAAGAGACTGGGTAACAATGCTGGTAACTGAAAACAGGGAGATAAACATTTCTGGAATATAGGATGCAGCAAAAGGGATTTTAGATCCAAAGCCAAGTTCTTTTTTTAGGATGCTTGCCTGCAGCTCCTGCTGAAGTCAACCAGAACTATTAATGTTTATCCAAGGGCAAAATTTGACATATAACATTTATTTTATGCTATACACACGTCTAAATAGGGAAAATACGAAATGCATAATTGAAAACTAGCTAATAGGTTTGGATAAAGCAGAACTGAAAGGCAGCAGTTGTCCAAGTGCAGGAGCATTATTTAGTGTGCCATAGCCCGTGTGCCATTCCATTAGCATCTTCTCCTTTTTCCGCTGGGGTGACACAGCTGACACAACACAAGAGTATTAATACATCTTTAAGCTGTCCGAATTCACAAGCAGATTTCTGCCTAGAAATAAAGAATGACTAGTGGGCCAACAGTGCGGAGAACAACTTGATACTTGCTCATTCCGCAGCCATTCCCCCGGGTCCCACGCTGTGGATTAGGTAGCACCACAGTGGTCTTCCTTCTCCCAGCCAGAGTAGGAAGAAACACACCTTAGCAGCAACACGAAGTGAAGGAATTACATCCCACAGTGATTTACAGTGACCTGCAGACGATTCTGAAAACCCTTTAGGGCTGCCTTCAATATACCAAAAACACTGAAAATGTCCACATTTTCTCCTCATTAAAGGTCAACTTCAACATTTTTGTTATTCCTGCCGGCCCAGCAAAGTGTCAGTACGCTGCTGTCTGCATGTTGCTGCTTTAATTTCTCCATGACTGAACGAGACACAAAGAGAATTAAATAAATAAATAAATAAATAGATCTCAGTCATTGTCCTAAACCAATGCAATTAAAGCCAAATCCTTCCTTACAGCAGGCTTTACAGGGACCAAGCAGTAATTGCCTTGTTTTTCTCATGTTCATTTCGTTAGAAATGTGAGTTGCACTCAGGAGTTATCTGCGTGATTATCAAGGTGCAGGAACTGAAACCAAAATAAAAGCAGAAGCAGAGTATTTGCTTCCAAAAAGAAAGGCAACTACCCTTTAGAATTTATCTGCAAAATAAATAAAAGTAGTAAAGATCTCACACCTCTCAAGTGCCGAAGTGCCTCTTGTTCAACCTGCTTATTTTGGGGTGGAGGGTGGGACAGAAAGGGAAAGCAGGAAATTTGAAAGAATCCTGGTAGGAGGTTGGCTAGGATGCCCATGAGTCAGCAATGGGGCCTTGTGGCCAAGAAGGCCAAGGGCATCCTGGGGGGCATCAGGAAGAGTGTGACCAGCAGGTGCAGGGAGGACATCCTGCCCCTCTGCTCTGCCCTGGGGAGGCACCATCTGGAGCACTGGGACCAGTTCTGGGCCCCCCCGTTCCAGAAGGATAGGGAACTGCTGGAGAGGGGACAGCAGAGGGCTACAAAGATGGTGAGGGGCCTGGAGCATCTCGCTTATGAGGAGAGGCTGAGGGACTTGGGTCTTTTTAGTCTGGAGAAGAGAAGGCTGAGGGGGGATCTGATAAACGCCTATAAATACTTCAAGGGAGGGTGTCAGGAGGATGGGGCTGGTTTTTTTTCAGTGGTGCCCAGGGACAGGACAAGGGGAAATGGGCACAAACTTGAACACAATAAGTTCCACCTAAACATGAGGAGGAACTTCTTTCCTGTGAGGGTGGCAGAGCCCTGGCAGAGGCTGCCCAGGGAGGTGGTGGAGTCTCCTTCTCCGGAGACATTCAAACCTGCCTGGACACGTTCCTGTGCAACCTGCTCTGGGAGGACCTGCTTTGGCAGGAGGTTGGACTAGATGATCTCTAGAGGTCCCTTCCAACCCCATAGCATTCTGTGATTCACAACTCTCTGAATCTAACGCACACCTCTTTAGCCCAACTGCACGTCTGCTTCTCCAGGGAAGAGAGGTGAGGCAGCAGGGACAACCCTTCCACAGGAAAAAGGCATGGATGGTCCTGCTCTCTTTTTCTTCCAAGTAGTCTCTTCTCACCCCAGCAAAGATCCAAAGCCAAGTATTTGTAGGTTACCAGGCAAGAAAAAAAAAGTTGTTGAAGTGGTTCAACACAGCTCACGAAGGGAAGAAAAGGAATACATCTCAGCACCGATTTGTGTTCAGTCTGCAGGAGAATACTTCAGCCCCTCAGGAAGATGAGATCAGCGGGAAGATCACAGTCTGAGCACTGAGATAACGCAGCCCCAAACCCAAAAGAACCACCACAGTAAAGCAAGTTTATTATCTCACCGTATTTCTGTTGGCATCAATACTGCAAAAGATGACAAAGATAGTACCTCTCCCTACCTCAGCATCATCAGGTATCTACTACCAGCCCTCTTCTGTATGTCATCCTCAAATCTGATACCAGTAGCTTTAGCTGTCAAGCTTTTGGGGGTAAACCACACAGGGTCTTAACATGAAATGCTCCATCATTTGTTAGAAACATAATGATAAAGAAAGGCTTATCTTTTGTCCTTCATGTAAACCCACAGGTCACATCCCAGTTTTTGTACTGAGGAAACAAACCACTGTGAAGGTGTGCGATAAAAGCAGCAGGAATTATTAGTGACAAACAGCAACTGACCATGTGAAATCCAACACCCAGGATATAAAGGTCTACACTAAAATGCAGTTAAGACCTTACCAGGCTAACTTAAATCAGACTTTGATGGGAAGGGCAGAAATAGCATCAGCCAGCAAACCTTCATGCTCGGCCCCAAGTGCTTTATTTGTGCTGTCCAGATGGAGCAGGACTGAAATGAAGGTGAACTCAAGTGACCTTCACAGCTCAAAACCTATCAAAATACACACAAGAACCTGGTCATCAGGGAAACGGCAGTAATGCCTTAGTATCAGCTCCTCCTCTTTCAGATTCCCACAGCTGCAAAACTACTCCAGTCATACCACCGAGCACGGAAAATAAACACATTCAAGAAGAAGTGATGAACTGCATCCTTCGAATTCCCACAGTCCATGTAAAGGAGACAGACAAAGAGAAGAAGAAAGCACAAGTAGAGCGTAGCTGCCTAATTCAAGTGGCAACACATCACATATTTGCAGGCCATCAGAAAATTATTATATCTGCTCCATTGTAAAATTTCTAGCACACCAGAAATCCATTAGCAGTGATGTTCTGGCAAACCACCAAAGAGAAATACATCCTCTTATACCAGAAGAGAAATTAAGATCAAAGGATGATGATGGATAAGTAGAGGCTACAGGTCAGGAAGCTCACCCAGAAAATACATTGTAGTGCAAGATTTAACAATTTTTGCAAGAAGAGAAAGACAAAATAATCCCTCTAATTTTGTACCAAAGCAAAGGCTGTGCATGTGTAAGTGAAAAGCTCCAGCCACCATTTTTCATTAACACTGGAAATGTATTTATATTAATCTTTTTAGCTAGACTTGGCAGCTTCTTTACAGTATCACGTTCAGCTCGATCTTGCTGTTTCTCTGCAGCATCACATTTTGTGATTTCCACTTACTGATGAGCAGCTTACCAGAGAGAAGTACCATAAACCAAATTTATTCCTTGGCTAATTTCTAGGAAGTTTCCTCTATAATCAAATTGGCCACTTGGCACAGGCAGAAATGCATTGATAATCTGACACCTTTGGATGGATTGCTGTTTCTGAAGTCATTGGGAGAACTCCTTTACTTGTTATAATTAAATAATAATAGAGGTGATGCTAAAACACACGACAATATAACAAAAAGCTTTTTGTCCCTTCGCTGATATTTAGAAATAACGTCCCTTTAGGAAGCAGAGACACTTCTGAATTTCCTTACTTCTTTGCTCTGAAAACATTTGTAACTCCATCACAGAAACACCATGTCAAGCTCATTTTTTCTCCTTTTCTCTCAGCATAACTTTACTGACTATCAAAATTTGACAGACCAAATGGGAAGCATAATTCATTATAAGAGCAATAATAAGCAAAGAGACAATTATGATTTATTGTTGCTGCCAAAGCTGTCTCGGTGAACGGAAGGTTGAATGCCATGAAGGGTACCACACTTACGGGGAGAAAAGGCAGAGTTTTGCACTAACTGAACTGCTTTGTAAAGGGAAAAATCTTTAAGTGGGCTTTTTTTTTTTTTTGACTGGCTGGCTTAGTCAGAACCAAAAGACACCAAAAATTCACAATCTTCAAAAAGACAGGGTGGGTTTTTTTTTTCCTTTTAAAATTATGTATTAGGTAATCTCTACAACGATTTAGATTCTCAACCATCACTACAGTATATTTGATAACACACAATCAGGGGCTTAAAATGGTCATGCCCTTTGGACATGAATGCTTTCATTTTGTTCTTCTGAAGCAAATCTCACATTTTTGATATTTAGGCCAATCTTCAATATGTCGTCAGGAGGGGTTTTACTTTAGGGGATGAGTACACCCTGTACATTTGAAACTCTTACTCATGTTTATACCCTCCCCAACAGATTATTCGGCAAGAACAAGGAGATTCAATTTGAGGTAAACAAGGGTATATAAAAATAAATTTGGCTATTAAAAAGCTGGATTTTAAGTGGTTTTATTTCCTTGGGGAAAGCAGGGAAGATCAAGAAAAAAAATATATATTTTTTTAAATTGACCTTTTATATCTCAAAAAAGGGCAGAAGCCCAATTTAGAATAAATATCTCTTTATATAGTAGGTCATCTTTAATAAATCATCTTTAACAAGATGATTCTTCTCCTTCACCTCACTGCATATCACACCAAATGACAGCATTTTATTTCCTTTGGGATGGTGGAAATAAAGTAAATGGAACAGAATGAGGACACATAATAAATACTCTCTAACATTGTTTTGTCATTTATTTTTTTAAAGAAACAGAACTATTATCACACAACCAGTCCTTCAGCCAATTGAAAAAGGGTTCTTTTCTGGCCTATGTGAATTTATTTGTACTTTATGGTCATGTAAGCAGATTCCGTACTTCTTGGTTAAAACACATGAAAAGAAACAGAAAAGAGATTAAAAAAGAAAAAGTTCTTTTCAGTGAGACACCATAAAACACGGCTCAGTGTTTCTGTTAGGATTATCTGATGGTACATTTCATTAAACAAGTTCTTAATATATTTGTGCAATGAAATTGTTCTAGATTTCCATAGAACACATATTTTAATGTCCTATTTGATGAACAGTATAACTAAGGTATTTTCATTGGCTTGATTCCTCTACTACTACTTCATAATGGAACTTGGACAATAAAGAACTAAAACTAAATAGGAAGCAATTAGGTATTTGAAGAATTTAGGGAAATATCGAGTTCTGCTCAAGCCAGAAGATTATTTAAAAGGAAAATCTGATTATCATATAATTGAAAAAAAACAGGGAATTAGATAGGGCATTACAGAAGCATCACAGTAATTCTGAATCACAGACTCTAAACTCCAAATGCTTGGAAAGTATCAAAAGAGTCCAGCTGTTTGAATTGAGAGAGGATCAGGTTATGGTCAACAGACTAGGACTATCTTTGGGTTAAATGCAACAATAGAAGGGTTTACCAGTGAGACACTTGCCTATCAAAAATCTTTTAACATGCCTATCTCCCATTCAGCAGCATCATCCAGGGGGGACACCCCTGACAAAAAGCATGGAGCCTGGTGCCACAGGGTGCTGTGGTACCAGCGGGACAGGACACAAACCCCAAAGGGTGGGTGGCGCGTCTGGCATCCTTGGTCACAGCACCATGAGAAAGGGGAAAGAGGACCACAGGCAGGATCAGTAGTTTCCTGCAGGATTTGCATTTGCTAATTGGCACTCCAGGATTTGGAAACCTGATTTTTGCACGCGTTTTGGAAGAGGAAAGAAGTCTCCACATAGGGAAGGGTCACTATGCTGGGTGCATTTCTCATGCTGATACTACAGCGGGAAGAGAATCGGAGCAATGTGTGCAAAGCCTTTCAAAGAATCTGGGCAGAGAGGAACCTGATGAACTTCAACAAGGGCAAGTGTCGGGTGCTGCACCTGGGGAGGAATAACCCCCTGCACCAGGACAGGGTTGGGGTGACCTGCTGCAGAGCAGCTCTGAGGAGAAAGACCTGGCAGTCCTGGGGGACAATAGGATGCCCATGAGTCAGCAATGGGGCCTTGTGGCCGAGAAGGCCAATGGCATCCTGGGGGGCATCAGGAAGAGTGTGACCAGCAGGTGCAGGGAGGACATCCTGCCCCTCTGCTCTGCCCTGGGGAGGCACCATCTGGAGCACTGGGTCCAGTTCTGGGCTCCCCAGTTCCAGAAGGATAGGGAACTGCTGGAGAGGGGACAGCAGAGGCTACAAAGATGGTGAGGGGCCTGGAGCATCTCCCTTACAAGGAGAGGCTGAGGGATTTGGGTCTTTTTAGTCTGGAGAAGAGAAGGCTGAGGGGGGATCTGATCAACGCCTATAAATACTTCAAGGGAGGGTGTCAAGGGGATGGGGCCGGTCTTTTTTCAGTGGTGCCCAGGGACAGGACAAGGGGAAATGGGCACAAACTTGAACATAAGAAGTTCCACCTAAACATGAGGAGGAACTTCCTTCCTGTGAGGGCAGCAGAGCCCTGGAAGAGGCTGCCCAGGGAGGTGGTGGAGTCTCCTTCTCTGGAGACATTCAAACCCCGCCTGGACACATTCCTGTGCAACCTGCTCTGGGTGGACCTGCTCTGGCAGGGGGTTGGACTAGATGATCTCCAGAGGTCCCTTCCAACCCCATGTGATTCTGTGATTCTGTAATTTGGTTTGTTAGTGGTTTTCTTCAAGGAAACTAATTTTCTGCATGAAGATGACACAACTGTCTGTAAATGAGTTTTTACCCACTAGCAGGTCCCAAACAAATGAAAACAATTACATTAAAGACTACACACCACACAGAAAGTCTGTCAAAAAAAGGCTGTTTCCAGCCACTGAGTGAGAAAAAGTGAATCCCGTTTTGAATCTTACTAGCAAAATACATTAAAAAATGCTATGTAAATCTCACACAACCACAGAGACAAGTGGCTGTAGACTCCGTAGGTAGCACCTTATCTGTGCAATAGATACTCCAAAGAAAGCAAACGAGTCCACTGCTTTGATACAACAGAGTGTGTGTGCACACGTCCCGCACTGTCATTTGCCAGGTAAGATGTTAATAACATATTGTTTTAATACTGCCTGATGATTCATTCTTTGGACTAAAACCACATTTCTTAAGTAGAACCAGTATTCTTAGTAGAATGGGCTGAATAACCCGTTCCTCATGTAAAGATCTTGCAGATTTAAACACTGTGAGTTTATACACTGATGGTTATTCAGCCATCCGTTAGGTCCTCTGATTCCACCCCGAAAGCCTCATAGTTTCTACTCTTTTTATTCTCCACATCTTCATTCCAAGGTCCCTGCATCAGTCGACACCTTGTCTAGAAAAGGGGATTCCAATCCATTTCAGTGCTTAGCTGAGCCCCAAGTTAAGAGGCCCTGTCCCGGTTTGAAGTAAAACAGAACCAACTTTCTCTTCTGTAATTTTACATCTTAGCCAGGCTTCTTCTAACTCTCTGAAATTAACAGTGTATTGTGGAGAAAACTGCTCGTTCTCAGAGTAATGACCAATGTTTGTGCTCCATGCCAAGGAACAGTGTGCAGAGAGGCTCCTGCTTATCCTTATTGCTGTAACAACCAAGGGCAGCCAATTTCATTATTTGCCCCGTTAGAGGGTCAGGAACGGAAAAGCGCAGAGGGGTCCCACCTGTGGGGAGGAGGGGACAGGAGAGGGGACCCAAACCTGACCCACAGGGTGTTCCATCCCATCTGCCCCATGGTCAGTGTAAAAGCTGAGGGATCCAAGGGTCAACGCTCTTCCTTCAATGGCCGACGTCCGAGGAGGACTCTGTCTGTCCATCTGCCTTTGATCCCGATCCGTGTGTTCCTGACTCCAGAACTGGAACCCAGTTCCCATCCGTCACTGAGTCCAGTCCAGACTGGGACTTCCCCAGTGCCTGCTGGTGACGATCATCCTGGGAGCTTGACAGGGTTTTGTATATATTGTATCTATTTCTTTATTTTCCTCTTTTTGATTTTAATATTAATTCTTCATTAAAGTAGTTTAGGTCATTCTAAACTTCTAAATCTCCTTATCTCTTCCTCTCCTCTCTTTTTTTTGGGGGGAGGGAAGGGGAAAGGACCATCTGTCAGTCTGGTTTTGGTAAATTTGGCTGAAACCACAACAGGCCTGCAGCACTTTCTGTGTTTCTGTAAGTGCTATTTTTAATGCACACATACAGAAAGTCATGATGCCAAAGGAGTTCTCAAGGAGAAAGGGAAAAATACCTGGGCAGAGTGGATGGACAACCCAGAGAGAGGCAGAGGAAGGGAACTATATCAGCAGGAAGGCTGCTGACTCACAGAGGAGATGCCCTGTAAATGACAGCAGAGACATAGAATACCTGCTATTCACATTCCAGTTCACGCATTTTCCTATTTACTAACCTCTTCGCATGTCTCACCCTGACCAGTGTTCCTCTGTCACCATTCACAGGGCAGTAGCAGGGCTGTTGCCACACGGGTCTGTTAATCTGAGCAACAGAAAGTTAGAAAGGCAAGATAGTCACTTCTACTAGACCAGCCCGTAGGGCTGTTGCTTGCTTTTGTAAACACAATCCTGTTCCAGCTGCCAAACCATAACCTAATATAAAAATAGTTGGAAAGGTCAGTGGTTTATTTCGTATTATTTTCAGAAGTGGTCGTATATATTGCAATCCAAACATTCAAGGAAAAACTCTGGTGCCTTCCTAATGTCAGCATACGAGGACATAATTACATTTCAGCAGTAAATCCAGAAATTACACTTTGCCTATCACAGTCACTTTGTAAAGGCTAAATCAAAAATACAGTTATTTTTTCTTTTTAAATCTTTGGTAATGGCTAGAGGTCATTTCATTGTTAAAGTTACTGCCACTTGGAGATACTCAGCACTTAGAAGACAAATTCATAGGCAGTGAAACATGTTAAGCAGTTTGATTCTTTTCCTAGTTTAAGCCATTTTACTTTAAAGAAGATGCTAAATATAGCACACAATTGATATGTACATAGGAGGTATCTCTGTATACGTGTGTATAAGACATATAGTTCCTAAGTGATCTGGTAATCTAAGAAACATCATCAAGAAAAATACCATTATAGAATTATAATATCTCTCCAGAATAATTAATCATTTTCTTCCTACTCAGACACTCACAAATACATAGTAATACATTTTTTATAATTATTTTTGTGTTAAAAAAAATCAGACAACAGAAAGGCAATTTACTCAGTGCTGATAACCCCATATGTTTTAATTGCTCTACAAGAAAACAACAAATATCGCTTCCAATGAATGCAATTACCTAAAAGCAGTCAAATATTCTGTATCACATCCACTGAGAGGAAAACAAAAGATTAACATTTTCAGAAACTTTTTTCAATCAGCAAGGAAAGCATCTTATGAGGGGATGCACAGATTTTGTATACATATATAAATGTTTTCAAATGCTATTTTTCTTAGAAGCCTTGAACCACTGAGCTTTAAGTGGTGTTTCAGAAATATCAGGTGATTAGAACTACCTTATAGTCACACACTTGGAAATAATGAATGGATGAAACAAACTACGTTTTTTGTTCTCATTTTAACCAGAATGACAATGAAGCGCTTGCAAGCATTTCACAGACATCCCTTAAACTTTCCATAACCTCATACAACTGAAGTGAGTAGCTAACTTGTGTTGATTTCAACAGCCTTTACCAGTAGCTGGTACCAAATCGACAAAAGAATCTAGACAATAATACAGGAATGATAGTAAAATAACAGGAACAGAAAATTGTTAACCTCAAACTAAATTATAATATTAAAAAATAAAATGCAACGGAGTTATCAAAAGCAATTTACACCTTTACAAAAGAAGTCTTAAGCATAACGGAACATTACACAAAAAAAATTAAAGGAAGGTAATAAACCTACTGATAATCAACATAGGTTTATGGAAAATTCTTCTTGTCAAAGTAACCTGATATTTTTCTTGTACAGGATTACAAATTCAGTAATAGTAATAGTGATGATATAAGAAAACAAAATAACATAGTTCATATTTACTAAAGAGTCAATTATAAGTCTGGAAGAAGGAAGTTTATAAAAATTATTAAAAAAAAGGAAAGAAAGGAGAAAGGAAAAAGGAAAAAAAAAAAAGAAAAAGAAAAAAGAATCTTGGGAACTAGTTAAGGAATTATATCAATTAGAAATGGGAAAGTTGTGCTATCTTTGTAGGTGACGCTGCCAAAATGCAGTGCCAAGTCTGCAGTTCAGCAAAGATACTGATAAACTGGGGAGGTCAGCGAAAAGGCACAGAAATTACTGAAGGACTTAAAGATGCCATTTTATCAAAGATCCAGGAGCTCAACCTATTTCACATAACCGAACAAAAACTGATATGCTATATGCACCAAGGTGGGAGGAAAACTCAATGCTACAGGGCTTTTTCAGTCTAAAACTTATGTTCAAACTTTTATCATTGAGGGTAATAAACTATTCAAACAATTTCTATTTTGATAAATTCTTTATTCTCATACTTCTTCAACAAAAAACTGAAAAGAAAAAAAAAACACAACATAAAAGGCAAGAATCCTTAGTGATGATGGTCGAACTGCATAATCCCAGGCATTCCCCCTAGCCTCAGGATACATTTAGTGATACACTAATAAAACCTTGAATTCTTGTCTTATCTGTCTTTAAGCCAAAACAGAATTAGTTGGCAGAAATCTCTGCAGAACTTGTATTTTTCATTAAAGATTAAAAAAATCTATAAGCCATTCAAAAATAGTTTGTACAAAATCCGTGTTAGCAAAGCATGCTAACCAAATGGGGGTGCAGAATAATTGCCTCCCAGAAAATAAAATCACTTCTGAAATTAAGCAGCAAATCAGGAATAAAGCATTTCTTAAGTCTGGTTTGCATTTAAGACCATACTAATTTTTCCATCACCAACTGGGAGAGGGAAAGAATGACTTTGCAAAATGGGATTGTGCAAGGACAATCATGTTGGGTCAGCTGGGGTTCTGATCATGATACACACAATAAACATTACTTGAGAAGTAATGCAAAAATAGCGCAGAACATGAGTCAGTACCTCATTCAGAAGACCTGAACCCAGTCTATATCATGCTACCCATACCCAGTCTGTATAGTGCTACCTGTAAATTGGTATTAAATATCACAATTAAATTTTCAGAGCACTCTCATACAGTACAAAAAAAAAAAAAAAAAAAAAAAAAAAAAAAAAAAAAAGACAAGAAAAAGACATTATTTTAAGTAAGAATCAATTACCAAAGTGTGACTGTGCCCAAGTGCACAGGGCATGAATAAGAAAAGTGAACGGAGCTTGAATTCCCTCGATCCCAATAAATTCCAGCTGCTAGTGAGGACAATAGGGACTGTGTGCAGACAGGGCATTCATTAAAATAACTAATAAGGGATTGAGTTGGACTTTAGAGACCCAAAACAGCTTAAAGAGCTGCTCCTCCTCAAGTTTGCTATCACCATTGCTTACCACATCCAGTTACCGAGAGTCATTAAGAAGTAACGGGGGTCATAAAGCAGAGAGTAATTGCAGGCAGTCCTGGCAGACAGGTCCCTGGCACCTAGCAGCACGACCCGGCAGGTCACCTCACAACACCTGGAGCCCCTCAACCACATCCCTGTCCTGCGGGTGACCAGGAAGAGAGTGGGACTTACAGGGGCAAAAAACCTACCAGAAATTCTAATAGTCAGAAACAGTGTAACTGCATTTTTTTAAGCCATGTCAGGAAGCTAATCCTTTTGAATTCCACACAGCCAAATATTTGTAATTTAGAGCAAATTTAGGAATATGTTTTTCATTTACAGCTTGCGTGACACATCAATATTAGGGTTGGAGACCATTTGCCAAGAGAAATTACAGGCAAGGTTTCAGCAGTTTGTTTCATGAAAAAGCTGTCACTTGTCTGTCAAGCTGCTTTTTATTTTGCTTCTGGTTTCAGGATTTTTTGATGAAGTTTACGATCTGATTCTGTAAGGTTTGCAAAACTCTTGTTAAAAGGATTTCCTAATAAACATTCCCCACAAGGCATGAGGAATGTCTGTATCCTCAGCAGAAGCTGGAAAAACCATTCAGTGGCAAGACAAAATAATTAATTCCTGGAGTGCCAGGAACCTTCCAGCATCACTAACCAGAAATAATTTAAATAAAGACTGGAATATACAAAATATCTAACCAGTATTTTCTGAAGAAGCTTCTTTGGTTTTGCCTACCTTTTGATAAACTCAGAGAAAAGGGCATTTATTTTCCACATAGAAAATAGAGTCATTGGAGAGTTTATAAAAACTGCCTCCGTTGAAATCTTTCAGCCTCCTGAATGTCGTTGATCAGCACAGAATCACAGAATGCTATGAGGTTGGAAGGGACCTCTGGAGACCATCTAGTCCAACCCCCTGCCAAAGCAGGTCCACCCAGAGCAGGTTGCACAGGAACGTGTTCAGGCGGGGTTTGAATGTCTCCAGAGAAGGAGGTCATGACCATGATCATCAGGTTTATACACAGTGTTGGTACTCCTCCGAGACACAGTCAGGCGCTCGATGGGACCAGAAGATGTGTGAGCTTCCTAACAGGGTAGGGTTTCTGAGCACATCTTGCCCAGCCTACTACTTCTTTATAGATTATTATCCACTAACAAAGGGACCAGAGGAATTAAATTTGTGTTCCAAGAAGAGAAAGCGGGTGGAGGTTATGCTCCATCCTAGTGACTGAGTGTCACTAGGAAGGACAGAGCAGTCCTGAAGTGCTGAATATAAACTTGAAATCCTCATTTATGCTCATGACCCCTCAGAGCACTTCTCCATCACCAAAAACCTGAGGACCTCAGGCTATCAATGTGCTCACTCTCAATGCGTGCTCTTCTGGTTATAGCATTAAGGAGCCAAGCCACATGCAGGTGGCCAGATACTCCAGGGAGCTTTCTGAAGGTCACGAGTTTCCTCAGCAGGGCACCTGGTGACCACAATTCAGACCCAGACTCAAGAAACGCTCTCTGCTCATATCTGTGACAGGAGACACCTCATATGAAGGATGATGCTGCAGTTCGAAAGGGTCTTGATCATCTTTCTTGCCCATTGTGGGTCCCATGAAGTGAACCCGGGGCAGTGACCCCATGCCATGTCCTGTCCAGACTACACACAACCACAGACACTGCAGTTTTTCTGATGAACCACCTCACAGAGTGCTCTTCACTCCAACCCCATGACCACAGCTTGCTTTGGGGCAATATGCCATTATGTCTCTGCTGCCTCATGTGCAGATGAAGACGCCCTGGCCCAAGTCTCCTCAGAAAAGTCCACACGGTCTGCAGGACCAAAGGGGCCTCATAGAGACTTTCAGAAACACATCCCCTTTCCTGCTGAGCTCTGCTGTTTAATCCACGATTACAACCCAAGATGAGAGCATAAATGATCATGTGGCTATATTTAAGAAGAAATACTCAGCAAAGATTTTGACACAGTCTCCCACAGCATCCTCATAGGTAAGCTTAGGAAGTGTGGGTTAGAGGAATGGACAGTGAGGTGGATTGAAAACTGGCTGAAAGACAGAGCTCAGAGGATCGTACAGAGTCTAGTTGGAGGCCTCTAACAAGTGCTGTTTCCAGGGGACAGCACTGGGTCCAGTCCTCTTCAACACTTTCATCAATGACCTGGATGAGGGGATGGAACATACCCTCAGCAAGTTTGCTGATGACACAAAACTGGGAGGGGTGGCTGACACACCAGAAGGCTGTGCCACCATACAGCGACACCTGGACAGGCTGGAGAGTTGGGCCAAGAGAAACCTGATGAACTTCAACAACGGCAAGTGTTGGGTGCTGCACCTGGGGAGGAATAACCCCCTGCACCAGGACAGGGTGGGGGTGACCTGCTGCAGAGCAGCTCTGAGGAGAAAGACCTGGCAGTCCTGGGGGACAATGGGATGACCATGAACCAGCAATGGGCCCTTGTGGCCAAGAAGGCCAAGGGCATCCTGGGGGGCATCAGGAAGAGTGTGACCAGCAGGTGCAGGGAGGTCATCCTGCCCCTCTGCTCTGCCCTGGGGAGGCACCATCTGGAGCACTGGGTCCAGTTCTGGGCTCCCCAGTTCCAGAAGGATAGGGAACTGCTGGAGAGGGGACAGCAGAGGGCTACAAAGATGATGGGGGGCCTGGAGCATCTCGCTTATGAGGAGAGGCTGAGGGACTTCGGTCTTTTTAGTCTGGAGAAGAGAAGGCTGAGGGGGGATCTGATCAACGCCTATAAATACTTCAAGGGAGGGTGTCAAGGGGATGGGGCCGGTCTTTTTTCAGTGGTGCCCAGGGACAGGACAAGGGGAAATGGGCACAAACTTGAACATAAGAAGTTCCACCTAAACATGAGGAGGAACTTCCTTCCTGTGAGGGCAGCAGAGCCCTGGAAGAGGCTGCCCAGGGAGGTGGTGGAGTCTCCTTCTCTGGAGACATTCAAACCCCACCTGGACACGTTCCTGTGCAACCTGCTCTGGGTGGACCTGCTTTGGCAGGGGGTTGGACTGGATGATCTGCAGAGGTCCCTTCCAACCCCACAGCATTCTGTGATACTGCGATTCTGCCTGAAAAAGAGAAATAGCCATCTGCTGAGCCAGAGGTGCCATCAGAGCATTAAAAACTTCACAGGGACGGAATTAAAAACAAAATAAATAAATACCAAGTACACTTAATTGCTATGCAGCTCCTGCACAGTTCTGGGATGATGGCCAGAGCTGGAGACATGCTGAAGGAGGGAAGGCTGCCGGCCCAGCCCTCGGGCCCTGCGTTTGCTAATGCTGAAGGCGACATTAACGAAGACAGGCACAGAGCACAGCTCCATTAGACGCACCTCGGACCGCACACGGACACCGAGGCAATGGATTCACAGACACACCCGTGCAACTAATGCATCCCTAACCCTCGCCTAAGGGACTGAACCTTTTAAAACTACGGCTGATTCAATCTGAAAGCTCCTTTGTAAATACTTCAGCCAGTTGAACAGACAAAAAAAAAAAAAGTTAAAAAAGAAAGTATCATAAACAAAGCTCACTGTAGAGAAACTACGGCGGTGCAGGCAAAAAAAGCATGAGAAAGAATGGTGATGTGGAGAAAATACCATCACTGAATAAAAGGAAACTGCATTGTAATTACATCAGTTTTTTATTATCATTTTTTTATTACCATTGAGGGTGATATTTCAGTGTATCTCACACCTGCATTTAATGTGAACATCACCTTCAAAAACGGTTGAGATCCAAAACGAGCATAAAGACAGCACGCAGATTTCAGTGTTAAATTAAACTGCCACCTAAAACACTATTTTTCCTTCCTCTCACTTGCATCCAGGACTGGCAGAACATCCCACCCTGGGCCTCAGTCTTCCTCATGTCTGAAATGCCAGTGTAAACCCTGCTTTTTAATTTCCCCGCACCTTCCCCCTCCTGCATCTTCCACCCCCTGAACCTTCCCAGCTTGTTTCATGGTGGAGATCAGCCTTTGGTGACAGGCCACTGTCGTAAGGGGTGGCAGAGGAAGGGACTAGGACAGGAAAGTTGCTTCAACTAAGACCAGATTCAATAGTAGCATCTCCAGTGGCATTTGTGGTATAACAGAGCTCAGACAAACACAGTGGAGGAAACAGAGGAACTGTCTGTCAGATAAAAAGATGGATTTGAAAAAGATAAGAACAAATACTGCCCACAAAGAAAGCAGCAAAGAAAATCTGCAGATAGACATTAGGGAGCAGGGGTATATTTTTGTTTCTGATGTTTTTAGAGCACTCTGTTTGCTACTACAATTTTAATTTTTATTTTTTTTTCTCTTTCATAAATTGGGGAACCATAGGGAAGAAGGAGCACTTTCCCTGTGACTATCCACCGCTGACACGGTGCTCAGATATACTGGGACATTCCAGTCATACACACCAATCTCTAAACAACAGGGAGACTGCAAGAAAGGAGACTGACAAAGGCAGGGTGCGTCTCTCCTTTCTGACAACCTATGGATTTGAAATTATTTTTTCCCCTCTCTGTCCCCCATACTTCCTTTAATGTTCATCAAATGTATATTATGCATAAAAGCTAATTTCACCACAGAGGCCTGCTTCAGCATGCTTTTGATATTAGCAGAGGCTCAGTTATAAATAGTAAGCTGATCTTTTTTCCAGAGGAAAACTAAAATCTTGAACCTTGCTCCTTTCAAGCATTCAACTAGTTTTCAATCAGAATGCTACTGTGAGCCAAATTCACAAAGCACTCTCAAAAAAATTAGTGCTTTTCTTTCAGAACCCTCAGAAAATCATATACAATGTAATATGGAGAGTAAGAACTGCAAGAGAAGAAAAACATATACAGCCTTCTGAATAGAACATATTTCGTCACAGGAATAATAATTAAAAATACATTTTAAACATCGCTCCAGTATACTTGGCCCTCTTTTTATTTGATCGTCTGCAAATGTTATTTCAGAAGCAGTTTAAATGTTGATTTAAATATCATGATAGAAAGCAAAGATCTTAATTTCCTTGCAGCCTTCTTGTTTTCATTTTGCACAATTTGTGATAGAACTTTTTTCACATTATAAAAAACATAGCTCCTTAGGTAAAGCTCATATTTAAGTTGGATTCTGACACTCCTAAGAATAATAAGGACATATTTTGACAGTGTTACTCATACAAATACTGGTCTAATATCATTAAAGACAACAATGACATAAAAATAGGATCTAGCCCAAACCAAATTTTAAATACATGTGGTTTTGTGCATATGTACATGTGCATAAACAAAAAATCCACCCACAGAGAACTGAGTTCATAAAATCACATCCATAACTTGCCTTTTCATATACCAATAGTAGATGTGTTTACTTTTATTGAGATGACCTGAAATTCATACTGCGAGGTAAATCCTGACCTCTCAGAAACTGTGACTGCACCATTAATCCGCCACCCAAAATAAAAACAGATTTCTGCAGCCTACTCTCAGTAATGTATAAATCTGTATATAAAACTGCTATTTCCAACAAACACTTCAGCGTTGAAGACTTGGTGCTTTTCAGCAGGAAATTCTTCCTCTAGAATTCTTTTAAATTGTATTTGTTATAAAATTATACGTCTAAACCAGCCCCTTTCCCTCACTTTCCAGCAGCATAGTGTCTCTGCTGTCTGTAAGCAGCCAGGAAGAGGAATGTCTGTGTCCTTCTCAGCAGAAGCTGGAAAACCATTCAGTGGCAAGACAAAATAATTAATTCCTGGAGTGCCAGGAACCTTCCAGCATCACTAACCAGAAATAATTTAAATAAAGACTGGAAAATACAAAATACTTAAACAGTATTTTCCAAAGAAGCTTCTTTGGTTTCGCCTACCTTTTGACTAACTCATGTCAGTGCACATAAAGAAATTGCCACTGTTTAAAATGTGTTTACAAGTGAAAAAAAACTGAAAATTGAGTGGCTCCCACTGCAACCTGAATGGTTCATCTTTATAGCAGAAAAACTTGTAGCAATTGAACACAAACTCTTACACCAAACCACACAACATTATTAGGAGATGAAGAAGGAGATGAATACTAATGAAGTGTTTCTATTTACTATACTATTTATTCTCTTTTCACTTCAGAGCAGAAGAGCAAAACAACTCCTATTTTAAAACAGCTGTGCCAAAAGGCTACTGCAAAAACTCATTACTGAAAGCCACATTCCGGATTTCACTTTAAGCTTGCTATTGTTCTATCCTTCCTCGTAGACTGAAGTTCACAGCATGCTCCTGCCTTATGATGCTTCTCGGTTCCCAAAAGACTGGAAACACATCTGGAGAAGCTTTGTTCCCAAATACCCACCTCGTTCATTTTCTGAGACTATCTGTAGTGCAATTGCTCTATCTCCAGTACTTTACACTTGGTTAATAAAATGCTAACAGCTACCAGTTTTCAGCAACTCCATCTTTTAATACCCAGGGAGGCTCTGTGTGAGTAAAGTAACTTGCCTTTATGGTAAACTGAAAGATGGCAAATGAAATTATAACACTAAAACGTTAGTTACGCTGCCATAGCTACTAAGTAGTAACAATGGAAATATCACAGCCTACAATGGTACTTGAGAAAATAACAAAAGAACTTAAAATACAGTACTACAAATTAACTCAATATCTAGAAACAGAGTTTGTGCTATAATACGACCTCTGAAACCTCCATTGAAAAATGGTATTTCACCGGCACCGGGTCTTGAACAAACACAGAGTAAGATATAGTCATTACTTACTGGTTTAGTGTCACATCTAGGATGAAAGATGATCCAAAAGCATCAACCTGGAAGCTGGCTCGAGCAATGTGGGTAGACTGCAACGTTGAAAACACTGGAATTAGTATTCAGCCACAATAAAACATACTATACAGGTCTGTGAAATCAGAAAGTAAATATATTTACTAAGTAACAACATGCCACTAACCAAATAACATTGCACGGAAACGGACCAAGCAGTCTATGATAATGATGAAAAGATCTATTTTCTGCATCTACGAGGCCTATTCAAGAATTCCCACCAACAGAACCTGTCTCTGGGAGGCTCTGCCATGGTAACCCCCATCTCAACCCACCCACACCATAGGAAACGGCTCTTCTCTTCGAACCTCCATCCTGGACAAAACCTGAGCAAAGGTGTCCCGGTTTGAAGTAAAACAGAACCAACTTTCTCTTCTGTAATTTTACATCTTAGCTCAGCCTCTTCTAACTCTCTGAAATTAACGGCGTATTGTGGAGAAAACTGTTCATTCTCAGAATGATACGACCAGTGTTTGTGCTCCATGCTGAGGAACGGTGTGCAGAGAGGCTCCTGCTTAACCTCATTGCTGTAACAGCCAAGGGCAGCCAATTTCATTATTTGCCCCGTTAGAGGGTCAGGAACGGAAAAGCGCAGAGGGGTCCCACCTGTGGGGAGGAGGGGACAGGAGAGGGGACCCAAACCTGACCCACAGGGTGTTCCATCCCATCTGCCCCATGGTCAGTATAAAAGCTGAGGGATCCAAGGGTCAACGCTCTTCCTTCAATGGCCGACATCCAAAGAGGACCCTGTCTGTCCATCTGCCTTTGATCCTGATCTGAGCATTCCTGACTCCAGAGCTGGAACCCAGTTCCCATCCGTCACTGAGTCCAGACTGAGACTTCCCCAGTGCCTGCTGGTGACGTGATCATCATCCTGGGAGCTTGATAGGGTTTTGTTTATATTGTAGCTATTTCATTATTTTCCTCTTTTTGATTTTAATATTAATTCTTCATTAAAGTAGTTTAGGTCATTCTAAACTTCTAAATCTCCTTATCTCTTCCTCTCCTCTTTTTTTTTGGGGGGGGGGGGGGGGGGAGAGAGGGAAAGGGCCATCTGTCAGTCTGGTTTTTGGTAAATTTGGCCGAAACCACAACAAAAGGGAAGTGGAAGACTTTCCCTGGATAACGTGTCACTCGTTCCTTAACCTGACTCTGCAGACAGACCCGGGGAGAGGACCTGAGCCATTACTGGCTTGGTCAGCCCGGGATGCACTCACAAATCTCACCGTCATTAACTGAAAGAAACTGTTTGTTCAGACAGACTCTCACTGAAGCCCATATACCAAGGTAACAGCAACGGGCTAAAAAAAAAATCTTATTAGTTGCATTTTCTGTAAAGCTCTGACTCCCCGCCTTGTAACCCATCTCCTCCAAAGGCTCCTGAAACTCCAAGCCCCTGAGCAAAGAAACCAAAGAAAAATGGGTAGTAAGGAAACTTTCTTTCTTTGCCATATATTCCTTCTGAATTAATTGCTTTCATTCCGTCATATAGAGAAGAAACATGACAATACTTTAAAACTCACGGTGTGCCAGAAATAGAACATTTTTTCTAGTAGCTGTGGAAGAAAATACCCAGCTATCTCATGGAAATGCAACAGTTGTTTCTAGACCTGAAAACTCTCAAGAAACAGAACAGCCATGTTATTTAGCTAATTAATACGAAAAGCTACTTTCAGACATTTTGGAGCAGTTTCAACTTTGTTCTTACTTTCTTTCCATTGAAATCTGCACATTAAGATTGGAAACATGTAGACAGAGGAAGTGAAGAACAGACACTGAAAAACCACTTACAACTCCAAACTACACTTCTCTAAATAAATACAATACAGGATAGTACAACTGCAGCAAATGATTTATTGAAAACTCTGGGAAACACAAGACAGGATGGGATAATTTGAATCATCAAATTGACTCTCTCTAAAACTACTGGCAGGCTTTCAATAGGCATTAAATCCAGAAGCGCTGAGAATACCAGTTTCCCTGGAAAAGAACAGCAACAAAGGAATGGGAAGCTGAGGGAATCATGACTTTTTTGTTTATTACATTTTTGAGTTGCCCTACCATGGAATGTGTTTTTTATGTCTATATATAAGCATGAGTATTAATAAATAATAATAAAAAACCCCTACAACCATGAATACATAGTAACAAACAGTTGACTCCTTTTAAAAAAAAAAGTCAAGACAGTTTCAAGAGATCCATTAAAGGATGCTTAGGCTTAGCACCCTCTATAAAAATGCCTGGCTGTGCCACTGCAGTGAATGTGCATGCAAAATTGCATGACGAGAAATTACAGATATTGAAATTACTGTTTAGAAGGATGTAGCATTAACTGGAAGCTTCTCAGAAGCCCCCTCAATATACTTAATTCACAGAGTCAGCTATAATGGGAATAACTGAAAGGATATCTTTGTATCCTTTTAGGATACAAAGGATACAAAGTGTTACAAAGGATATCCACTTTGTAACACAGGCCACAGGTCCGCACTCCGTGGTTCTTGTCATTTCTGGATGATTAAAGAGCATCTCTTTTGAACAAATGTACAATCTTTGACCAACCAACTGAATATAACACACAGTTTACTTTATCTGGGTAAATAATTTCAGTGCTGAATTACCAACAATACTAAAATCCTACTTTCTGTCCAAAAAAGCCTCAAAAAAAAAAAACAAAAAAAGGCAGTAATTTCCTCACATCACCTATTCTGATCTCTTTTTGAAGTTAAGGGATTCAAGCTTGCCCCAAATGACCAGTGACACAGCCGGCTGGTACCCACAAGGCAACGCTGGGCACCCACAGCACATCCAGCCGAACCACAGCTCCTATGGCTCCCCACATGTAGGACCACCATCCACCTGCTTCTGACCTGCAGCAGTCAGCCGGCCACCAACACAGCAAAACCAACCACCAACAAATTACGTTAGTGTTCGCTGTTCCAACTTTCAGGCAGCAGAGCTGGCTTTGAATTATTTTAAAATTCTACTTCCTCTTCTAGATGGGAATTTTTAGGCTGCTGCTCATAAAGGGATGTGACAGGCCAAGAACCAAGTAGAAGGGCCCAACATTAGTTTTGTCATTCCCTCGTTCCACTGCAGCACATTTACTGACCTTAACTAACCTTCATTTATTTACCTCTCTGCACTGCAACCACCAAAGGAGTAGCAGCAGAGCCCAGTTGTTCAATTTTCATCATTACAGAATCACAGAATCTTCATAGTTGGAAGTGACATTTGAGATCATTGAGTCCAACTATAAAAAAAAAACAAAACAAAAAAAACCCAAACCCCACAGACACAACCCAACAATCTTGGGCACTAGAGCATGCCCTGAAGTGCCACATCTACACCTTTCTTAAATCCCTCCAGGGATGGTGACTCCACCACCTCCCTGGGCAGGCCCTTCCAGCGCCTGACCACCCTCTCAGGAAAGTCATTCTTCCCAATATCTCATCTAAACCTCCCCTGCCCCAACTTCAGACCATTTCCTCTGCTCCTGTCATTATTCCCTTGGGAGAAGAGGCCAACCCCCACCTCTCGACACCCTCCTTTCAGGGAGTTGGAGAGGGCAAGGAGGTCTCCCCTCAGCCTCCTCTTCTCCAAACTAAACATGCCCAGTTCCCTCAGCCTCTCCTCGTAGGACTTGTTCTCCAGACCCCACACTGCTGGCTCATGTTCAGCCGACAGTCCACCAACACCCCCAGGTCCTTTTCTGCCAGGCAGCTCCAGCCACTCTGCCCCCGGCCTGTAGTGCTGCAGGGGGTTGGTGTGACCCAAGGGCAGGGCCTGGCACTTGGCCTTGTTGAACCTCATCCTGTTGGCCTTGGCCCGTGGATCCAACCTTTTCTAGGTCCCTCTGTAGAGCCTTCCAACCCTCAAGCAGATCAACACTCCCATCTAGTTTGGTGTCATCTGCAAACTTACTGAGGGTGCATTTATTTTCTTTAGCATGTTTGGAGCCCACTGTTCCAAGTATTGTCTTCCTCTGACATTTGCTCTGTTTCGTGTAGAGCCAATAGCCCCTTGTTTTAGCCAAGCATCTCTCCCTTAATTGCTCTGTGCTACTAGGCAGGCTGACAGTGTCACCTCAGAGCCGTCCCTGTTACGTTATTAAATGCAAGGAACGTTCTACAGCACTTATTATTTCTGTTTGCTAACAACATAGCTACATCTGCCATCACTTAGCTCTGCGGAAAAAGTATAACCAGGTCTTCGATATGACTATATGCTGGTACCAAAAGAGAATTCATCAGTAAGGAAGAATATAAAAAGCCTAATTTAAATTTTTAAACGTACAGATGCCGAATGTAGCCTTTGTCATTAAAATGTATTCACCTCATTCACTGTAAGAGCAAAGATGGCTAGGTTTGGGTTTGTTTTTAACTGCTAGGCATACTGCACCTATTGATTTGGTCTGGGAAATTTCCTCCCTTGAACATGTCTCTAAGATAAACAATTACAAGGCTAATGTATTTCTGAGGTGACCCTGCACCACAGTTATTCCCTGACAGAAGGTGTTAATGTGGATTTAAGGGAGAAAACACCTATTAATAAATTAAGATGAAAAACATTACACAGATGTATCCACCCCCAAGAGAAGCGGTGCAGACCCAGGCAGCTCAGCATTAAGTTTAAGCTCAAGTGCAATCAAGGGTATCTCAAACCCACTGAGACACCCAGATGCCCGTTTTGGATAGCCAGCCAAACTCAGCCCTTTCCAGAAATCACAGCCCTTCCTCCAACCCTGTACAACACTGCAACGCTGCACATTGCGGGCTGCTGCCAATACCAAAGAGTTCTGCCCCATCCTGGCCATGTGTTCCCACCAGGGTACTGCCTTGTTGGCTTGTGCGACCACCAGGGAAGTCGGACCAGCATCAGAAAATTCATCATTCCTTGGAGTGGATCTGTTTTCTGCCAGACAAATAAGCTAATCCAAATAACCTTATATAGTCACACCATGAGTAGATGCGATGGAAAGAAGCTGGAGGGGACATGCAAGAGAGAATGAAGAGGAAGACAGATCCCCCCTTTCAATGACAGCTAACAGATCTCACTCAGCGTAATGAAAAATTGCACTTTAAGAGTGCCAGCCGGTACATTTTTTAGGATAACAATTCTTCTGAGTATCTGGCTAAAAAACATAAAATAAAGATACAGATTTTGAAAAGTCTTGCCTCTACCTTCCTTTTAAGCACATCTACCTGCCTGCTCAGTCGATCAGTGACATGATTCCCAGCTGAGAGGGAAGCTTAGATTCATAGACGTATGTCAATAAAAGAAGCCAAAGAAAGGAAATAAGTATTTTTATGCTCACCACCTCATTCAAGCAGAAGTAACAAGACAGACACCTGCAAAGGCTCCTCTAAACCACTGAAGCAAGACAATCAATTATGTCATCCCGTTCTCAAACCAAGGAACTTTGTCAGAAAATTCGAGGCTTTTTCAACAACTACAGGCGTGACACATCAACAGCCGACACAGGGAGTTCTTGGAGACCAAGAGGGATGCACTCAACGCAGAATATAAACAAGAGCCAGGAAAGGAGAATCTAACAACTTAATGGAGGAGTGCAGTGCCGTGCCTCCAACACCATCAGAACGTTCTGAAATTTTAATGTCACGCAACTGAAGAAGGAAAATATCGATTCCAACTCTGAAATGAGCTGCAATACTTTCAAACGCAATTTCTAGTGGCACATAAAGTGTATGACCTTGCAAGCCCCCCTATAGAAAATACTAAGCATCCTATACATCTAACGCAATGGAAGAGCTGGCTTTGTCAGAGATTGCAAAGTTTAAGCATCTCAGTGAATGTCTGAGAGGAATCAAAAGCAAATGGAGTGAAAAGGATTATATCAGATCACCAAGTAGAAAGATACTTTATCTTAAACCAATATTAAAAGCTTGAATCCTAGAAAAACAAAAGTGGTCCACAAACCTTCCTGCCAAACCAAGAGGGATGCAATTTCAATTAGTTTAAATCACCTGCTCCGTGACTCAGGGATCGCTGCAGTAACGGAGGAGATGGGCAACCAGCACCAAGGGTGACTATTTATTATTACAAAGAAACACAACAAAATAGTGATGATTTCTGATAGAATCCCCCTCCAGTATCCCTGCTGGGGACCAGCTCTCTCCAGAACCTAGCCCTGAAGAGTCAGTCTCTGCAAAGGGAACACACCCCTTCATCCTACAACCACCATGTACCATTGCAGATGAATGGTAAACCTCACTGCACCGCTCTGTAGGCAACCTGAAATATGTTTGGAAGGTTCTCCTTTCAAACAGGTCAGATATTTTAACCACTAGCAAAACATTTACAAGCTACGTACTTTCTTTAATAATCAAACTAACAACAATTCTGAAAGGAAATATTTTAGAAACGTTCCTCGCATTGTGTATAATTAGCTGGGTGCCAAAAAGAGCATATTAATGTGATGACATACATTTCCATATTAAAATAAGGAAAAAGAGAATTAAAAACATATTGTGATATAATCACAGAATCATCATATATGTGCAATTCCTCATAATACATGTTTCTTACTTCTGAAGTATCCTTCATTAGGCACTTAGATGCTTTTACTAAGTTTTGCTAGAAAAGATAACAATAATTTCTACCAGAAGAGAAGAATGTTTTTCTAAAAAAAAATTTATGAGAAAATCCTATTTATGTGCTTGCCCTTTGATGTAAAGAATTTTATATTTACTACTATTTATAGCATTGTGGTTTCTAATTAAAAGATTCTGATCAAATTTGCAGACTCGAAAGAAGAGCACAAAGAGAATTAAGAGAGAAAGTAATACAGAATATCATAGCAAGAGAGAACTTAAAAGCTATGCTTCAGAGCTTGTAAGAACAATGAGATTTTATAGCGGACATTCTGGGAATCAGTCACATTTACAAAATAATAGATTCCTTGGATATTAATTTAATTTCCCCTCCCTCTCCATTCAACAGGAAAATGGAAATCTCAGCTTGTTAACAATCCTTTACGTGTGTGTGAAATGACCATTTCTTAAGTTTAGTAAGGACACAGATAAGTCCCTAGGAAATCAAAATAAATGCATTAATGAAATTAAATGAAAAATATACTAAACATTTTTTGTAGATTTACCTAAAAAAATTTTTAACTGTAGTTTTGAAAATAATCATTACACTTAAATTTATGCTACAGTAGAAGAATAAAGTGCTAATTAGAACATGTACACATTTTTAAAGGACAATTTTCAGCCGCAGATGTATTGCAATAAATCCAGAGTTATGCAGTAGATTGTTGCTGTATGTAAAATAAGAAATTTGTTCAAAAAACTACTTTTCTACTTGTACTGGGAAGAAAAAAATAGTAACTTTGCTCAGAGACAAAACTCAGAAATAAGCCTAGATCTAGTAATAAAAACAAATATCTCCAGGCCAAAGAACCTTTTAAAAAATACACAATAAAATATGAATGCCATGCGATTTCCTCAGGCCCTCTCTATTGCCATCTGCAAATATCTCATTAGTATCAGGATCAAAAGTTCAGTGTCACTGAACTGGATTTCCACATCACAGCATATTAAAGAACTGCAAAATCTCTTTTTTACTTTCCCTAGCGTTCTCAAAATATTTATAGGCACTCATTTACTATATTAATCATCATTATTTTCATTCTTCATGCAAGCTCTATCTTTTTATCGATTGGATAAGCCTAAGTATCTGTGGGGCTTTGCAGTGGGGAGGGGAAGTTATGTAATGAAAAAAACTGTAGAATAGACCTATGGTTTGATGAAAAGGCTTTTACAGAAGCCTCTTTGGGGGACATTTAGTAAATAAGTCGTTTATCCTGAGGAAAAGCTAGAAATAAGGAGAGATTTAAAGAGGTCCGTGCTCATTTTTGGATCCTGGGTCACACATCTGTTCTCCATGCCAAAGGAGGGTGGTGCAGGGGAGGGGAGTCAAACACCCCCAGCTGGAGCAGGCTGCAGTGGCCACTTCACTTTGGGGGGGGTTTGCCAGCCCTCAGCAAATGAAGACCTTGACAAAGTTGTAAACATGACCTAAAATAGCTTTTCCCCATATAAACATCATAGTATCAATGAAATCAGAGTCAGAAGCAAGGACTACTTGTACCTCTGAAATGCCAGTAATTATTCTTCTCAATAGTAAAAAAAATAATTAGTTAAAAAAAAATAAAAAAAGTCTTTTACTATTTATTTGTGGATTTAAGAACAGCGGCTGTTTGAATTTACTCCATATGGATGGAGTTCCTGGCAGAAAAGGACCTGGGGGTTCTAATTGACAAGCGGCTGAATATGAGCCAGCAGTGTGCCCAGGTGGCCAAGAAAGCCAATGGTATCCTGGCTTGTACTAGAAATAATGTGACCAGTAGAAGCAGGGAGGTGATTGTCCCCCTGTACTCAGCACTGGTGAGGCCACACCTTGAGTGTTGTGTCCAGTTTTGGGCACCTCAACACAAGAGAGATATGGAGGTGCTGGAGCGGGTGCAGAGGAGAGCAAGGAAGCTGGTGAAGGGCCTGGAGAATAAATCTTATGAAGAGCAATTGAAGGAGCTGGGATTGTTTAGTTTGAGGAAGAGGAGGCTGAGGGGAGTCCTTATCACTCTCTACAACTACTTGAAAGGACATTGTAAAGAGGTTGGTGCTGGTCTCTTCTCACAGGTAATTAGTGATAGAACAAGAGGGAATGGATTCAAGCTGCAACAGGGTAGGTTTAGACTGGCCATTAGGAAACAATTCTTCCCAGAAAGAGTGGTCAGACACTGGAATAGGCTGCCCAGGGAGGTGGTTGAGTCACCATCCTTGGATGTGTTTAAGAGTCGTTTAGATGTGGTGTTGGTGGATATGGTATAGGGAAGAACTTTGTAGAGTAGGGTTGATGGTTGGACTCGATGATCCCAAGTGTCTTTTCCAACCTGAATGATTCTATGATGAGGGGAACAGCACCAGGAAAAAGCACAAACCGATGCAACGTATCGTGCAGATGTCGCTACTGCAGATCCCACACCTGGGGAGCAGCAGGGAACCTTCTGAGGTCCTGCAGTAGTTTGATGCCAAGCTCCGATAGACTCAGCTGCATCTGCTCACACAACTCACCTAGACCTCCACCAGGCACCTCAAAACTGTGACCAACTTTGAACAGTTGCAACAAACTGACTAATTAAAAATAATTCTTGTTTTCCCTTGAAAACTGCTTCTTGCTCTCCTTCCTTGCCTTCACTTCATCTCAGATATTCACCCAAGGTTCAATGACAGAGCAATGAAGACAGGAAAACTATCGGGCTGTCACTATTAGCAAATTTAGCATGAACTACCATTTGATCTCACAGATCTAAAAAGACAAAATTTAAGTATCTGAATGGGCAAGATGCTGCTTCCCAAGAGGCAATCTAATAATTGTTTCCAGCACCAGAAAAACTCTGTGGTACCAAATCTTATGCTCGTTGCGCTTTTATGTACAGAGGGTGATGTTAATTTGACTTTAAGAATATTTTAGTTACAACTTTCGATTTCCTATGAGACTAATTACTGTAACTTCTGTTGTTGTGAAAGTCGTCATATCCCAACTGAAAGGAAGAACTGCAAGAAGTTTTGGGAAGCCATATTCTTTTTTTTTTCCCTTTTTCTGAAAAGGAAGCAGCAAAGATTCATGTATAAAAGGTCACATTTCACTCACGTGCAAGAGGTCTTAAATCTATCACTATGGGGGTAAAACCAGAAAAATTAGTGACTGCTCAACCTCATGTTTTTAAAATGCATTTGACAAGGTTCTTCATCAAAGACTAATGGCTAGAAAAAGTAGGTCCACTAGGGTTTCCATTGCCCCTCGCAGCAACTGTAGGCTTCAGAGGGTCAGGTATAACACAAAAAGAGCAATGCCAGATGCAACAGCATCAGAACAGTACGTTCCATCCATCTCACCAGATACTACAGGTCTTGACTGGGCAACTAGACGGTGAATCTACTCCCCTGTGAAGAAGCATGAGGTCAGAGGGAAAGAACTCCAACAAGGACCATCTCTCTTCAATGAGATACCCCTTCTCCTGAAGACGTCTGGCAGTTTCGAGAGCACAGAACCCAAATGAGCTGCACAGCTGGAGCACAAGAGGCAAACAACTGATGCACAATGCATCTGCAGAGGGAGAGGACACAGCAAGGGCTGCAACACATAGGCAGCACTTGAGGATGGACCCATCTGGGTCACTGGGTCATTCAGCAGTATCATAGAGTCATAAAAGACTTAGAGTTGGAAGGGACCTTAAAGATCATCGAGTTCCAACCGCCCTGCCCCGGGCAGGGACACGTCCCACCAGACCAGGTTGCTCAAAGCCCTGTTCAACCTGGCCTTGAACCCCTCCAGGGATGGGGCATCCACAGCTTCTCTGGGCAACCTGTTCCAGTGTCTCACCACCCTCACAGTGAAGAATTTCTTCCTAATATTTAATCTACATCTCCCCTCTTTCAGTTTAAAAAGTCCTTCCTGCAGAAAGTACTACTCTCTCAAGAACACCAATTAGGCAAGAAGGAAAGCTCAACAAATCTAACAGTCAAGAGGAGTGAAGGCATTTCCCTTGCCAAAGCAGATGGTGCCTTATGGTCATTTTTAGCTGCATGTTTTCAATAGCATTCAGAGAAAGGCCTCCTTTTCAGCATTTCTTTTAGGCTCCAGAGACAAAGGAACAGAGTTCCACTACCAGAGGAATCTGCAAAACCCCTCCATTAATGTCACCTTTACGTTACAGATAAAGCATTCAAACGTAATAAAAAGAGCGCACACAAACTTTGCTCCTTTATACAACAAGCATCACCGAGCAAAACATTTTTCAGCAACGCAATGACATATTCTAAACATTTTCAACTGGTCCTACATTTAGTTTGTACACAGAAGAAAGCTTATCAAAAAGATTAGCTCTTCCCACTGGAAGTAACAAGCACTGACACCTAGAGCCTACCAACATGGCCAACTTTTCCCAGAAATAGTTCTCAGGCAACAGCAGAAAACTTACATTTTCTCAGCACCACAGGCTGAGAAGAGCTTGAGGAAACTTGGGGACTCTTAGGCATGCCAATATATTGCTCAATCAACTCCACAGATAATACTTTATAAATATGACTCACCCTCTACATTCAAGTATCAAAGTCCTGTTTAAAGTTGAAAAGTGCAAGAAAAGTACAGTTTAAAACTCGTTTTCCTCTTGATACAGCCTAGAAGATCAAAACGAATCAATATTTTCACTGTATTTATTTTCTGAAATAGCTGATGTATTTTGCTCATTCCCACAGAATTTCAGGAGCTGAAATACTCTAAGGAGACATTTCTGGAACAGACCACGTACTGCTATTCTACTGGGCAATTTCTGAGCTCTAAGTGAGGGCTGGAGCCTCCACACAGACATATATCACACTTCCAGAATCATGACACCATTAAAAGGCATTTACCCACATAAACTTTTTCTAAACCTTGCATTATTATTACATTCTGGAATGCTTTTTCTATACTTTTTCTAAAACATGGTCACTTGCTACACTTTTCTGGCAACAATCATTTCATTATAAAAAAAAAAAGAGAGATTGTAGAGTGAATTTGGTGTACATAGACAAATCAGAGCTGATCAAATTAACAGAGGAATCACCAGATTTCACATTCTGATAGCCAATGCCCAGCAGCAATGCCACGCTTCTTGACTTTCTTCAACTGAATCCCATTTTCAAATTAGACTCCTACTGACTCAACAGTGAAATAGCTCTACATCATTCACCACATTCTTTGATTTCTACATAATCACATCTTTAATTTCAGGTGACACTGGCTTTCCGCTTGAACTTGCTCAACGAGCCAACCACCATCGTGGAAGTGCACACCACAGCGTGGCAGAACCCATCCTTGACCATTGGGAGTGCTCAGCACTCCCAAGGAGCTCCTCAGCCACCTTCACTGACCTTCAGCGCTCACACAATAAAGTTTCTGGGAAAAAAAACTATGAGGCTTCCCCCACACAGTCATCCCACTGAAGGATTAAAAAGCTTGCACTGATGTAGTCTTCTGAGTGCAAAGCTCTCCTCTGCCCTAAGCATGCCTCCAGGTGAGGAAAGAGACATGGTTCCACACTTGGCTGCACGGTTCATCCCTGCAGCAATGATTTCTCCTCCTCAAATTAATGCAAATATTGCAATGGCTTCAGAGAAGTACTATCAGGGAGCATCTGAGGCTATGAAGAGCAAAACTTCATCTGACAGGCCTCTGTGATCCTTTACGTGCTCCAAAAGCCATCTCCACAGAACAGCTCCATAGGGTGCCCAGGAGGCCATTAGCCAGCCAAAGGGAAGAAGATGACAAGAAGGGCTCAGAAGGCTTTCTTGTCTGAAAGTTTTCCACAGACAATCACAGCAAATTTGATGTAGTTTAAAATGAAGAAGTCAGAACTAGAAAGAAGAGAGCCAGAATGTGAGTCACAGTGATTTCTGGAGACGTTAAATATAGCAGTTACGGTTAACATGCAAGAAGCCAACAATTACACTTCTTCTAGAAAATACAATACTGAAAAAAAGGATTATTTAGGGACCAAAACACTGAAATCGCATCAGTGGGTGAATGAAGAAAAGATATTGTGTAAGAACACGCAATCCCGTGTCCAAGACGGGTGGGGCTTGATCCTCTAATGGTACTAGACTTCACCCTCCACATCCACAGCTATCCAGACTGTACCACAGAACAGACATGGGCCTGGGCTGGCAACCAGACCATCTGACAGCAACCCAGTGGGCCTCTTCCCATGAAGTGGTCTACCAGGGAGGAGAAGTGCCATTGGGTCAAACCCATGGGAGCTAAAGATAAGGATCCAGTCCAGTCCTCTTCAATATATTCATCAACGATCTGGATGAGGGGATGGAACATACCCTCAGCAAGTTTGCTGATGACACAAAACTGGGAGAGCGCCAGCTGACACACCAGAAGGTTGTGCCACCATACAGCGAGACATGGAAAGGCTGGAGAGTTGGGCCAAGAGAAACCTGATGAACTTCAACAAGGGCAAGTGTCGGGTGCTGCACCTGGGGAGGAATAACCCCCTGCACCAGGACAGGGTGGGGGTGACCTGCTGCAGAGCAGCTCTGAGGAGAAAGACCTGGCAGTCCTGGGGGACAATGGGATGACCATGAACCAGCAATGGGGCCTTGTGGCCGAGAAGGCCAAGGGCATCCTGGGGGGCATCAGGAAGAGTGTGACCAGCAGGTGCAGGGAGGACATCCTGCCCCTCTGCTCTGCCCTGGGGAGGCACCATCTGGAGCACTGGGTCCAGTTCTGGCCTCCCCAGTTCCAGAAGGACAGGGAACTGCTGGAGAGGGGACAGCAGAGGGCTACAAAGATGATGAGGGGCCTAGAACATCTCTCTTATGAGGAGAGGCTGAGGGACTTGGGGCTTTTTAGTCTGGAGAAGAGAAGGCTGAGGGGGGATCTGATCAATGCTTATAAATACTTCAAGGGAGGGTGTCAAGAGGATGGGGCCGGTCTTTTTTCAGGGGTGCCCAGGGACAGGACAAGAAGAAATGGGCACAAACTTGAACATAAGAAGTTCCACCTAAACATGAGGAGGAACTTCCTTCCTGTGAGGGCAGCAGAGCCCTGGAAGAGGTTGCCCAGGGAGGTGGTGGAGTCTCCTTCTCTGGAGACATTCAAGCCCACCTGGACACGTTCCTGTGCAACCTGCTCTGGGTGGACAGGGAGGTTTGACTGGATGATCTCCAGAGGTCCCTTCCAACCCCATGTGATTCTATGATTCTGTGATCCGCATCCTCTCAAAGGAGAGAAACGTGGCGGGAGGCAGCTGCAGCAAGTGGAAGGATCACAAACCTCAGCAGAGCTGATTTGAGACGGAAAAGCACAGAGACAGTGCTAGCCAGAGGGACCCACAATTGAGAGAGCTGAACCTTATCAGGCTTTTGAAGGTTTTACACAGTTTGATTTACCTTTAAGCAGTGTTTGACAGGGTAACTGCAATAATGTTTTAACAAGCAGAGCCCTAAGAAAAGTTATTAGTCTTGAATCACTTAGAGATTGGTATAATTGTTGAGAAGACTACAAAGGGGACCTGAAGTACCAGAAGAATTCTGCAACACCAGATCTACTGTGACAGTGTTACACGTACATCCACAATGCTCTTGTGGCAAATGTTTTACAGCGAATGTTAACTTCCTATGTAGTTCCTCCATAATTTGGATAAATCTCTGTAAAATTTATTACAGAATCACAGAATTGTCAGAGTTGGAAGGGACCTCTAGAGATCATCCAGTCCAGCTCCCCTGCCAAAGCAGGGCTGCCCAGAGCACATCACTCAGGAGCATCCAGGCGGGGCTTGAAGATCTCCAGAGAAGGGGACTCCACCCCCCCTCCCTGGGCAGCCTGTCCCAGGGCTCTGCCACCCTCACCCCAAAGAAGGTCTTCCTCACATTGGAGTGGAACTTCCCATGTTCCAGCTTGTGCCTGTTGCCCCTCGTCCTGTCACTGGGAACCATTGAAAAGAGTCCGGCTCCATCCTCCCTCAACCCACCCTTTAGATACTTGTCAGCATTAATTAGGTCTCCCCTCAGCCTTCTCTTCTCCAGGCTAAAGAGTCCCAGCTCTCTCAGCCTTTCCTCATCAGGGAGATGCTCCAATCCCTCCATCATCTCTGTTGCCCTACGCTGGACTCTCTCCAGCAGTTCCCTGTCTCTCTTGAACTGGGGAGCCCAGAACTGGATGCAGGATTCCAGTTGTGGCCTCCCCAGTGCAGAGCAGAGGGGGAGAATGACCTCCCTCCACCTCCTGGCCACACTCTTCCCTACGCAGCCCAGGATCCCATTGGCCTCTTGGCCACAAGGGCACATTGCTGGCTCATGGAGAGTTTACTATCACAACACCACCTGGAATGCAACACGCTTCTGCATCCCGAATGTGTTATAGCAGGTCATTTACCTGTTTTGGGACCCTTGTTGTGGCTTTCTCAGTGAAAGAGCAGCAGCAAGAATATTCACTTTGATCCTGCACTCAAGTGCACCAACACAGGTCATGAGCGAACACAGATATTGATTACCAGAGCTGGAAAGGACTTCCCTATCAGACTCAGATCTTAAACATGCAGCTATTACATCGATCGTGCAACAAGCAAATGCTGGGAAAAATACTTTCTAGAAGGATTGTTACATCTGAGCCTTTACAATCCTTCATGATTGTATATAAGCCTGTTTTATGAGATTAAGCGACAGTTTTTGGAAAATCTCCCTTTTCAGCTCTGCTATGGCACAAACAAGAGAAAATACCACAAAAGAAAGATTTCCCATACAGCCCTTTTACCCAGACTCAGATTTTCAAAGATACCTATGTCTTCTAATCACCCCTCGAAATCCAAGTCCTGATGTGGTATTTCTGCAACAGGAACTTTGAAGTAGCTACCAGAGGTTTTTTCCTGGATGATTTTTTGGACATATTCATTTACTGTCATAACAAATCTCATTATCAAGCCAGGAAAGACTTCCACTGAAATGAGCTGACAAAGAAGGATACATTAAAAATTTGAAATATCCTTTGCCTGTAAAATACCAAAACATGCTAAATATATATATATTTTATAAAAAGTTATATCTCAAAGACGCTCCTCCATCAGAAATCAAAGGGAGCTCTCAATGCCCTTGCAGCATGCAGCAATCTATAGCAAAGTTTGGCTTTCAGCGCTTTTTTTTCTTCTTCAGGACCTGCATCAAGCATATTGATATTTTAACTGTCATTCACATGTTCATAAAGTATTGCTAGGTTGGTGAAGCGTCTTATCTTTCCATGAATATTGCAGAACTACACACATTGAACATACAGTAAAGCACCACACAGGTTTTGCCTAATGCCTTATAAACCTTAAGGAAAGAGGGAGAAGAGGTAAGAGGGCAGGAAGAAACTCCAAGCTGGCAGTAAACCAAATGCCTGTTATTACTCACCACAGCCTCAGCGTAGCCAGCTCCCCCTTTGGTTTTGTGATAGGCTGATCAAAACTTGTGCCTTTTTCCAAGAGACTGAAGTCATTTGATCAAGCAGGCAGAAAATAATTTTTAAAATTGGGCAACTTCTCATGACGCTTCCCTTTCCAACAGTCGTCATCCATCAGTTCCAAACTCTAGAGCTGTTTTATAAACCCCTCAACAGTCAGAACTCATTTTTTAGGCCAAAAAAAAAGATTACTTGTTTGAGCTACCCAACGCAGGAACTTGTAATACCAACAGAAGTTGACAGCATCAGAACAGAAAGCAAGAATGTTTTAAACAAAGTCAGCAGTTTCAGAAGCACCTGCAAAGAACAGGGATCTGTTTGCAGACTAGAGCGAGAGGCCAAGAAGTGAGAGAATCCAATAGCAAAGACAAGGCAACACCTGAATAACTAATGAAGATTTCATCTCCAAGTGCAAGCAGAGCTATGCAAGCTCAGCATGACAGAGCAGAGCTTCTTTGTTATTAGCAATAAGAAGTTATTCAAGAAATCCGTAAGCCATGCTTCCAAATCGATGTATGCAATGGTATCATTTGGAAACAAACCATTCAGAAATGCAGACTGTGGAAGACAAATAAATACTTTGCTGAAAACTCCTGAGTCACTCTGGACTACAAACAACATGTACTTCTATCACCAGACACCGTTCAGCCCTGGAACCCCTTCATCCTAGACTCCCCACAACCAGGTCAGCCCTTCCACTCACTCGGAAGGAACCCAGCACACCTTCACGACAACAGTCAGCAAGCCAGTGAAAAACAGGTTGAGAAACAGAAGTTGCTATACTGTAAATGTTTTGCACAGCCAGCAGAGATGAGCGAGTCTACGTCCATAGGAGGTCATTGAGTCAGGACCTTGCTCTCACCGAAAATCATAGCAAATCTCCCAAATTTCCTTATCAACACCTAGATATGTTGAAAACAGATAATGCAATGAAAGCCACAAGAGGAACAATGTTGCCTCTCAGACTGTGTGTGCAGCCCTATTAGCAGGACCACTCAAGGAAAGTTGGGACCCTGCTCCACTGGTGTTGAGTGGCAGTCTCCAGCTGACAGCACGGTCACCATTCAGTTACGCTTAGGGTTGAGGGAAGGCATCTGTTGGGTGAAGGCATGCAGAGGTACTCTAATCTCCAGCTGGAAAATGAATCTCATCTTTGCAACCAGAACATCTGATCCACTGAAAATTATGACGAAAAGGTCTTCCAAATCAAGCACTGAAGTAGAATACAAGCTCAAATTTGTAAAAGCGCACTTTGTGCCTCGTTTTGCTCTCCTGCAGGTGGAAGAACAAATGCAGGCAGTGGGGAGGAACATTTACATACTCCCACATTTTAATGAAGAACATACCTGTACAGTAGCGACTGAAGGGAAGTATTAAGAAATCTGTGATTTTCCATGTGCTTCTTGTCAATGTCGTTCTTGGGCCCCCCACTACAAGACATTGAGGGGCTGGAGCGTGTCAGAGAAGGGCAACAAAGCCAGTGAGGGGTCTGGAGAAGTCTTATGAGGGGAGGCTGAGGGAACTAGCGTTGTTCAGCCTGGAGAAAAGGAGGCAGAGGGGACACCTTACCGTTCTCTACAACTCCCTGAAAGGAGGTTATAATGAGGTGGGGGTCAGTCTCTTCTCCCAAGTAACAAGTGATAGGATAAGAAGAAATGTCCTTAAGTTGCACCAGGGGAGGTTTAAAATGGATTTTAGGGAAAATTTGTTCACCAAAAGGGTTATCAAACATTGGAACAGGCTGCCCAGGCAGTGGTGGAATCACCATTCCTGAAGGTATTTAAAAGACGTGTAGATGTGGTGCTGAGGAACACGGTTTAGCAATGGTTTTGGCAGTGTTAGGTTGATGGTTGAACTTCGTGGTCTTAAAGGTCCCTTCCAATATAGTTGATCCTATGATTCTTGCAATACCAAAAGATGGCTCAAGGCATGGAGTTAAAATGTTCCTATAAATGTCCGCAGAAGAACTTTCTTTCTTTCAAACACAAAAATCTTAGCTTGGCCTTCACTGAACACCCTGCCATCAAGGACATTCATCTGCTAATAGGCTCATTTGTGCAACAGTACATTAAATGTCCACTGCTAAGATCCTGGATTGAATTAATGATAATATTAATATTAGCATATTCTCAGATATATCTTATCTTGATTACTCTTTAGATTAGTGCTGTGCAGCTGCTAACAGTCCCCCTTTGGGGAACACAGAAATTGAAATACAGGAATGTCACGGATACCGGTAGTGACTCTATTCTGCGGTGGAATTAAAAGCAGAAACCCAAAGTCACATGAATTCTCCAATGTCCACTATATACTGTAATGACATGAATATATAATAGCCTACAACATTTGCCTTGTGCTGCACACCAAGCTCCAGCGATCTTAGACAGCTACAATTGCAAGAACATTGATTTTGTTTCTTAAGCAATTACATTCTGCATTTCTAGGATGAACACATAGACGATCCCATCCACTATTTAATGGCAGACGAAGAAAATGTCACTCGCATGTAGAGAAGCCACCCAACAGTTATGGCAATGACAGTGGCCAAAAAAACCTCCAAAACAAATACATAAAACGAAGGAGGTTGCTAGAGAAAAACCTCAACTACTGCTGAAAAAAACCAGATTTTTAGAAATCCACCAACCATCACTTCTCAGTCACTTCTGCCTTCAATTCCCTTCCTTCACCTCCTTTTCTCACATTACACTCCTCTGGCCCGACTCCGTTATAAGCCTGTTCTGAAGCTCCTGATCTGCAAAGGCTGTGCTTTGCCTCTGCTTTCCCCTGAACCATCATCTGCATTTTCCTTTGTGCAATTCCAAACTCTGGCCTGCATCCCTCTTGTATGACTTATGCCCTCTCTGAAGCTAAAGCTTTCATCCAGGAATTAAAGGAATCCAATCCAATTTAATACAACTTCCTTCTCTCCAGCTAATCTCTCTCTTCCTTTTTATCTTTATCCAATTCAAAACACAATTACATTGTTTTACATTAATTCAACAGCTACAGCCTCATTGTCTAGTCAAGACTACACCATCCCATTCAGGTATCTGCTTTTCTAGACATAGCTGCTTATCCTTCAGCCATCAGGGATTCTTCTTCAATGCTTTGACCTCCTGCAAGAAGCACCCTCCTTAAACCAATCCACAAGGCCGTAGCTTTGGTTAGAAATCTCTGTTCAAGACCAGTTTTTCTAACTGATACACAGCTGTCCAAAGACTACTCCTAGGTATAGAATAGGGCATGGAGACAACCAGAGCATCTTTAATCATAAAACAAACTAACTCATGTGAAATTGCTATTGATGGAAAGCGCACCTCTGTTCTTCTACCCTTTATATGCCACTGATGTTGGATTGTTAACTCTTAGAATCATAGAATTGTCTAGGCTGGAAGGGATCATCTAGTCCAACCATCAACCTAACTCTGACAAAAAAAAAAAAAAACAAACAAAAAACACACAAAAAACCCCCCACATCACAAACCATGTCTCTAAGCACCACGTCTGTTCCTTGGGAGAAGAGACCGATCCCCCCCTGGCTACACCCTCCTTTCAGGGAGTTGGAGAGAGCGAGGTCTCCCCTCAGCCTCCTTTTCTCCAGGCTGAACACCCCCAGCTCCCTCAGCCTCTCCTCATGAGACTTGTTCTCCAGACCCCTCACCAGCTCCGTTGCCCTTCTCTGGACCCGCTCCAGCCCCTCAATGTCTTTTTTGTGGTCAGGGGCCCAAAACTGGACCCAGCCCTCGAGGTGGGGCCTCACCAGTGCCCAGTACAGGGGGCAGGCGTAGGTGCCTCTTCACATGCAGAATCCAGGACTTCGTATCTTCATACTTTATGTGACTTTTACCAGCCACCCAAAAGCAACCACAGTAGTCGCCTCGGTCAGTCCACGGATTTGATAAGCATTCTGGCAGAGACAGGGCAGGGAGGGCTGTCATTAAGAGTCAGGATATTAAATTACTCCATTGACACAGTTAACATTGCTACTGCAAAAACACCCTCCTAAATGCACAGAGAGCTTTAAATGTTTAAACTCAATTTAGTGAGGCCTCACTCTGAGGCCTCACCTCCAGGGCTGGGTTCAGTTCTGGGCCCCTCACTACAGGAAGGACATTGAGGGGCTGAAGCGTGTCCAGAGGAGAGCCACCAAGCTGGGGAGGGGTCTGGAGAACAAGTCACACGAGGAGAGGCTGAGGGAACTGGGCATGTTGAGTTTGGAGAAGAGGAGGCTGAGGGGAGACCTCCTTGCCCTCTCCAACTCCCTGACAGGAGGGTGTCGAGAGGTGGGGGTTGGCCTCTTCTCCCAAGGGAATAATGACAGGAGCAGAGGAAATGGTCTGAAGTTGGGGCAGGGGAGGTTTAGATGAGATATTGGGAAGAATGACTTTCCTGAGAGGGTGGTCAGGCGCTGGAAGGGCCTGCCCAGGGAGGTGGTGGAGTCACCATCCCTGGAGGGATTTAAGAAAGGTGTAGATGTGGCACTTCAGGGCATGCTCTAGTGCCCGGGATTATTGGGTTGTGTCTGTTTGTGGGGTTTGGGGTTTTTTTTGTGGTTGGACTCAATGATCTTAAATGTCCCTTCCAACCATGAAGATTCAGTGATTCTGTGGTGTGAAACAAATGCATTTAGCCCTTTTTAATCCACTAGCATCACTAGAAGTAATGCTAATACTGACCAACAACTAAACGAGGATGACTTGAAAAAATTTTATGAGCCTAGGATTTGGTGAATAAAAGTTAAGACATTCTGAAAAACAACACCCATTCATTAACAGTTTGTTCTTGACGACCAGTGTTTGAATCCTAGCACTGGATCCAAACACAACCATCACTACTTTTTAGGCAGGCACATCATGAAGTGTCTGAGCTTGTGAGTGTGCAAGGGTCTTCAAAGAATCCTGAAATGCTGAGAGTAGTTTCTCTTTCTTTTTTTAAGCAAAGCCCCCATTTTGGACCTTTTAGAACCGTATTTTATTATACTGTAAATATGGCCTTCACATTGGAAAAACCTCTACGTAGAATAAGTTACATTCAAGGGCAAATAAATATGCTGTGAAGCGACTGGTTCTTATTTAACTACACAAAAAGAACGCAAGCTGTCAGCGCTTATACTTTACGGACCATAAAAAAGAAATCTGAGACAATTTTTTCAGCTATTTTGTTTCTTAAATGAACAACAGTCAATCGCAAAAGGAGGAAACCAAGGCCTGCAACCCCTGCGGGATGGCAGCACTTACCTCTGATGCTCAATTTTTTTTATGAATTTTGTCTACACACAGCATGCTTTTTTCCCTTTAGATGTAGCAGCCACACACCGCCTCAAATACGACGCTTAGTGATCAACGTTAAAATCAGTGTATTTTAATACAAACCAGGGTAGCTGTTTGCTAAAAGCCACAGGGACTGGCCTGTGTCTGGGAGCCCGGCCCCGCCGGGGTGACGGTAGGAACCCACATTCAGACGCTGAGTCCACACGTTACATTTCAAGCAATTCCCTTCCCGTTGCCAATTTCTTCTATTTTTAAAAGCCTATCCGAGCCCACCGAAGGCACCCCCCCCCGCCCACACTCCAGCCACACACCGACATCCAGCCGCAGCGCTTCCTTCCCGCTCCCGCTGTCGCAAAGGCCCCGCAGCCCGGGGTGCGGGGGCTCTCCCTGTGTCGCCCCCCACAGCTCTGCCTGCCCGGGGGAGGGAACCCACCGCCGCGGGGACCACCTTAACCCCCCGCGGCACCGGAGGTCCTTCGGGAAAACCCCAGCCCAGCAAAGGCTTTAAAAGCAGCGTTATCCCTCACGCCCGGGGGAGGGGTGCGGGTGAGACACCGCACCGCTGCCCTGCGGGGCGGGGGTCCCTCGTCGTGTCCCTTCCCCCCCCCGCCCCCCCGGGGCTGCCCACCCGCGGCGACAGACGACGGGGCCGAACCCCCGCGCTGTGTGAACACCTACCTGTGCCCGCTCCGCGCCGCTCCGCACCCGCGTACTCAGCGCCGGCCGCCGCGCCCCGCCGCCGCCGGCCACCAGCCGCAGGGGCCTGATGCTCTCCCGCTCGGCGAAGCGGCCGTCGCCCCGCCGCCCCGATGTCGCTGTCGCCGGCGGCCCGGCGCCTCCTGGGCAGGGGAGAGGCCACCGTCAGCCCGGCTGCGCCCTCGCCCCCGGCGCCGCGGAGCCTCGGAGGGGCAGCTCCGTTTCCGCGGCGGCCCTCGGTGCAGCATCCCCATCCCCCCACCCCCCTTCCTCCTCCTCCTCTTCCCCACCGCCGCGACTCACCTGGGGCAGCGGGCAGGGCGCAGAGCGCCAGGGAGAGGAGGCAGGCGGCTGCCCGCATGGCGCTGCCCGCCGCCCCGCTCGCCGCCGCGCAACACCCCGCCTGCCGCCGCCGGCTCCGCGCCTCGACGCGGGGCGGGAGGGGGGGGTGGTTGCGGGGCCGCCGAGCTCCGCCCCGCCGCCGCCGCCGCCGCGCCGAGCCCCCCCGGCGGGGAAGGAGATGGCGAGAGGCTCCCGCAGAGCCCGCTCGGAAGAGGGAAGTGCTGGGAAATGTAGTCGGGAGGTGGAGGGGGAGCCCCCGCAGAGCCGGGGAACGCCGCAGAGCGCCCGCACCCGCCGCCTCCGCAACGCGGGGAGGGCAGCCCCGGGACCGCCCCGCAGCGGCACCGGCACCGCCCCGGCACCGCACCGCCCCGGCACCGCGGCTGAGGGAACCCCCGGGCAAAACTTGCGTTCGCCGCCCGCCCTTCCTGCCGGGGGGAGGCGGGGGCTTTCTGGGGAAGCCTTCCCCCCGCTCCCTCCCGCACTGCCCCCCCGCGCCCCTCTCTCCTCCCCGCCGGGTGCAGGTTTTTCAGAGCAAACCTCCATTTCCCCCCCTGTGACCGTTTTCCCTCCTCCCTTAAATTCCTGCTCCCCCTTTACAGAGGGTCGGAAAAGGGATTGCAACGCGGAGTCGTTCGTTTCCAGTGAGACCGTGCCCTCGTGCGGGAAGGAGGGAGCGGCGGGAGCCTCACGGGGTCCCCGCGACGGCCGTTCCCCGAAACCGGGGGGTTCTCCCCCCCCCACCGAGGGACGCGGCATCCGCCACCCGGTGCCGCGCTCCCACCTGCCGGGAGCCGGGGGCGGCAGCTCTGCCTCTGCCGGTACCGGTGTCTCACCTCCCCCGGTTACGTTTCTTTATGAAAATGGGACAAGAGTGACCGTTGCCCGAGGCGCCTCTTCCACCATCGTTTTCCGAAGTGGCAATAGGGGCACAGGGTCTAGTTGGAGGTCCCTAACAAGTGGTGTTCCCCAGGGGTCAGCACTGGGTGCAGTCCTCTTCAATACTTTCATCAATGACCTGGATGAAGGGATGGAATGTCACCTCAGCAAGTTTGCTGATGATACAAAACTGAGAGGGGCGGCTGACACCCCAGAAGTCTGTGCCACCATCCAGCGAGACCTGGACAGGCTGGAGAGTTGGGCAGAGAGGAACCTGATGAACTTCAACAAGGGCAAGTGTCAGGTGCTGCCCCTGGGGAGGAATAACCCCCTGCACCAGGACAGGGTGGGGGTGACCTGCTGCAGAGCAGCTCTGAGGAGAAAGACCTGGGAGTCCTGGGGGACATCAGGATGACCATGAGCCAGCAATGGGCCCTTGTGGCACCAAAGCAGTGCCAGCCGAGGACCGGCCACTGTCAGCTACTGACGGGCAGTGCGGGGTTTCAGCCAGGCTGTGGGCTCAGGGGACGTGGGGGGAGATATGATGAGAGTAGCTTCATCAACACAGCACTTTTTCAGTGTGCCAACTCTATTTTGGTCAAATCCTTCACTAATTTTAAGAATTATTTTACACTCTGTTTTTAGAAATCTAGTCAACTAATGGGAAGATCAAGGCGTTTTAACAACACGTGTGCTGGAAGGGGTTTGCCAAAACAGAGCTGAAAAAGCTTCTATGTCCCTCGGGTTGCAAATCTCTCTTGTTTAGATCCTTCTACCATTTGTCTGGGGAAACACTTCCGTGACAAATACCAAAGATGAATTAAAAAGAGAAGGCTTAAATACATTGCAGAAATTTTCTGTATTGCATTGAAGGATCCAAATCACAACAAAGGAAATCCCAGTCTGCGGGGCTGAGGTCCTGTTTTATTGTATACATTGATAAGAAATGGGTGGTTTGACAAGCTCAAATCTTCAGAGAAACAATATTTTAATTTATTGATGGCTTTTCCAGGTTCATTTGGAAAATCAGGCAGAGAAGGTCCATATTGACTTGTTTAGTCTTTCTTACCTTCCTGGAAGCTCCGTGACATTGCTCAGGGCTGTGGCAGACACAGCTCACCTCTGAGCAATGAGCATCAGGGGGCAGATTTTCTTCTTCTTCCAGCAAATCATAGAATATTTGAAGTTGGAAGAGACCCATAAAGACCACTGAGTCCAAGTCCCTGCTTCTCGCAGGACTACCTAAAACTAAACCCTATGGCTCAGAGCAGCGTCCTGATGCTGCTTGAACTCTGGCAGTCTTCGTGCTGTGACTGCTTCCCTGGGGAGCCTGTTCCAGTGACAGCGAACCTTTTCCTACTGTCCACTCCGAAGCTCTCCTGATGCAGCTTGATAACATTTCCTTGTGCCTGTCACTGGTCAGGGGAGGACCGTGCACCTGCCCCTCTCCTGCCCCTCCTTGAGGACTTCAATGAGGTCCCCTCTCAGCTTTCTCTTCTGTAACCTGAGCAACCAAGTGACTTCAGGTGCTTAAGTCTTGCTCTCGAGACCTTTCACCACCTTGGTCACCCTCCTCTGGACACAGTCTAATAGTTTGATGTTTGGCATCCTGGGGGGCATCAGGAAGAGTGTGACCAGCAGGTGGAGGGAGGTCCTCCTGCCCCTCTGCTCTGCCCTGGGGAGGCCCCATCTGGAGCACTGGGACCAGTTCTGGGCCCCCCAGTTCCAGGACAGGGAACTGCTGGAGGGGGGACAGCAGAGGGCTACAAAGATGATGAGGGGCCTAGAACATCTCTCTTATGAGGAGAGGCTGAGGGACTTGGGGCTTTTTAGTCTGGAGGAAAGAAGGCTGAGGGAGGATCTGATCAATGCACTTCAAGGGAGGGTGTCAAGAGGATGGGGCCGGTCTTTTTTCAGGGGTGCCCAGGGACAGGACAAGGGGAAATGGGCACAAACTTGAACATAAGAAGTTCCACCTAAACATGAGAAGGAACTTCTTTGCTGTGAGGGCAGCAGAGCCCTGGCAGAGGCTGCCCAGGGAGGTGGTGGAGTCTCCTTCTCTGGAGACATTCAAACCCGCCTGGACGTGTTCCTGTGCAAACTGCTCTGGGTGGACCTGCTTTGGCAGGGGGTTGGACTGGATGATCTCCAGAGGTTTCTTCCAACCCCATAACATTCTGTGATTCTGTGATTTATTAAGTTTGTGAGAAGTGTATTAAGACCATTTCCCAATAAATGGCAGATGTATGAATATTTTGTGTGTCTTCATCTGGCCTCCTGTCACTTCGTGCCAAGTGTTCTGTAGTGGCACACTGAGCGAGAGGAACTGCTGCTTGGAGATCCTGCTGGGTGTACAGCTTACCTGGATGCACAGAACTTGGAAGTTTCTGCAGAACTTCCTCACGTGCGCTGTTGTGGAGTCACTGACCACACACCCACCAGTATCTCTACGCACGCACACGGAGAAGCATTCCTGAGCCCGGGAACTCCATCCTCTCAGCCACACTACACATGTACCTGAGGAGAAACAGCATTTCTGTTCCAGATAGACACATCCCGTAGAGCCAAGTGAAGATCTGGGTGCTTCGTTAGTATCTGGAATCCCACACTGTGTACAGGCTGCAGATGATAAGGGAATAGAGCTCCCAGTTCCTCTAACCACCACAAAAAGGAAGCAACAATTAGTATATTAATAACTGGTTTTGAATGAATGTAAAAAAAACATTTTTTTGTTTTTACACCAGCTCCTCAAACTCACAGAAAGCAAATACATCAAAAAGTGAAGTGCATTAGAAGAAATTCATGGACCTATGATGAGTTCCAATTGTATTTCTATAATATGCAATTACAAGAAAGATGTACAAAAAACGCACTTCTAACGCTAAACCTTTATCCCGGTGACTCCAGAGACTCTCGGGGGAGCGTTTGCCTGTCGTGTTTGAGATCTCTCAGAATCCCTGCCACATATTTTGAAAAGACTCGTTCTCTTCTCCGGGAGGAAGTCAAAGAGGTGGAAAAATGTTCTAATATTTAGCCTTCCAATTAAAATTATCTTTTCAAATAGTAATATAATTCCTTTTACATTTTCTTTGCAATTTTATTTTTTTAAAAAAACAAGCTTGAAAGATAATAATTGCATGACATTTGCACCCAACATGCTGAATAAATCTGTTTTAGAAATAGATGATGGGCTTGCTGTGGTACCTGAACACACTCCATACAAAAGGGACTCCGAGTACGTGCTAATGTGACCCACCACCCCTGCACAAAACCTGCAGGACTAAAATACACATTGGTTATCTGACGAGTAGCTTTACTAATGTCACCTACCTCTGCCCTTAACATGTAACTATTGCAATAATCTTTATATAAATCTAAATAAACACATGTACACATTCCAGTCGGATGGAGGCCACCACACTGACTATGAGTGTCTCAGGGACGTGAGGATGGAGACACCTGCAGAGATCCTTACTGACACCTCCTCCCAATGTGTCAGAGGGAAAATGTCAGTTTTTCTTAGACTTGACTTTAGTACTGAACCAAAAGAAAACCAAAAAAAATTCCAAACCAGAACACAAACAAAAGCAAGTTCTCAAGAAAAAACAAACACTTGTTCCTAAAGCAGATTGTGTTCCTTGAATCAGAGATCAATCCTTCCATCACTAAAGCACCACTCAAAATGAAGAACAGAGTAATTGCTTCGACATTCTACTTCAAAACCCCTTTCCTAAAACACTACGTATCAGTAAATTACATGCAAAATATATATAGGCATATTTAACCACTTTTTTAAATGTTAATTTTGCTCATTTCTGTAATGATCTTTCATATGATTTTCTTGATGTGAATCCGGAACAGAAGAAACTCTAAATAACGCCAGAAGTGACCAGTACGATGGAGGGACCAAAAGCAGCTCTTATCAGATTGTCCAGGCAAGTACATAGTGGAACAAGGGACATCACCTTTAAGGTGACAGCAACTCCCTACGCAGTTACTTCCATCATTAAGCTTCTTTAAAGAGTGTGTGAATTGGAAAGTTAATGTCTTTTTTTTTTTTTCCTCACCAATTCCTGACCAGCAGGGTTTATTTGCCCCCAGTAGAAAATGGCAGACTGCAGCGTGCGGGGACTGAAAGCATCGAACCAGAACAACACTGACAGAGCACACTTGAAAATATTAAACAAGTGCTAAAAAAGCAAACAAGTAATTTATGAAAAAAAATAATAAGAGTAACTTCTGCTGGTTTAGATCTCTTATACAACTTTAAGGCACTTACATTTATTAATAAAGCTTTGCAATTACCACCACTGGAATTCTGTACTCATGCCCTGCATTCACTGACACTTACGGAAATTCTGAAAGAGAATCGGCTCCAGTAGAGATTTGAAGTAGTAAAAAAAAGTCTTCGCAACTTTCAACTTGCGTCTTTCACTGAGTAAGACAGTCGGGCAGGCTGGCTGCTCTGAAAGAAAAATCAAACAACTTCCCCGAGTCAATCAGAAATCTTTGGCTGTGTTGTTGTTGCTCTGTTGTTGTTGTATTTGGGATTTTTTTAAAGAAAACTTACAAGTATCCATCTACTGCTTCCTATTGGCTGAAATACACAATGTGGCTACTTTTAGGCTAAAAATAAATTATGACAGGGTAGCCAAAAAATACAATATATGCCTTCCCAGTCCTATTTCTTTGTGATTACATAGGTTCCTCAGTACAATTTCAGCAGAAGAAATTTTAGGAAAGCATGTATTTTTTGCATTAATAAAGCAGCAGCAGAAGGAATAGGAAAGGAAGTGCCCAAATCTCTGCCAAACACCAGTAGTCTGTAACGGACTGCCTTATTTATAATGGAACATCCAGTTATTTATAATGTGGTTACTTAGAATGTACCGTAATCTATGGTTAAAGAAAATTATTCTATCCAAATGCAGCTACATCATGCTAATTGTTGCTTAGCAATTAATTAAACCTCAAATCTGGGGTCAGAGCCTTTTACCAGCAGTGATAAAGCAGTACGTTTAAAAAAAAGAAAACCCAAACCGCCACCTTAGTTCAATTTTTCATATTTACATACACAGAAGTTTTTGCATTGAAAACTTGAAAACCATCTGTACACAGAATACAGCAATTAAAGTTTCCATGAACAAAATCTGAAATTTGCAAGTTTATTTGAAAATCATCACATTAAATAAAGCAGCATTAAAATCCAACAAATGGGGATGAGGATGAAGAGGAAAATAATGACCACATAATATTTGCATTCTGCCCTTCCCATATATCTTTTATGCTCGTTGAACCTTTGGTCTCAGTGTAACCTGAAAAACCTCCAAATTCTGAGTTTATTTCACTTGACTGAAATAATTCCAGTAGGGCCTGCGCTGGTGAGCTACAAGAACTTCTCTTCTCCTCGGGCACAGACAGTCCCTCTGTATACTTCACGCACAACTCCATATTCTGTTTCTGGGCTTCTCTTTTATTTTTTCCCAAGTAAAGCTTCACTTTTCTGCGCAGCCTTCCAGACGGTGAGCTATGTGCAGCGCTGGCAGCCAGTTCATTAAGTTCTTTGTTTAGAGCAATATCAGGCACCTCACCCTCCAGAACAACATTGTGCTGCATCTGCTGATGCTTATCACATAAATCACCGTGTTTCTTGACAAACGTAGGATTGGCATCTGTTTTTTTCAAACACTTTGCTGGTAGAACCACTGCATTATTTAATTTTCGTTTTGGCTGTGATAGGTTTTTGTCTTTTTCACCAAAATCTGTAACTTGTGTATGAGAATATAAAGTACACATGCCTTCCTGAAAACACTGTATATTCTTTTTATTTACTTCTGCTTCCAGTACTTCTTTACCTAATGGCTCATAAGCTTGAGACAAGTTCTCGGCGTACGCTTTGACATCTTTCTGAGGGGGTGGTTGCATGAAAGTTGATGACACAACAGTCTCGCTTAAGTTTGCGGCACAGGAGCAATCAGTTTTAGTATTTTCATCATTATTTCTGAACTTACTTCTTAGTTCTGAAGGTTGTGACAGGTGACAATAAAGAACTGAACAGGCAGATCCAGAAACAGGGGCAGGTACTGGCACACAATTTGGTTGTATTTCTGCAGGTTGCCGATCCAGCCTGAGTGCCCGCATTCCCGGATCCTTCCACGAGTAACTTTTCAGTGAAACGCGTTGCTTTTTCAGTCGTTCTTTCAGCTCATCTGGTCTAGTTACCTTCCCAATCATAGGAGAAAAATATCCTGTACTACATTTTGTCCTAGAATGAAATTGTTTAAAATTATTAACAAATATGGGTAATGTAACTCCTTATGCAACTTATTCCAGAAAAGCAACAGAACTGACAAAGAAATTTTTGGTTTTTACATTTAAAGGAAGGCTGTTCAGGGTAGCAACACACTATTTCTACCGGAACAAGAATGCCTTATTTGAATTTGATGTTTTCCTATTGACTCCTATAGCTCATAAATTTTTTTAAAAACACATGAAGCAGTCTAGTATTTCAGTAAATCTCAATTAACAGTGATATTAAGAACAAAAGAAGCCAATGAATATACCATAATGACTATAGACACTTAGAAATATTCTATGATCTATACACTCAAAAGTAGCATAATTAGATATGCTTTTTTTGACATAGTATTTCAAACCTAACCACTCAGTATTTTTAAACCACAAAAGGAATAAAGGCTTGCCTTCATTAGGATATCAGTTGTTTGACTCTATTTGTATTTCCTTTGATTTCACTAAGAATATCTTTATTCTTTTTTTTAAAAAGAAATTAGAAAGTTATTCCTTATCTCCTGACTCATTTGCTAAAAAATCAGAGCTATCTTGAATTGAAGTACTGTTCCAAATAATGAAGACACTGATGCCTACAGTCCAAGACATGAAACAAGTCCTTCTCTCCCATTTAAGCTTTTGGGCGATGAACAAGAAAGGAAAATCTGCTTTCTTTGTCCAGCACAGGCAGGACAGAAGCAAAGAGGCTTAGAGTACAGACAGGAAGATCTAGATTAGAGTAGGAAAATTTTTTCCACTAGTAAGGACATCAGATTAACCAAGGATGGTATCATTTGCTGGTTTTAGGCTACTAATAATATCAGAAAGTTTTTAGAGCAAGTTGTCCAGACAGTGCTGTCCTTCTGTCAGCATTTTCTTAGTAGATACTGCTTTTCTGAAGCTGAAGGACAAGTAGGACAACTTTTGGCAATTCCTTTCAGTCTTATTTTCCTGTGATGCCAACTGCACTTTTATGTATTTATTTTTTCCTAATTTAGGTTTCATAGAACTGATTTGCCAGGTAAAACTTCATTGCAAATTTCAGTGATTTATTTCAGACTGAAAAATATGATTCCGCACCAGATTCAGAGTTTCAAAAATAAGTATCTTTCTATTCAATGTCTTAGCTCAGAGACTTTCAAATTTACATAAAAAAGTAACTTACCTTTTTATTTTTTTTGCGTCATCTTTGTATTCAACAAACTCATAAACAAACTTTGAAATTATATCATCCACAACTTGATACTGTGTGCTTTGTGCAAAATTTCGGTGCTGTTCACTTTCAAGATGCTGGAATTAAAGAAAAAACATGAAACAAATTTAATGCTACAGCCATGAATATACAAGTCAACAGTATGATATTTACTTACTGCTCCATATCATTAATTTATTGCCAATGTCTCTGAGACATGAGCTATTACTGTCTTCAGCTACCATAGAGGCAGCAATCAAGAATTAAAACCTACAAGGGAAAAAAATATCCACTTGCTGCTTTTTAGGACATGTATTCAGAAATCTTTTAAGGCAAAAAATACATTAAACTGGAAAGTAGAAACCATTGTTGATACCACACTTAAGAGATATGACTGTATCAAAGCATACACTTGACATTTCACGTACTGTTTGCAGATCTTCATATTTCTTCCCACAACATTCACAATATCCTTTCTTTTTCTTGTCCTTCTGAGGGAGCTGAACAGGAGTTCCGCAGTCCTTGTCACTATTTATTTTGTTTCTGTTAACAGAAAAGTTGTATTAATGAGTCTCCAATATGGAGCTGAGCTCTATACTTGCCTCTCACAGTATGTTTGTTCTTATTCCCCTAACTGAAAAAAAACAACCCACCTCTCTATTTCCCCTCAAACTATTCACATAATGTTAGTCAATGCTCAGGAAAAACAAAGAGAAAAAATATGCATTAATTAAAAAAAGAGAAAGATTTACTGCAACAAGACAGGCAGACCCAGTGGAACCATATGTAAGCATAAAGCATCCAGGTTAGTACAGAGGTACTACTATCACTGACTCAAAATAAACAATGCAAAAATCACTAAGCAAAAAACTCTCCCTTGACGAATCAAAGGATACACTGAAATCTCTGCACAGAGCTGGTAAAAGGTTTGATAAAATCAAAACTAGAAAACACGAAAAAAGTCTTCTAACATCTCACTGACTGCCAGTATTTCTGATGCCAAGAAAACAGGCAGCAAAACCACTTGGTCTAACAGATGAACTCTCATTCTTTGGTAAAAGTGAAGAACAATTGTATTTGTTGGTTATATGTATCTTTTGAATATGCTGACCAAACGCCATCTTGTCCTGTTTTTCTAGGTAGAGGCTAAGTGGAAATGCGAGACAATGAACCTCAATTCTTCCTGGAGATTAGTCTAAGAAGCAGCTTTCAATAGCTGCCTCCATGACCTTCAGAGTCCTTATCCGGGGAGAGCTAGTTTGCTGCAATTGGTATTAAACCACCTAAGGACGATACGCTAACAATAAAGCAAAACCGTCAATCTCTACTTCCCATTTACTTCAGAGTAAATAGTGCCATCTCCCTGTCTAGCCAAAAATCTTTCTGACAGACTTTACCGAGTATCTCCATAGATGTGTACTCAGGCCTTTACATCAATAAACCTGTCCTAAAAAATCTCTTCACTTACAAAGCATAGGAATGTGTTGCTCAGTATAATACATGTAGACTAGTCCAAATCAGAAAAATCTGCCCCGGCGTTTGCTGGGTTCCACAGGAGAGGCTCCACCTCCCCGTCTACTTTTGCTCTTACACTAGCCTTTTCATCTCCCCTCTTCAGAACTGTAAAAATCACAATAAACCAGTAAAGCAGGATATTAGCAAAGGCATTTATCATCTGAAGACTGAATAACGTCTGCTGGTTTTGCCTGATGCACAAGCAAGTACAACTGACAACTCAGTTTCAACAAGTTTTTTTTCCCAAATAAAGTCAGAACAAGCAAACACTCCCGTTTCTCTTTCCTGAAGCTGACATTCCTCACATTTACCTGCTGAGTATGAAATAACCTCCTACCTAAGTATCTCTTTGGCATGTGCCAATCTGAAACATTACATAGGAATATTCATTCAAACGTAACTCCTGAAATTTTTAATGTATATATATTAAGGAAATGTATATATGAAAAGTATATGGTCTTCCCCCCAACCTTTTTTTATAATGCTTTAAAAAGAATGGGCCTTTCTAGGCCCCTCTGAAGAGACAGCATTAGAAATTGTCTTATTGTTGCAAGAGTTCCTGCTGTATTATAGTTCCTTTGCTTTTTCATACTGCTTACATTCATTGCAATTCAAAAAATAAAAAAACAAAATTCATCATGGCAACCTCAGATGAAAATATCCAACAGTGAAGAAGTTATTTTACGAAAAAAACAAGTACCAAACGTAAGTCTTAGACCCCAAGGACTGAAAAGCAGCAAAAGTCACTAGATACTGAAAGTTCCACATACAGCAAAGCTACCTTTCACCTAAATATCTTTTATCCATTTTAGAAGTCAATGAATCATTAATACTCCAGATATGCTAGGTAGAAGAAATTCAAAACAATAGTTTGATTCATCAAAAAAAACAGGTAATTAAGACTCCTAGGTAGTTTCAAATCATAAAACTGATTTACTAAAAGCCCTAGTTATACCTGGAATGCTCCAATAGAGCCTAAATGCCAAAACAGATCATATGAACATGTGCTGCAAGACCAACTGCAATTCTACTGGGCAGCTGGCATCCACTTTTCATCTCTGGGGAGTTGAAGCAGTATTTGCAGAGGCTAATTTCTATAAATTAGACTTAATCAACAGTGTGCTCTCTTTATCAACAACGGTTTTTGCACTGTGCCTGAATATAACTGTTTTAAAAACTTAACTGCCTACTTTCGCATTATACTGACAAATATCAAAGGAAGTCTGAAGCAATCCACTTCCTATAAAATACTTACTGGATGGCATCCAAGATGAGGACAAAGAAGAAACCAGTGGCAGAAATGAAAAAATAAATCTTATGCTGACCCACAGAGATAGAAGGAGGCCACATTTTTTCATGTATGCATCTGGATGTCCAAAAAAAGGACTAAAGACAGGAGAAAGAGGGTACAGAAAGATTGACAGACACCAACAGTTACAGTGCAGCAAATACATCAGCTGAGACATGAATATTAGTATTAAATATCACAGAAAATTAGAAACAGACCACTTCTTTTAGAAAACAATTACTTTAGAATTATTTTAGAGAACCACCCTCTCCTCTATCCACACCTCAGTAACAAGTTTTCAACAAACCTTTGCTTAGACTGAGTTTGCTTTTGCCCGGAAAGATACTTCTTATCCACCTCAAATGGACTATACGGTTTTGGGACACAGTAGTTCAGGGCTGGAAAACTGGGTAGCTGCAGATAGAACGGTCGGTAGTGGCTGTATTAGACAGAACAAGTGCATTAAGACCATGAGAAGTGGAAAAAGGAGTTTATAGCACAAACTACAATCAGGTCAAAGATCTTGAAAAAGTGTTTCTCTTTTACATATAACGAAGACAGAATGCTAACCAGATAAATTCCTTCCTTCCTTCCTTCTTTCCTTTATATAAACTTGATACTTTCTCAAGATAGATTTGCCTTGAGCTTCCACAGCAGTTTTACACATTCCCTGGGGTATGACCTTCATGCCTATTTATTGTTGAGAGCTGGGTAACCAATAAAAAAAAAGAACAACTTGGATGATGGTGCACCCTGTATTCCTGAGAAATAGATGGAGCAGTTCCCAACATCCAATGCATTACATTTTTTTTTCCATTATGTTACTATTTTCTTCCTTTTTGACAAATTTTAATCACATCACCATTCAAAATACAAACCTCAACCTTTTCATTTTCCAGAAAGATAGTTCATAGAATGGTTTGGGTTGGAAGGGACCTTTAAGATGATCTAGTGCCAACCCCCTTGCCCTGGGCAGGGACACCTCCCACCAGACCAGGTTGCTCAAAGCCCCATCCAGCCTGGCCTTGAACACCTCCAGGGATGGGGCAGCCACAGCTTCTATGGGCAACCTGTTCCAGTGTCTCACCACCCTCACAGGAAAGAATTTCTTCCTGAGATCTATTCTAAATCTCTCCTCTTTCAGTTTAAAACCATACCCCCTTGTCCTATTGATACACTCCCTGATAAAGAGTCCCTCCCCAGCTCTCCTGTAGGCACCCTTTAGGAAATGGGAGGCTGCTCTAAGGTCTCCCCGGAGCCTTCTCTTCTCCAGGCTGAACAACCCCAGCTCTCTCAGCCTTGTTTTCACAGCAGAGGTGCTCCAGCCTCTGATCATCTTCGTGGTCCTCCTGTGGACCCGTTCCAACAGGTCCATGTCATTTCTGGGTTGAGGACTCCAGAGCTGGACGCAGTGCTCCAGGTGAGGTCTCACCAGAGCGGAGCAGAGGGGCAGAATCCCTCAACCTGCTGGCCAGGCTTCTTTTGATGCAGCCAAGCATGGGGTTGGCTTTCTGGGCCACCAGCACACAGTGCCAGTTCATGTTGAGCTTCTCATCAACCAACGCCCCCAAGTCCTTCTCCTCAGGGCTGCTCTCCAACCATTTTCCACCCAAACTGTATTTGTGCTTGGGATTGCCATGTCCCAGCTGCAGGACCCCACACTTGGCCTGGTTAAACTTCATGTGAGGTTCACAGAGGCCCACCTCTCAAGCCTGTTCAGGTCCCTCTGGATGGCATCCCTTCCCTTGAGCGTGTCAACTGTGCCATGCAGCTTGGTGTCGTTGACAAACTTGCTGAGGCTGCACTCAATCCCATTGTCCATGTCTCCAACAAAGACGTTCAACAGCACTGGTCCCAGTACTGACCCCTGAGGAACAGCACTCATCACTGGCTTCCACTTGGACATTAAGCCATTGACCACAACCCCTTGAGTAGTTCTCAACAAAAAGTTGTTGAGAACCTCAGCCTTCTCCTTGTCTGTTGTTACGGGTTTGCCAGTCTTGCTCAGCATTGGGGGCATGCTTTCTTTAACCTTCCTCTTCTCGTCGACATACCTTTAGAAGCCCTTGTTATTCTTAGCATCCCTTGCTGGTTCAGCTCCACCCGTGCCTTGGTCCTCCTGACCTAGTCCCTACATAACTGGGCAGCCTCCCTATACTCTTCCCAGGATACCTGATCCTGCTTGAACTGCCTGTGCAGTTCCTTCTTGACTTACAGTTTAACCAGCAGGTCCTGACTCAGCCATGCTGGTCTCTTCCCTTTCTTGATTTCTTACACCTGGGGATCAAGAACTCTTGTGCTGTGGAAAGTGTCCTTAGAGATCTACCAGCTCTGTTCTGCCCCGTTGTACCCAGGACCATTTCCCAGGAGGTCCTTTTGACTAAGTCCTTGAAGAGCCGGAAGCTTGCTTTCCTAAAATTCCTTGTCTGTCATGTATCCCTGAAGACTGTGAGCTCCACCAGGGCATGATCGCTGCAGCCCAGGCTGCCCCCATCTTGACATCCCTGATGAGCTCACTTGCACTGGTGACTATCAGGTCCAGTATCGCATCCCTACAGGTAGGGCTGTCTATTTCCCATCTTAGGAAGTTATCGTCAATGCACTCCAGGAACCTCCTGGATTGTTTACAGCTCACTGTGTTACTTTTCCAGCAGATGTCAGGGTGGTTGAAATCCCCCAGCAGGATGAGAGCCTTTGAGCATGATGCCTGCTGGAGCTGGAGTAAGAAGGCTCCATCAGTAGGCTGCCCTTGATCAGGCGGCCTGGAGTATACACCAACCACAAGGTTCCCCTCGTTACCTCGGTCTCTAATTCCTACCCGTAAGCTTTCCACTTCCTCTTGGCTATTCTTTAGGAACATCTCCTCACACTCTATCCATTCCTTAACATAGAGGGCAATGCCTCTGCCCCTCCTTCCCTGCCTGTCCCTTCTGAACGGCTCGTAGCCATCAACAGCCACATCCCAGTCATAGGATTCATCCCACCAGGTTTCAGTGATGGCCACCATGTCATAGCTTTCCAGCAGCACAGTAGCTTCCAGCTCCTCCTGTTTGTTGCCCACGCTGCGTGCGTTTGTGTAGAGGCACTTCAGCTGTGTCACCTTCTTAGAGGAACACTCCTTGAGTTGTTTCACAGGCGCTTCCCTGTTGACTGACTCCCTCAGGAGGCCCTGAGGTAAGACTTGTTTCTGTAAGACATTGACTGCAGTGCAGTGTCCCCAGCACGCCTCAGGGCAACGGCCTGAAGGCCCTCACTAGCCCCCTGTCCCTCTAACCCTGATGTGTTATCCCACAGCTTGTCACAAACAGTGAAACAGGGCATTCCAAAAGTTCACATACTGAATCATTGGACTGAAATGCTAATGCCAGAGTTCAGTCTCATTTTTTTTCCCCACATTACTATTGTAAGCTACCCAAGCAGAAGAAAAAGAGCACATCTGCAAAACGTACCAGGGACAGCTAAGCATCATGTACTACTTCTGAACTGTTACTTATGTTGCATAAACATTTAAACATTAAAAAACATTGTTTATGTTACATAAACATTTAAAAGTGTTTCAGGGGTTTGGTACACAGCTACATTCAGAACTCAAATTCACACATATGTATATACGAATTTCTTGTACTGTGTCCAATTCTCCCCACTATCCTTATGTCCCTCACACCTATTACACCAATTCACAGTGTAAGGCCAGGTTTAGATCTCTTTTTTTTTTAATTGAGAAAAGTGTCAAAGAAATCAGGTCAAAATTTTTGAGCTTATAAACATCATGATAAAGCAGAAGTTAGTTAAGAATATAACGGTGCAAAACATGCTGTGCAGAACCACACTTTTTAATAATTCCTGTTGTCACAACTTCAGACAAACTGGTATTTCCTTACGCACCCAGGTCTGATCAATTACAGGACCAGAAAGAAGTGAAAATTTTAAAAGCTGAAAATACCAGATTTCATACTAATGTGGATATTGAAATCAGATTAATACTTTTGGGTTTTCTCCTTTTAAAAAGAAATGATTGAACAGGAAATTAAAACCTAACTAACTACAAGGGATGATTTTAACTGTAACACTTCCCTTTCCTTAGATCCAAACAGTCTCTGCAGGAGACTCATATCATTTGGTTGGGACCGCAGGACTGGAATTTAGTGTACAAAGCTTTATTGGCCTTTTTGGCCATAGGATGTCAAAGTTTAAAGCTTCCAGATTCCCTTTTCATTCTTACGGCAGAAAGTAACCCAAAGGACCCAATACAAAATGGACCTACATAATAACTTTCCACTTCCATTACTTATTACAAATATCCCCTCCTATACTACTACCTGCTCCATCTCGTTCAGTGACTAAACACAGATACCGACCCCGAGCATGCAGAGACAAAAAATGTGTATTGTATTCTAAGAGGACAGCATGCCTGGCCTCTAGTCAGGAAGGTGAAGGAAACTGAAATATGAATGCCACTTCCTCAAGGCATACAAAATGGTTCTGAATTACATAGTTTGAGAACCACATTATTGAATTCATGAAGAGAACACTTACCGACTTCTATCTTCCACCTTGACAAATGGATTTTTCAGTCTACCTGCTCAAGGGGGAGAAAAGGAAATTAAGAGAGAAATACTTTCTTCATTCAGAAAGCTACTCCAGTGGCTGAACAAATAAGCAGACATTACTTTAGAATTCCTCACGTACATGTTTGGACAAATTCTCAATTCACATCAAGTTTCTTTACATACAAATTAGAGTAACAGCAGCACACTTGACCAGATGAGAACTGTAGTACATTTTTAAGCATTCAGAACATAAGGCAAAACAAAAAAAAAACCTCTACAAGTACTGAAATACTTACTTTTTGACTTTGGAGCAGCAACCTGTTTTCCCTATTGAAAAAAAGAGAGAAGATATAAAATCCATGTGGATATTATTCTGCATTTTACTAAATATTTAGCTACAGCTAATTTTAAGTTATAAGGTTTACTTATGTGTGACTGTGTTACTCATGACTTCATACACAGTCATGATAAATTTTGCAGGAAACTAAGCTCATTCATACTTCAGAAATATGGTGACATGTTTCACACAGAAATATTTATTTCTACACTGAAAAAAAAAAAAAGGCGTTCTCCTTGAGATGTTTCAATTTATTTTTCCTAAAGCCAAAACCAAACAAAACCCCCACACAGGTAAATTTATTCACTTAGTCTTCTCCCCCAAAATACCTTGCCATGGTTGAAAGTTTATTCATTCTTAAATACGGACAATGTTTTTACAACACTTTATAAATGCTAATTAAGTACAAGCTGTAAAAATCCACCAAAACCCGCAGATAGCAACATCCTCCAACTAAAACAATTCTTCTAATTTGATTAGAAGGAGTATTTTTTCTTCAGAAAAGAGTAGAGTCTACATTCAAGCATCAGCTGTTAGCTGTAATTCATTCTGGTAAAGATACAAATTCATATTTTATACTAGTAAAAAAAAAAAAAAACCCATCTTGCTATCCACGAGCACTGATGACTTAGCAGAGGATTTCATGTGGCCTCAATAATTAGCCAATATTGCATTCAAAACCGACATCACATCCACTAGACGGTATGTTTCCATTTACTTATCACAGCCCCTTGCCTAGACTAGATAATTGTACAACTTCACGTGTTTACGTTACAGAGCAACTGCAGAAGGCATACACAAGCAGCTAAAACAGTTTCAGTGTCTTGCTATATCATACACTAAAATATGGAGAAATTGGGATTTTCACACGCCAACTGCACGTTAGCGCAAAATAGCTGAAAGATGCATTATGCTAGTTCTTTAAAAGACTAGGAAAGAAAAGTGAGGAAATTAATAGGAAGAGTGAAGAAATTAATAGGAAGAGACAGCAGGTCAATTTGTGGCTTCGGGACTGGTGTTATTGACAGGGCTTTGGGTTTTTTAATCATAGGTTGCCATATGAGACACCTGGGCTGCTGGGGGCAGGTGGGATGCGCCTGTCCCAGAGGGGGAAAAGAATTTTGGGACAGGAATTAGCAGGGCTCGTTAACAGGGCTTTAAACTAGATATGAGGGGGGAGGGGGGAATAGCAGGGCCTGTTAGGACTAAACTTAAGGGAAACAAGCCAGAGCTTGAGGGATGGTGGACTGGGAAGGACTCTTACTATACCAATTCAATTCAGAGAGGTGATAGACACCTAGATATTATGGAAACACCTGAGAGGGGTCTGGTAGGAAATGGGGCCCACACTCGCAAAAAGGTGTTGGAACCAGTAGCTCGTCTGAAGTGCATCTATACCAATGCACGCAGTTTGAACAACAAACAGGGGGAGCTTGAAGCCATGATGCACCAGGAAAACTATGACATAGTGGCTATCACAGAAACGTGGTGGGATGCCTCACACGACTGGAGTGCCACAATCAAGGGCTACAAGCTCTTCAGGAGGGACAGACAGGAAAGGAAAGGTGGCGGAGTGGCTGTGTATGTCAGAGAATGCTATGATAGCTCAGAAATTAAGTGTAGTGATAACAGGGTCGAGAGTGTTTGGATTAGGGTAAGGGCAAATAAAGATGACATTGCTGTGGGAGTCTGCTATAGACCTCCCAACCAATGCAGTGAGGTGGACGAAGCATTCTATAAGCAACTGGGAGAGATATCGCAGTCGCTTGCCGTTGTTCTTGTGGGGGACTTTAACCTCCCCGATATCTGCTGGGAGTACAACACGGCTGACAGGGAATAATCCAGGAGGTTCCTGGAATGTGTGGAGGATAACTTCCTCATGCAGCTGATAGATGAGCCGACCAGGGAAAGTGGCCTCCTAGACCTGCTCCTTGTGAACAGGGAAGAACTTGTGGGGGAAGTAAAGGTTGGAGGCCGTCTAGGGCACAGTGATCATGAGATGATTGAGTTCTCTATCCTCGGAGAAACAAGGAGAAGGGTTACCAAAACTGCCACCTTAGACTTCCGGAGGGCAAACTTTGATCTGTTCAGAGCACTGCTAAACACAATACCTTGGGAGGATGCCCTTAAGGATACAGGAGCCCATGAAGGATGGACGTACTTCAAAAAAGAAGTCTTAAAGGCACAGGAGCAGGCTGCTCCCATGTGCCAAAAAACAAGTAGGCGGGGTAGGAGACCAGCCTGGCTTAACAGGGATCTCTTGCTGGATCTCAAAAACAAAAAGAGAGTCTACGACCTTTGGAAGAGGGGGCAGGCCTCTCATGAAGACTTTAAAAATGTAGCAAAGCTATGTAGGGAGCAAATAAGGAGAGCTAAAG